>JBBBDQ010000850.1:855000-1070000 GCA_037127315.1 Ascarosepion bandense
ACATACATCAAGTGAGACTTCATAAAAAAAGCCGTTCTAAGCATACTGAAAGGATATATATATTTATGTAGGGAAGATTAGCCGGTTACGCTACTACAGTTTCGCCCTTATAGGTTTGGTCAGACAATTTGTTTTGGCTGAACGGTTAACGCTTTTATAAGGCCATAACCAGAAGTTTAAAGTAAAGGAGTGGTTTGTTATGGGGATTCTTTCATCCGGGTATGTACGAGCATAGAAAAGATATTTTTACTCTGTCTACATTCAGACTTTATTTTAGGCCATTCATTTAGTAACTTTTGTCGTTCTGGAAATAATACTCTCTCTCTCTATTTCTCTCTCTCTCTTTCTCTCTCTCTCTATCTATATATATATATCTATCTCAGTCTGTGCATATGTAACTATTTTCATATATATATATATATATATATATATATATATATATATTGTCATCCTGGACAACATGTTTTGGTACAATCTACAGATATCACCACCTTTGCAGGGTTTAGCCGTTTTTAAAATATTTTCCATGTTACGTGGGGGTTTCAGCAGTTATTTTCTCTTAGTATTCATACGTAGTTTGAATAGGGATTTGTGATTATTCCTCTGTGTTTTAAAACTGCGTTCAATACATCTTAAGTATATTTCATCTTTTACTTCTGCTCTGTACATAACACCTTCGGTTTTACAAACTCTTTCAAGCGGACATTTCTTTTTATCTCTGCAGTTATATTTTTCCTTAACCGTGTTCGTTGTTTTTTATTATCTCCCTTCAAACATCTTTCTAATACAAATAATACTGGTTTGATTTAATTTAAATCTAACCTATAACGATTTATCAAAGATACACACACACACACACACACACACACACACACACACACACACACACACACACACACACACACACACACACACACACACACACGCACGCACACACACACACACACACATATAATTGGAGTAGATAGACTTAATTGGAGTAGATAGACTAAACTATCGCCCGGTTCACACTCCACCCACATCTATTGAACAGGTGAAGAGGCTCATCCCTTGTTTCCTGTTTAGGATGCGGTTTCCGGTTTTCTCTTTTCCAATCTTTTCACTCTTTTCCTTTTTTATTATTATTTTTTTTTTTTCAATTGGAGTAGAGAGACTAAACTATCGCCCGTTTCACACTCCACCCACATCTATTGAACGGGCGAAGAGGCTCATCCCTTGTTTCCTGTTTAGGATGCGGTTTCCGGTTTTCTCTTTTCCAATCTTTTCACTCTTTTCCTTTTTAATTATTTTTTTTCAATTGGAGTAGATAGACTAATCTATCGCCCGGTTCACACTCCACCCACATCTATTGAACAGGTGAAGAGGCTCATCCCTTGTTTCCTGTTTAGGATGTGGTTTCCGGCTTTCTCTTTTCCATTCTTTTTACCCTTACGTAGCCCCCTGCGCATCAGTGGTGTTACCGCCTTGCTTGGGGTGATATGATTAAAAAAAAAATATATATTATTATTTGTTTGAACATTATTTTTTATGAATACTTGTATATAAGTAGATATTCTGTACATAATCAAATAGTATTATAAATTTATTTCTACCGGCCTGATTATTTACGATAAATGTTTGTTACGAAAATGCGTGTCATTCGGCAGTATTGATCAAAAATAATGTTTAAACAAATAATTTCAAATTGTCGGTTTGTTTATAACCATTTCGTTATTCTTCGTTAATTGCTGTAAAATATATTTGTGTATCTAGGCTGTAATTTTTCTTTTAGACATGTCAGATCAAATATATTGTAAAAACATTGTGTCTGCTTATTTCTAATAAAATCTGTTCATAGTCTCTTGCGTATTATAATTGAAGGATGTCAGAAATAAGCTGTAACTTTAACAGATGTTATTATTCACTACGCGATGTTCCCAGATACTTTCAATCTCTTTCTGTGATCATCTTCAGGGTGTGAATTGTGGTAAAAAAATAACCTCAAAACTGTGTATCTAAAACTTTCTGTAAATGTCCTTCGTGCTTCAGATATAACGTGTGACAAATTGCTAAGCAATCATTAGAACGTGAAAAGTATCCAAAATGAAAATTTTTTAGATGTTGAAATGTCCTGCTCATGCACGTATTAAAGCATGAAAAATTATACATACACACACACACACACACACACACACACACACACACATATATATATATATATATATATATATATGTGTGTGTGTGTGTGTGTCTGTGTCTGTGTGTCTGTGTCTCTGTGTGTGTATTGATCATATATTCGAAAATAACGGATTGGTGCTAAATCCCAAAGGGTCCTAATAATATTATATCAAGCCAGAGGACTCAATGTAATTAAATTTATCTATTTACTGACCCAATATTTATTATATATAAAAATTCAAATTTTCTTATTTTGGATGGTCATTTTGACAGTTATTTTTAATCCTCCATCTCCTCAGTGAGACAAAAACATTATGAAAAAATAAATTTAGCTTTAGTTGTTTGTGTGTGCACATAAAATGAAAGAATAGGTCGTAAAGAAGAAAAAAAAGACAGATCAGATGCTTCCGGAAAATGTTAGTCTCGGAAAAAAAGTTAAAGAAAAACCGGCTGGATAAATTTAATGTATCTCGCTAAAGAGACAAAGAAAATTTGAATTTTTAAACATCATATATATATATATATATATATATATATATACTACCGGCCATAATTATTAGGCCACCCCTATGATTTCTTATGTATTTCCTACTATTTTTTAGTATTTATTGCCAAGTGAATAATTGTAAATGAAAATAGAATGGTTCTATTTTTAATATTGCACAATAACAGGTGCATCAAATAAATTTAATAATTCCGTTTATTGTAGTTCCATCAATAAAATAATGAAGAACATTTAAGGTGATTCCGACGAGTTCATATTTGTTTCCTTACCTTTTAAAAATTTGCAAAAATTAATAACAAAAAACCATTCTATGTATGAAATACATCATTTCTTTAAAAACAAAACTGTGGTGGCCTAATAATTATGGCCGGTAATATATATATATATATATATATATATATATATATGTGTGTGTGTGTGTGTGTGTGTGTTTATTTAATGCAGATATTCTCACTTTAACTGAACAGTTTCATGCCGACTAAGTTTCGTGACAAGAGAAAACTGTTATGATATCTTCACTCATCATGTCTGTTTTTTTGCATGTCGATACCGAGTCACTCAGTTAAGTGCCATACGTGATACACGCTTTGGGTGATCATGTCTCAAAAGAGACATGATTGACTAGGCAGAAGGTTATCCCGCAGTACGTTGCCATTGCTTTCTGTGGTAGACTGGTTGCCAGCCAAGGCTATAGAACCCAATCTGTCCTATTATTTAACCCATAACTGGAGGGAAGAGACGGATTAATACCATTCCCAAGGGTATTTGCGCGCAAGTGAATGCAAGAAATTCAACTGGAATTCGAACTCGGCACCACAACGCACATCCAAATACTTTCCGATAAAAAAATACTTGCCAAAAAACATTTTTCACTAAGACTAACAATCTTAGTGCTAAATATTACTACAGCTTAGCACCATATATATATATATATTTATGTATGTGTATATTAAACATCCACATGCAAGACTGTTTCAATGTACGACAGCTCATCAATGTGGCTAGACACATCAACTTGCTTCCGGCCGGGATAGAAACGCGACTGATTTGGTGACAGTTGGAGTCGCTACTCTCTTATCCATAGGAGCATGGAATTAGAGAAGGGAAATTTTAACGTGTAGTATATAAGTAGTGTATAAACACGCCAGTCACAGAAAGAACTTAATTCATTCCTTAAGAGTAATGCATAGAAAACTATATATATATATGTGTGTGTGTGTGTGTGGTTTGTGGAAGGAGAGAGCGAAAATAATGAATAATGACGAGATGTTTAGCTTTAAGAAAATGTATTTAAAAGCTGATATGGAACACGGATTACACTCACATTCGGTCTATTAAAAAAAGCTAAAAAAAACGACCACATTTCCTCCATACTTAAGACATGATCCATAAGAGGTATAAATCGGAATCAAATATTCATTTTATATAGTTTGGGATCCGACAACAGGATAAGGAAAAGAACAAATATGTTTCACAAACATGTTTCACTTTTATAAAACTTTAATCAGAAAATGAGATATGGCAAAAAAGAAAAGAAAAATTGTGGTACTTTTACTTTTGTGTTGTTTGATTTCTCATTGGTTGATCATGTTTAACATGAATTCGATTTTTTATGCCAACGTTAGTATAATTTCTGGCATTTCGAATTCGAGGACAGACGGCTCACCAATACAAAGTTTCAGGAAATTGACGAATTCCAATCCTAGCTGAAATACCGTAAGCATTGCATTATTAAATATAATGATTTAATAGTCAGTCAGTTAAGTGCCATACGCATTACACGCTTGGATGATCATGTCTCGAAAGAGACATGACTGATTGGGCAGAAGATTATTCAACTGAAATTCGAACGTGGCTCTCCGATTTCTCGTTCCGAGCCGATACCCACTACACCACAACGAACATCTAATTTAATAGTACGTCCTACAAATTAGTCCATAATTAAAAGGAGTTTGAATTTGTGTTATGTTTAACGGCATATCAACCTCTGTGGGTTATTTAATGCCAAAAGGATGGTGTTTTAAGAGTTTTTTTCTTTTTTGTAATGTTCGGTTAAAGTGAAAATGTTGATTTAGTCAGATTTTAATGAAAATTTTTCGTTTTTATTTTTTTATTTTTGAAAACTGAAAATGTCGTCTAGTTTTGTATTCAAAAATATTTTGCTGAGAATAATGTTTTCCTCAAAAATATATTATGGTAATAATTTGTTCTTCAAAAATGTATTGTTGGTAATATTTATGTATATTTTCTATAAAAGTCTATTTTACTGTATATATTTCTATAAAAGTGTATTTTTATACTTTAATAGAATTTTGACCCCAGTTTGGAGATAAACTATTTGCCCATAGCTGGGACCTTAACAGGTGCTACTACTCTGGCTCAGAGTGGACCTGGAAACAACAGTAATTAAAAGGTGATTCCATGCTTCTCACAACCTCCCAATCAGAGGGCTTGCTGCCGGATGCAGTTTACCGTCGTGCCCAAACCCAGTTGAGAGAAGTTAAAAGCTGGATTGGTATATGTTCCGGGATTATTTACTCCTGAGTAAATATAAAGAATACAACTGGATTTGAAACTTTTATCTCCGACTTCCAATCCTGACAGGTTATTCATTACGCCAACCACACGTACAAGTTTACGACCACCTTATATTCCCAAGTTACCATATAGTTACTGACCAGGCCCGGCGTTGCTTAACTTTGGTCGTTGTACGAGAACCGCTGTTTAAATGTGACATGATCGTCTTAACGAAAGTATAGCGTTACTGAAGCATAACGAAAAGTTATATTTATCAGTGAGTGGGCGTGCGACTCAGAACGAGAAATCGGTGAGCCGAGTTCGAATTTCAGTTGAATTCATTGCATTCACTTACGCACAAATACCCTTGGAAAAGGTATTAATTCGACCGCAGAATCTAATGGCAAACTACTGCGGGAAAATGTTCTGCCCAGTCAGTCATGTCTCTTTTGAGACATGATTGCCTAAGCGTGTATCACGTATGGCACCTAACTGACTGATGTTTATCAACCTAATTTCTTTGAATTTGACTTTGTCGGGTTAGTTGGGTGGTTGATATTGTTTAGAGGCATATCACCCCTATGGGTTATTTAATGCCGATATCTAAATTTTTTGAATGATTTGTTTTTTATTTTTGGGTTTGGTTTAGCGGCATATCAAACTCTATCGGTTATTTAATATTAATCTCTATGGTTTATTTAATGCCAAATTTAATTATTTTATAGCTTCAACTAAAGATATTTTGAACGCAATTGTATGCACTTAACTACAGATAAAATGCATTGTTGATCCTGTTACTAAAGATGTGTGTTTCTGGTTTGCTGTTTGATATTGTTTAACGGCATATCAACTTCTATGGGTTAAGATAACTTAACACAATTTTATGCCCTCAACTAAAGATATTTTGAATGCAATTGTATGCCTTTAACTACAGATAAAATGTATTGTTGGTCTTTTTACTATAAATGTAAATTTTACTATAAATGTAAATTTTATTATAAATGTAAATATTACTATAAATGTAAATTTGCTCGTTGGTTGTTTGATATTGTTTAGCGGTATATCAACCTCTATAAGTTATTTATTTCCTAACTAGATATTTTGATCACAATTTTATAGTTTCAACTAAACATATTTTGAATGGAATTGTATGTCTTTAACTACAGATAAAATGTGTTGATGGTCATTTTTTTAGATAAAAAAAACAACATATTTCTGATATTCTTTTATAGGAACTTTTATACTGTTTTGTTTTTGTTAGTGTTCCACTATTTTTCTATAGCTGGGACCCTAACAGCTGCTACCACTCCTGGTTAGGGTGAACCTGCGAAGGACAACAACAGTTAAGAGATGTTTCCAGGCTCCTCAATGTCTTCAATCTTCCGAACAGAGGATATAGTTTACCGTCATATCCAGGGCTAGACATTAGTATCCATTGTAATAAGCTTATATATCTGTAAATAAACTTATTATTCTGTTTCTTTTCTTTCATTTTTAAAGCATGTTGAACTTTTCCTTTTACAGTGAGAATTAAAAAATATAAGACTCTCAATTTTCTTTTTCTTTTGTGGCCTGCTGCTAATTGCGACACATCTTGACATTTAATCTTTTTTCCCCACTTCTTTCAATATTCCTTTCATCTTTGCTTTTCCCTTTCGACATCTTGTAAGCACTCTTCAATTATGTTTTCCTTTAACACTTACTTAATATTTTTTTCGTCTTCAATATTTCATAATTGCAGGCCAATATTTTTGCTGTATTCCATCAGTCTGTCATATTTGTTCTCTTTCTCTTAGACTTTACCTGAGATTAACATTTCAGAACACAAACAACAACCAGGAAATATTAAAGACGGTCCGTACTCTAAAACCTTCAATCGTTTTGCTTAACAGTTTAAATTATCAGCTTCGAAACTATTTGACAAATTTATTTGGTCTTGTTACAAGTGATTCATACAAAGACAGCAAATATAATTTCCACACTACTTGCAAACGAATTTTAAAAGTGTATTCAGTATTTAAAAAATTAAGTTCTTGTTAGAGATAAAACACTAAATACGTAGAAAAGATTATTTTCTTTTAAGTTAAAAAAGTATGTTGTGAATGTACACGATATATAGTGTTTTTTGTTTTAGTATTTCAGCAGATTTCAAAAACAAGATAGTGACATCACTTAGGTCATGCTGTGAAATTTTAAGTCAGTTTGGCTTTTAAAAAGTTGTAAATTGTTTTTAAATGAAAGTTTGATAGAATTCACTTCATAAATAAATCATTTTTTTCACTGTAAAAGTTTGCAAAGATTAAAAATCCTCTTTATACCTAGTAAGTTGGTATATATATCATACTGTGTTTTTGTGGCAAAAGAGTCATTTATCATAAAAAAGGACACATATATTTTGTACGATATACCAAAGACAAAATAATGGAAATAAAGTTATTTGCAACTCTTGCTTTGAATGCATCTTTGTACTATATAAACATCAACGAATGAAAAGAAATTTTATCAATAAAGATGGTTGATATTCTGAAAATGGTGAGCATCACGTTCGTGACCGATTTGTTTTTCTGTGTGTGTTTTTGTTTGCGTGTTCAGTGCAAGTAATATATACAAAACATTTGAAATCTCTCCGTGCATGGATCAGTTGTAAGAGATCCAGTATATTAGAATTGGTTTATTCATTTTCTAAAGCTTATCAACACATTGCTTGTTATTTAAAGCCAGAGATTACTTTTATATAGTCAGTTAAATACCATACATGATACAGGTTTTCTTCTAACTTGGCAAAAGATCTTTCCGCAGTAGGTTGCCTTTACTTTCTGCGGTGACAGTCAGCCCTGTTATTTGATTAACAGATGAAAGGAAGAGATGGTTTAATACATTTTCCAAAGGTATTTTGCACGTGAATGGATGCACCGAATTAAACTGGAATTTGAACTCTGATCACAAACATGCAAGCCGATATCCACTGAAATACAAAGGACATCCTCATATTTAAAATTTCTAAGAATCTGAAAAAATATATGCTAGAAAAATCTGAAATATGTTGATTTTGTAAGAATCAAAAATATATTGATGAGGTAAAATCTAAAATATATTGACACTGCAATATTCTGAAACATTAATGAATCAAAAATTTGGAAAATATCAAATTTGCATTATTCAAAAATATATTGATGCTGCAAGAATCAGATATCTATTCATGCTACCAAAATCTTAAATATAATATTGCTGTAAGAAAATGAAATATGTTGATGATGCATTATTCAGTAATAAATTGATGTAGAAAAATCTGAAAAAATGATGTTGCAGGAACATTAAATATATTTTTTCTGTAAGAAACTGAAATATATTGATGCTGCATTATTCAGTAATAAATTGATGCTAGAAAAATCTGTAAAGATGAAATTGCAGGAACATTAAAGGTAATTTTTTCGGTACGAAACGGAAATATATTGATGCAGCATTATTCAGTAATAAATTGATGCAAGAAAAATCTGTAAAGATGAAATTGCAGGAACATTAAATATAATTTTTTCTGTAAGAAAATGAAATATATGGATGCTGTAATATTCAGTAATAGATTGATGCTAGAGAAACCTAAAAAATTGATGTTGCAGGAACATTAAATTTAATTTATTATGTACGAAACTGAAATATATTGATCCTGCATTATTCAGTAATAAGTTGATGCAAGAAAATCTGGAACAATGATGTTGTAGAAATATTCAATATAATTATTTCTATAAGAAACTGAAATATATTGAGCGCTGCATTATTCAGTAATAAATTGATGCTAGAAAAATCTGAAAAGATGATGTTGCAGGAACATTAAATATAATTTTTTCTATAGGAAACAGAAATATATTGATGATGCACTATTTAATAATAAATCGATACAAGGAAAATCTAGAAAAATGTTGCAAAAATCTTGAATATAATATTTTCAGTAAGAAACTGAAATATAATGATGCTGCATTTTTCAGTAATAAATTGATGCTTGAAAAATCTGAGAAAATGATGTGGCAAGAATCTTGAATATAATTTTGCTGTAAGGAACTTAAATATATTGATCTGCATTATTCTGTAATAAGATGATGTTACAAAAACCTAAAAAACTCATGTTGCAGGGACATTAAATATAGTTTTTTCTGTAAGAAACTGAAATATATTGATGCTGCATTATTCAGTAATAAATTCATGCTAGAAAAATCTGAAAAAAATTATGTTGCAAGAACATTAGATACAAATTTATCTATAAGAAACAGAAATATATTGATGCTGCATTATATAGTAATAAATTGATGCTAGAAAACCTGAAAAAATGCTGTTGCAGGAACATTAGATATAATTTTTTCCGTAAGAAACTGAAATATATTGATGCTGTACTATTCAATAATAAATTGATGCCTTAAAATATAAAAAAATGATGTTGAGGGAAAGATTAATTATAATTGTCTCTGTAAGAATCTGAAATATATTGATGCTGCATTATTCAGTAATAAATTGATGCTAGAAAAATCTGAAAAAGTGGTGTTGCAGGAACATTAAATATAATTACTTCTGCAAGAAACTGAAATATATTGACACTGTATTATTCAGCAATAAATAGATGCATGAAAAATCTGAAAACTTGATGCTGCAGGAATGTTAAATATAATTCTTTCTGTAAGAAACAGAAACAGAATGATACTGCATTATTCAGTAATAAATTAATGCTTGCAAAAATCTTGAATATACTTTTCTTTGTAAGAAACTGAAACATTTTGATGCTGTATTATTCAATAATAAATTGATGCTAGAAAAATCTGAAAAAGAGATGTTGCAGGAATATTAAATATATTTTTTCTGTAAGAAACCGAAACATATTGATGCAGCATTATTCGGTAATAAATTGATGCTAGAAAAATCTGAAAAGATTATGTTGCATAATTTTTCTCTATAAGAAACTGACATATATTAATGCTGTATTATTCAATAATAACTTGATTCTTGAAAAATCTGAAAAAAATGTTGCAGGAACATTAAATATAATTCATTCTGTAAGAAACTGAAATATACTGATGCTGCTTTATTCAGTAATAAATTGATGTTTGAAAAATCTGAAAAAGTGGTGTTGCAATACCTTGAATATAGTTTTGCAGTAGGAAACTGAAATATATTGATGCTGCCTAATTCCGTAAAGACTTGATGCTAGAAAAATCTGAAAAAGTGATGTTGCATGAACAATAAATATTAAATTTTTTCTGTAAGAAACTGAAATATATTGATGCTGCATTATTTAGTAATAAATCGATACTAGAGAAATCTGAAAAAGTGATGTTGCAGGTACATTAAATATAATTTTTTCTGTAACAAACTTAAATATATATTAATGCTGCATTTTTCAGTAATAAATTGATGCTTGCAAAATCTGAGAAATTGATGTTGCAATAATCTTGCATATAATTTTGCTGTATGAAACTGAAATAAACTGATGCTGCATTATTCAGTAATTTATGGATGTAGAAAATTCTCAAAAAATGATTTTCCATGAACGTTAAATATAATTTTGCTGTAAAAAAAGAAATATATTGATGGTACGTCATTCATCAATAATTTGATGCTAGAAAAATCTAACAAAATGATTTTGCAAGACCCTTAATTTTAATTTTGCTACAAGTAATTGATATATTGATGATTCATTATTGAAAATTTTATTGATGCTGCAAGATTGTGAAAAATGTAATTGTTGCATAAATCTAGAAAATGTTGTTTCTGAAAGAATCTGAAGCATATTAATCATGGAGGAATCTGAAAAATATTGATCTTGCAAGAATTTAAAACATTCTGGTGATGCACAAATTTGAAATAACTTGATGCAGCAAAAATTTGAAAGATATTGATGTTGCAGTAATCTGAATGGAACATATTGCCATCCCAAGATCGTTGATAATAACAAACGTTTCAACTGATATTATTATTTCTATTAATCAGTTGTCGTGATGTTAATCGTTTGGATACTTCTTTTCTTGATATTCTTCATATGTAAATTAACCGGGTATACGAAGAACTAAACATCATGATGCTGAAAGTAATTTTATGTGTGTCGTCTTATGAGTACAAACAATCTTAGGAATATTGTGATTTTGTATTTACAGCTACATGTGTAAATGTTGCTTCAATCTTATCAGAGATATCTAGTTCTTGAAGTGGCCGCTCAAAAAATCAGATCTCATTCCCACAGAGAAAGAGTAAAATGTTATATAAAGAAATATTGCCACATCGAAAGGCACAGTCTCACATATGATTGAATAATACAGATAATTTGGACATATTGGAAAAAAACAAACTATTTTCAATTTTTATTTTGTTTTTGTTTATTTTAATGTTGTCTTTTTTGTTTTCATTATATATTTTTTATTTTTATATTTTATCTGATTTTTTAAAGTTTTTTTGTATGATCTTATTTTTCCCGTTTTCTTTATACACATATATATATATATATATGTGTGTGTGTGTGTGTGTGTGTGTGTGTGTGTTTTCTTTACATTTTGTCACTCTTTTTAGCATTTCTTGTTTCTTTTTTTTCATTTGATTTCTTTTTTCTCTTTCTTGTTTTGTTTTCTTCTATCTTCTTACTTTCCGTTTTCATTTTTTTTATATTATTTTTTTCGTAATTTCATTCTTTTCAGGTTTTTCTTTCTCTTCCTGCACCCACCCCATTTTTGTACTGTCACATTTTCTATATATTTTTCTTTCTTTCTTTCTTTCTTTCTTTCTTTCTTTCTTTCTTTCTTCCTTCTTTCTAGCTATTTTTAGATCTTTTCTTAATCCCATTATACATTTCACTGTTTCCTGCTTTTTTTCTTTCTTTCTTTCTTTTTTCTTCTTTCTGGCTATTTTTTAGATCTTTTCTTAATCCCATTATACTTTTCTCTCGTTCTTTCTTTCTTTCTTTCTTTCTTTCTTTTTAGCTATTTTTAGATCTTTTCTTAATCCCATTATACTTTTCTCTCGTTCTTTCTTTCTTTCTTTCTTTCTTTCTTTTTAGCTATTTTTAGATCTTTTCTTAATCCCATTATACTTTTCACTCTTTCTTTCTTTCTTTCTTTCTTTCTTTCTTTCTTTCTTTGTATTCATCTTGTACATATTCCCAATCCCATTTTTCTTTCTTTTCTGTATATTTTTAAAATCTATATCTTTCTATTTTTTTTCCTTATATTTTCATTCATTCAATCATTTCATCATTCTTTTGCTTTCTTTCTTTGTTTCCTTTTTACACATTTATCTTTTTATTTTCTTCTCTTTTTATCCTCAATTTTTTCTTTTTTTTTCTATTCCTCCCACAACGAAATGTAATTCTCCACATAATATCTCTAATGTATTCCGCCCGATTCTTTATTTCTTGCTATCGCCGCATTCTTTCTTTTAGATTTATTCTCTACTCTGTGTTCTCCAAAGTTATCTTAACAAAATTATGGCATCTGATTCAAGACGCAATTCTTCCGTCCATCCAAGTATCGACGCAGTATTGTTATCTCAATATTCCGCGGAAAAATTACCCTCTTCACAGCCAAAATGTTTCTCCCATTTCTCTCGCTTTACTCGCCTCATCATAACGCAAACCATCGCTATTATCACTGTCCCCTTTCTGTCCGTATTCAGCCTATTTTTTTCTCCCTTTCTTATTGCCAAAAATTGGAAATTGTGTTGGGGGTCGCGATGTTGACGTGCTGTGGCAGGATAATCGTCAAAGGGGAATTGGAAATACGGTTTAATTTCTTCTTTTTTCCTCTCTCTCTCTCTCTCTCTCTCTCTCTCTCTTCTTTATTCAGTTCTTCAAATCATACCCTAAATCAATCACGGAGAAAAAGATGATTCTTTTCATTCGATCAAGATTTCCTCGGTCAGAGCCATGATTCCTCATCAACAAAGCTATTTTACTGTTCACGTTCGAACATTAGAGACAATCCGCTCGTAAATGATGCGCAAATATTTTCGCGCGATACAAAATAAGCATGCGCGTCATAGTTTTCATTTACAATCTTCTAATAAAATAAGAATTTTTCCATACACATGATTTTATATACAAATACAAAAAGATATCAAAGTATACACTTTCATTTTTCTTCACGCCATCTGTTATATTTGGAGAGATAATAAATAATTCGTGCAAATCATATATATATATATATATATATATATATATAGATATAGATATATATACGATAGTACCACTGCCGTCAAAAATATTAAAGAGTATTATATATATATATATATCAATATATAATATAATATATGCAATAACGTAATAATATATATGTATATATTAATCATCCATATAAAAGCCTGTTTTGCTGTATCACAGCTCATCAGTGTGGCTAGACGCATCCCCTTGCTCCTGGCCGGGATCGAAACTCAACCAATTTTGTATCAGCCGGAGTCCCTATCTCTAAGCTATAGGCGCATTGAATCAGAGAAGGGCAATATTAACGTGTTGTATATAAGCAGTGTATACACACGCCAGTCACCGAAAGAACTCAATTCATTTCTGAAGACTATATATATATATATATATACACACACACACTGTGAATGGCCAATGCATTTCAACTTTTGTATGACTTTATCAAGGCAATATATGGTTATCAGCAAAAAGAAAACACCAAAATATCAATTACAGGTCGGCGAAGCTCAAATAAAACAAGTAAAGAAATATAAATACATGGGGAGTATTATGACAGAGGATGGAAAGTGCGATCCAAAGACGCATGGCCATGTCTAATGACGCATTTCAAAAGCAAACAGAAGTACTGAATGAGAAGAAAATCTCATTGGAAATAAAGAAGAATTTGCTGAATTGCTATGTGATATTTTTACTTCTTTATGGCAATGAATGTTGGATGATCTCCTCAGACATGAAGGAGATACTTGAGGCAGTAGAAATATGGTTTTACAGAAGGATGCTGACGGTAACATTGACTGAGCATGTGACTAACGATGAGGTGTTGAAGAGGATGAAAACGAGGTGAAATCTCATATTTAACATAAGGAAGATTAGGTTTCTGTAATGAGGAAAGATGGCCTAAAGTGTTTAGAATAGATAGAGGGGAAAAGAAACAAAGGGAGTGAAAACAAGTGAAATTCAAGTGCTCTTTCGGAGATTGTACCTCCAACGGATTAAATAATATTTATGTTGACCCCACCACAAACTCGCTTTCACGACGCTTGACACTACACTTGAACGATAATTCTAACATATTTAGTTATTTAAAACAACATACCTGACCACATATACAATTCCGGAAAACCCGAGCTGAAAAAACACTATACTTAAACATGAAAACAATAAACAAAAACTAAAAATGAAACATGAAGAAAATAAACAAAAACTAAAAATTTTCAAAGCTATATATATAAAACAGTTGAAACATGACCTGAACAAGATAAAATATGAAATCTTCACAAATATCCTTAACTGCCTATAATTAATAGCAGAAGGCATTGGTTTATTCCAATGTCTTCCCATACTTAATATTTCTTGTTTTCACTCTCGCTTGGTCATGTGTGACGTGACGAGTTTTGATGCGTCATTCGCTTCCAAAGTCCAAAATGCACGAGTTTGTTGTTGCTTGGAAAACTTCCATATAAACAACAAACGGTTTGTCATTATTGTGATTCCGTGTTTATAATATATAATGTAATTTGACATCTTTGAAAATGGCTTATATACGCCGAAAGCTCAGATCGGATTATTAAAAAAATTATCTATCAATTTTGTAATTTTCTTTCTTCATTTAATGATAATACTATTAAGCTTATCAGAGAATATGAAATAAAATAAACAGACAAAACTTATCTATATTATTTAATGAAACATCCTAATTGAGCACTCTGGGAGAATGGTAGACTTTAAAAAACAGTAGCTATGCTAGCATATACGCATCGTTCATTCAGCAATGAATTAGAATACTCTCAGCTATTGGGGATGTATAATGATAAAAAGTCTGCCTCCTTCTACCGAGCGCTTGTAGCTCAGCGGTAGAGTGGCCGACTAACGCCAATTCGGTCGGGTTTTGTATTAAAAGCAATCGGATGTCTAACCGTACTGATGAGCTGTGATACAGTGAAACAGATCTGTCTGCGGATGTCTATATATGCATATATATATTATATTTTCTAGGTTTATTTTCTTTGCTTTTTTCAGGGATGCTTGATACAGTATAAATAGCATTTTTTCTTGAAGAATGGCATAAATAGAAAGAGAAAGAGATAGAGTGAGAAAGAAAGAGAGAGAGAGATTGGGAAACAGAGAGAAAAGGAGAGAGAAAGCGAGAGAGTGAGAATAAAGAGGATAGATTTCGGCTCTATACATAGCAACCTGTTCACAATTTTGATAATTTTCTGTTTCTTTACTCTACTCGCGTCAGTCTGAAAGTGAAGAGGCGTCTTCAGGCTTCTGTTACTGCCACTGTACCATTTTCGTAGATTGCGTGTGATCAAACGACCCCCACTCTGTTTGGGCTGCCAACATTCCGATCTCTACGGCAGGCTTTACAAATTTGTAAAAATAATAATAGTGATATCAGGAAATGTTTAATAAGTAAATGCCGAATATGTCTCAATATTATCCATCCCTTTCTTGGGTTCACTCTTTCAACCGACCTCATGTGGAATGACTACATCAAATCAATAGCTAATATACTGCTCCGAATTTCGAGAATTCATCTTGCACATACACAGATCTACTATCCATATGTACTGAATACTGTTGTCATATCTCGTATGTCGGGGTTCTCAACAAAATTCAAAGGAGGATCTGTAATGTAATTGTTCTGGATTTGACAGCCCGACTCAAGTCATGTTTTCACCGTCGTAATGTGGCTTCTTTGATTTTTCTACAAATATTTTCACAGCTTCTGCTCAAACGAGTTTATCTCCCTGGTTCCCCCTCTATATTTCCTCGATCTACTAAACCGAGTGCCAGCCTTTTACAGTCAAAACATTAAAATCAGTCGTCACTTCTACTCTCTCAGTTTCTTTAAACGCAATTCTCGCTTGTGAAACTCCCTTTCATATACTGATTCCCTGATAGCTACAATCTCTAAGAGTTAAAGTTCAACATTAATTGCCATATTTTATCTACTTGATTCCAATTCTTCTCTTACTATTTTTCCGACATCTCCTCTATCTTTTTCCTCTTCTTTTTCTCACTACTCTCACGCAATCTCTTTCACAAGGGTACTCCTATCCTTCTCTTATCCATTCTACGACACTCCCTGTATCTTGTTCCTCGTTTTTTTTTTTCGCTTTCCTCTCATTAAGCTCCCTGCTCACCAGCGGCAGTACTGCCTTACTTGGGGCAAAACGATTTAAAAAAATAGCTTGACACTAATTCAAACTGACAACAGCTATTAACAATAAACATTATTCCTCTACCCAAATTATAGGAGCTGTACTGTTGATCACTTTTATGTTATCTCTGCCACGATCTTATATCTAAATCATTCATAACAGCATCTTTTAAAAACATTCAGTAGGTGGCAGACGGTTCAATATTTCTATATTTCTTTCAGAAAGAGAAAACAGTCAGTACTACTTTACTTGGCGTAAAACGATTATAAAAAACATAGCTTGACATTAATTCAAATTGACCACAACTATTAACAATATACTTTATTCCTCTAACCAAACTTATAGTAGATATCGACTTGGAACGACAAATCGCGGAGCCGAGTTCGAATTTCTGTTGAATTCATTGCATTCACTTACTTGCAAATTCCTTTGGTGAAGTTATTAATCCGTCTCTTTCCTCCAGTTATGAGTTAAATAACAGGACAGATTGTGTTCTATAGCCTTGGCTAGAAACCGGTCTACCTCAAAAAGTAATGGCAACCTACTGCGGTATAATCTTCTGCCCAGTTAGTCATGTCTCAAAAGAGACATGATCGTCCAAAGCGTGTATCACGTATGGCCCTTAACTGACTGACTCACTGACAGTTGATCACTTTTATGAGATCTCTGCAACTATCTTACGTCTAAATCATTCATAACAGCGTCTTTTCAAAACATTTAGTTGTTGGCAAGCGATTCAATTTTTCTATATATCTTTCCTAAAGGGAAATCAAGTTGGAACAAGAAATAGTATTTACGAACGTACGTTTATTCTAAAAGAAAAATGAACAATGTGCTCAATAGTCTGGCGTACTACTGTTACAGTCTATCCGCATATGCTTGCAAGAAATGCAGATATAAAATGAACCTAGCCACTGATATTGTTAAGGCTATAATTAGCCGCCTCCTTATAAAGAAACATTCTGTATTCATTGACTGAGCAGTTAGTGCTGTTCTAGGTTGAAATTTGCAAACTTATTTCTCTTTACACAGTTTTTTTTTTCTTCAGAAAAAATGTCTGCTCAAGAAGACAGTTATTGTTCTTTCTATTATTGATGGGTTTCCTACTGTTACAACTCGTTATCTAGCGATTGTAATATTAGTATAGCTTAGGCACACGCTGTGACGTCTGTAAGGAATTTAACAGAATGTCAGACTCACCGGAGTCATTTATTCAAACGTCTAGACTAGTCCATTTGTGTCACCGGTGAGACGGTTGTTATTTGCTCCACAACACCCCCTCTTTTGAGATTTCTTTTTATTAGTAAATCTTTTATTTTGTAGATTAGTATTCGCGCCTTCCTTTTTCTGGCGAATTCACCAATGTACTGAAATTTGTATTTTTACGTTCAGGTTCAATCTCTAGCTTTTCCGATATACTATATACTAGAACCAAAATGATACAAAAATTTAGATACCTGGGAAGTGTTATAACAGATGACGGATGGCGAATTGGCATGGCGAAGGAAGCATTCCAGAAATTGAGTAAGGTATTAAGAAACAGGACAATTCCGCAAGAAACAAAGAAGTGAGTATTGGATTGCTATGTGTTGTCAGTTCTTCAATATGGCAGTGAATGCTGGACAATATCATCAAAGATGAAGAAAAAACTTGAAGAAAATGAAATGGGGTTCTACAGAATGTTGCTGCGAATATCATGGATCGAGCTTGTGAGCAATGCTGAGGTCTTACATATGATGGAAACGCAAAGGAAATTAATCGAGCATTAGGAAGAGACATCTGAAGTTCCTGGGGCATGCAATGAGGAAAGAAGGTTTGGAAAACCTGATACTAACAGACCAAATACAGGGAAAAGAGATAGGGGTAAGCAGCGGAAAACACATTTGAAGGACCTAATCGAAGGATGATGAAACGAGAGTTGCATGGTGTAACAGTAAAAGGCGTGCTACAAACCACCAGGGATAGGAAGACGTGGAAAGCCATGGTCGCCTACGCTCTGAAGGGACAGGGCAGATAAAAGAAGAATAAGTAGTTATATGGTTTTAAACACTTGTTTAACACTGTCCTAAAATCAGCACAAACACATTTTGATATTATTATCTTTTCAGTTGCACCTATTTTTTTTAGTTTTTCCCGCTGTTCATCTCCGTGTTCTTGACAAGCTGCAAAGGAGAATGAATAATGTGATAGGTACTGACTTGGCGGCTCAACTACAGCCACTTTCCCACCGACGAGATGTGGCTTCCCTTTGTTCTATAAATACTTCCATGGCTTCTGCTCCAACGAACTTAATTCCCTGGTGACTCCGCAACAGATGTTTACTCGTGCAACCACACTGGCATCTGGGTCTCATCCATTCACAGTTAGATCAACCAAATGCAGACGACAATTTACTCCTTCAGCTTCTTCTCTCGCTCTTCCCGCCTGTGGAACTTGCTTCCTTACTCTTACTTTCCTTTGGTTACAACCTCTAGGAATTTCAATGCAAGGTCTATATTCATCTCGCCTCGATCAAACATCTGGTGTTGGTGACAAGGCGAAAATCGCTGCGGAGCTTGAAAAGGACCCCAATCCGTGGTGGATTGGGGTAAGAAATAGTTCGTAAAACGAAGCTGCTGTCAATTAACCACCACAGAGCATGGAACAGGCTTGCCTCCCAGAAAGTAAATGACTAGGCTTGCGGACCTCAAGTAGAATGATTACGTCGAATCCATTGCTAAATCCGCTGCTATGAAAGTCAGCTCTCTGTGCAGGGCCCGGGAATTCTTTCCGTCTGAATCTATCTTGCACTTATATAAATCTACCATCCTCCCGTGTTTTGAATACTGCTGCCACATCTGGTCGGGTGCCGCTGCTATTCTCCTCGGGGTTCTTGACAAAATACAGCGAAGAATCTGTAATGTGATTGATACCGACTTGGCTTACCGCCTGCAATAACTCTCTCACCGCCGTAAAGTGGCTTCTCTGTGCCTCTTCTATAAATACTTTCATGGCTTCTGCTCTGAAGCACTTAAATCACTGGTGCCCTCTAGGTCTGAATTCGCACGAGATACTAGATTGGCAACTAGGTCCCACCCTTTTACAGTGAAACCGATGAACTGTAACTGCAATTTATGCTCCAACAGCTTCTTTTCTCGCACTTCCCGCCTGTGGAATTCCCTTCCGCATGCTTGCATCCCCGACGGCTACAACCTCCAGGAGTTTAAATGTAAGGTCAATAGACACCTCCTAAGACACTAACTCACACCCATTCTCTCCAACTCTCTCCCTATCTAAATCCTAACTCGTCTATCACCCTCCTTCTGACATTCCCTATACCCAATCGCTCTATGTAACCCCCTGCGCTATAGTGGCAGTGGAATGCCTTGCTTGGGGCCACATGATTAAAAAGAAAAAACTACTTGACCCTAGTTCCTTCCACACCACCTTGTATATCCTTTCCTTTCTTTCTAGCTTTGTAACTGTCATCACACCTGTATTCCAATCGTCCTTCTCTTCACTCTCCTCAATCTTTTTCTTTTATGTAACCCCCTACACATCAGTGGCGTTACCGCCTTGTTCGGGGTGATATGATGAAAAAAAAAATTCTTACATGACTTGATCCATTGCTGCGAATTGGACTCTCCATTTCGGTTTAAATACTGACTTCGAACTATTTTTCGCTTGAAATTTCTTTTCGAATTTGGAACACTGACTTAACTCATTTGATAGAACACACGGAAAACATTCTTTCAGTTCTTCCTTTAAATTTCTACTCTGTTTTTGTTTTAAATTTTCGCTTTTCCACATACGTTTTTGCATTAAATATTTATTGCCAAATCCCAAAACTCAAATAATTCCATCCAGTCAGTACCGAATAACATTGTAGCATTTTGTAACACTTAATCTTTAGCTTTTAGACACTTGTTACGGAATAAGGCATTACAAGCGATTTCGCCTATGAAAAATAATTTTTCACTCTATCCACGACTTTCTATATTTTTTATAAACGCATTCTGATTTATTTCCGTCTGGTTTCATTATTATTGTGATATTTCTACCAGTGTTTAGTTACTTCTTGTCATGTTTATTATTAATTTCTTTTGGTTTTCTGTGATTGTTATTTCTGTTGCAACGATATGTAAGAATATTTTTCTGTCAGAACTTTTTCTAGTCTTAATTTTACGGTGCAACTTTATATGCCTTACATTTTCATACTTGTAGCATTTCGAATTCTCAAAGGAACAATCATTTCCGTGATGTACATTTCACATCGGAAAGAAGAATTAATTTGTGTTTTGGTACATTTTTCTTTCCCTTGTATACATGCACATTCTTTTTGCTAAATGTTTTCGGTATCGCATCTCAGATAAAGGATTCTTTGATATTCGTCTGATATTCTTGTAGTTTATTATTATACTGAGGTTTTGTTAGAATATTTAACCCGTATTTATAATGTCTTTTCGCCGTTAACCCTTGAACGAAAATAACCCTTTAAACATAACCGGAGTTAGTTACTTTAAGATGAATATTTTACATTCCTGATTAACGATTTCAACAAATGTGGTAAAGTCATCGTTTTCTGTTTACGTCTGATTCATACATTTCCAATATGTATTGAATAAAGAACATGTGTCGCTAAAAAAATCAGAAAATTTACTCTTCAAAACAAATTCCTTGTTTTGTTTTTTTTTGTAATACAAATTTACAGTAATGTTTATGTTCTATCAGTGTTAAATATCTCAACAAAATATCATTTTTTCTTGTCTTTTCAGTGACTGCATCCTTTTCTGATAATCTGTTCGTATCTTTAAAATTAATCAGAAAAGATAAGTCCATCATCTGGATTTTATGTAAAATCAGATATGGCATTTGTCAGCGTTTCGGGAGTAAACGATATTCAGAGCATTTTCCGTCCTCCTTTGTATTATTTCAAGTAACTGTTGTTGCTTCTGGCAAACTACCAACTGCTGCTGTTGCTGTTTTTGCCGTTGTTATTGTCGCTGTTGATGCTGTTGCTGTTGAGAATTTACAATCTAAGCGATCATTTCCTCCGCGTCTAAAAGATTTTATTTTCAATTTTTTTTCTCACAAGAGAAAAATTTGAATCAACTTGGGTTATATTTTCGGCTTTATTGTATTCTGTGCGCCAAAGCACGAAGTATTTTAATCTTACTTGTTACGCTCCGTATGAATTTCGATATTCTCGTAACATAGGTTATGTATTTTTTTGTTTTCTTTTTAATCATATCGCCCCGAGCAAGGCGGTAACGCCACTGATGTGCAGGGGGCTACATAGGAGTGAAAAGATTGGAAAAGAGAAAACCGGAAACCGCATCCTAAACAGGAAACAAGGGATGAGCCTCTTCACCTGTTCAATAGACGTGGGTGGAGTGTGAACCGGATGATAGTTTAGTCTATCTATTCCAATTGAAAAAAAAAGAAAGAAAAAAGTGAGAAGATTGGAAAAGAGAAAACCAGAAACCGCATCCTAAACAGGAAACAAGGGATGAGCCTGTTCACCTGTTCAATAGACGTGGGTGGAGTGTGAACCGGATGATAGTTTAGTCTATCTATTCCAATTGAAAAAAAAGAAAGAAAAAAGTGAGAAGATTGGAAAAGAGAAAACCGGAAACCGCATCCTAAACAGGAAACAAGGGATGAGCCTCTTCACCTGTTCAATAGACGTGGGTGGAGTGTGAACCGGGCGATAGTTTAGTCTATCTACTCCAATTGAAAAAAAAAGTGAGAAGTTTGGAAAAGAGAAAACCGGAAACCGCATCCTAAACAGGAAACAAGGGATGAGCCTCTTCACCTGTTCAATAGACGTGAGTGGAGTGTGATGTATTTCAATTTTTTGTCACTCCTGTTATAATTCGTATGGATTTTGATCCTAGTTGCTACTATTATAACACGATTTCTTGCGGTTATAATTTTCGTCTTTCTTAAGCACTGGCCGTGCCGTCTACAAGAAATACTCTGAACACTAACAACAACGATTTATGGTGCCTGGAGTTCTTCATTTAACAGTATAGATGACTTTGTTTAGGTCACCGGTGGGATGTTGTTTACTCCAGAAAAAACTACATAAATTTTTCTTCATGGTAGAGTGAAAAGACTACATCTTAATTATGGTATTATTTTTTTCCATTTCACTTTGTTTTCAGTACTTTTATACAGAATCAGTTACATTATCTCAACTCTTCATTCTTTCATCGACTTCCTATTTAATGTCAATTAAAAAGACTCTCAACTATAGTGTTTTGTCTTTATCTGTTCATTAATAATGGAACCACACTTTAGAAAACAAAAACCACTCACTGTTTACCATGAAATATTTATGGTCTAACTCAATCTCGTCATGCACTATATATAAAAGTCACCGTGTGTAAGTTTTTATTCATATATTTCTCTCACTATTTTTTGTATGCAACATTTATTTTTAATATGGGAAAAATTAGCTACTTACTAGAAAATGTATACTTAAGCTATATTTTCCGCTCTAATTAATACGTTGACTCTTCTAATTCTCAGCTTACTGTTTGTTAGAAGTGTGTGAAGGGTTCGTTGAATAAACGTACGTATAGTGTGGTAGAGGTTGCTGTTCACTCAACGCTCATATGCGGCGGATGTTAATGCGTTGTACGCATGCGTGCCAATATGTTGTCAAGGTGTTAACATATTATTATTTATTTGTAAGGATAATTGTTAATACAATAATATGAATAAAAATAGAAATAGAAATGCCAAATAATAAATGTGTACATATATATATATATATACTGAAATAATTTACTTTAATTTTTTAAAAATCACCTACAGAAATTAAGTACCAAACAAATCAGATTATTACTGGCTCTGGTAATAACAGTAGGCAAATGGAAGGAATTGCTATTTAAGACAATAGAGAGTTTGACAAAGAGAAGAGTGACTCCGCATTGGCAAATGAAAGAATACTTTATAATCACGCAAATATTTGTTGAGGTAATGACTAATTTGAACCGTATACTTCAGGCTATAATGAGCAAACCAATAAGGAACAACAAACCATTTGGGGCAAGTTTTGCCAAACAGCATGTATGATCACTCGGGGGTTAAATGCAGAAATTGTAGAAAATTGTATAAAGTAGTCACCTTGATAGACATATGTAACAACTCACGGCTTCAACACAACATGAGATAATAGAAGAAAACATAATCTTATCTATGTCCCCTTGTGCAAATTATTTGAAACAACAGCTTTATTTTTATTTTTTTCATCATACGGTTAGTGACAGGGTGAAAATCGATTTCTATTTTTTCTTCAGATAAGGTTTTTTGCAGTGGTGTCCAGTAATATGAATCTGTTTTCGAGGTATATAATGAAATTTGTTTGGTCTTGAAAATATTGCGTCATCTGTGATTGCAACAGAGTTTTATGATGCGCAGACACTGTTGTCTCAACTGTCAATTATTCGTCCCACGGCAATTGCCTGCGATGAACGTTACTCCAAAAAATATACAAAATTTATAGCGCTGCACGAACACACTGGCCAATCTTACATAGAGATCGTGGATATTGTTGGTGTCAGCCTTTCAACTGTCAGTCGTGTTAGAAAGGCGAAGAAACGACTGATGGATCCAGTTTGTTTCTTCGCCTTGCTAACTCTAGGCCTCCATTCCTATGACGTGTCTCAGGAACATCGGCTGTCTCTTTTTGACGTTAAGTTTGAGTTTGCATCTTTTCCATTACCACATCGTTGCTCATGTGCTCAGTATATGTTATCCTAGAACCTCATTTTTGCTGCCTCAAGCCTCTACTTCATCGTTGATGAGATTGTCTAACATTCGCTTCTATATAAAATGACAGTTATCATATATCAGTCCAGCACACTTTTCTTTGATTCTAATGAGATTTTCCTGTCCCTCAGTAAATAAAATTAATCTTACAGAATCTGAAATACAATTAGAAGTAGAAATATGCATGATTTTTAAACGTAATTGACTTCCTGTGTTCTTCAGAGTCAGTACATGTTCCTTTCAGTTTTGTAAAGCGACGGAAGTTCTACGGTGATAAAACAATGTTTTACATCCATGAAAATCTCGTTTTACAAATTTCTTTCTCAGTATTGATTCTGTGTCATCCCAGTTTTCCTTGTTTTTTGTTATGTGCTGTGTTCTATCAAAACGTAGGCGATCATGAACTCAGCTTGTCCCTAGCCTTTGCTGCTTTGAATATCTTTCATCTTGGTATCACTCACAAACTCCGGCTCGCCATTCACTTGCTCAAGCCCATCCGGTGTATTTCATGCATTTTTCTTTTGTCTCGCTTTCCATCTACCCGTCTTGTGAGTATTATATTCTCCAAACCCTCCTTTCTAATTACGTGTTCCAGAAACCTCAGCTGTCACTTCCTAATAATAAGTTGCTTTTTTGATTGCCTCCTCAACATGACCGTTTCGTTTGGTCCATGATAAGGTCAATATTTTTCTGTAGAAACACATTTTAAAAAGATATTTTACGACCTTTTAAAGATTCTTATTTAAGCCCTCCTCTACACCCGAATCTCCAACACTTAAATGCACCTATGGTTTTTTTTCTGCAAAATATTTCATTACAGAAACTCTTCTTTTTTTTTTTAAATATTTCCTTCCAAGAAAAGTAGTAATGCTACCAGTGCACAGTATGTTACAATAAATGAACATGAGAGAAAAGACTGAATATATGAAGGATTGAAGGAAAGGGAAAAGATGAACGGATTTCAAGAAGACAAAAGATATCGATTGAGGCTGCGTTTAAAATTTTGAAGGTTGTAGTTTTGAGAGAAATAAATAAATAGGAGTTCCACACGAGTAAAGTGCGTGAAAAGAAATTATTGAAGTAGAAGGGCGTTTGCATCTAATTATTTCAACACTAAAATGGTAGAAGCTCAAAGCCAATCTAGTAGCAGGCTTTAATTCATGCATTCAGGTCACCAGAAATAATAACACGTCAGAGAATTTGCTATAAAAATATTTCTAAAAAAGACAGCGATGAATCATTATTTCGGAGAGAATGTGACTGAAGTCGAGGTGCCTGGTCAGAATCGATTATATTGCAGATCCTTCTGTGGATTTGGACAAGAATCCCGAGATGCAGATTAGAAGTACCAGATAAGGTATGGCAGCAGTATTCAATACACGCACGAATGGTCGAAATAGTAAATTTTCTGGTACGACACAATGATCAATCTTTGGTGGCAGCTATTAATTAGATTAATAACTCCACTTCAAAGCAGAGGAGAATGCAAGGCCAAAAAGGCTCAGCGTGTTCTTCTCCAGGAGTCTAGCATCTTGTTTCAATATTTGTACATTTGTGTTTTTGGTAGCTTTAATATTTCTTGCACTTACTGTCGAGTATCATCTGGCTAAAAGGTATAAATTTACCAAGCAAATACATTTTCTGAGAGTTTATATGGTGTTATTTTTTGCATATTTTGCGCAGAAAACTGAAAAATAAAATAAATATTAAAGCATGATAAATAAAGCAGGACATCCAGCAAGCAAATATATACTTCTTTATTTACTGTTTTTATACATTTCTTGCTATGAGAAAAGATTCTTGTACATAATTAGAACAGTCAGTTCACTGCAGGAAGGGACATAATATATTGAAATGTGGAGAATGCCTAATTTTAAATGCATTTTTTTGGAGAAATGCCAGGTGGTTAACATGGCTGTAGAACATCCGTTCGAATCTCACCAGGTTCGGTTCGTAAATGAGAAGAATTCGTGATAGTATCTTACTGGAGAAACGATTTCTTGATACTACAGTGTTGGAAAATATGAGTGTCGACTGAAGATTTCATATATTGACTAAGGTATAAATGTAAGTATACGGTGGTTCCATTAAGACAGATTGATGTTAGCAGTAAACAAAACAGTGATGTTGGTGAAATTTTATTGATTTCACGATTGTTTTATGTTATTTATGTCATGGCAATTATGTGTGAAAAATAAAATCGTTCAAATATATGCCAAGGCATCGGCGGCACACCTTCACTCGATGGTCAAATTTTTTGATGATGTCTCTGCATAGTTGTTTCTCGATTTCATCAATATGCCTTTTTATCTTATCATTCAGCTATCGAATTGTTGTTGGCTTGTTCGCATAGACCTTACTTTTGAGATGACTTCAAGGGAGGAAGTCTTAAGTCGTCAAGTATCACGATCATTGTGGCCAAATGACATCATTTCTTGGAGACATGATGCGACCTTGGAAATACTCTTGTTTGAACGTACATTTTCCTAATAGACTTCGATATCTTTAATAGGTTCTTTGATAGTTAATCTTTTCATGTTAAAATTGCCAAAAACTGAAGTTGTTAAATCTGAAAGGAATTGAAAAAAAATCATTAGACGCTAAAATTTAATTCACATTAAAAATCGGTCTTAGTCATTGCAACAACCTACATTAGTACAAGTGTACCAGGGTACATCTGCTCGGTTAACTGCTGTACTCTGGTGCATATGTCTTTTGTCTCCCAAATGGTATGTCTGCCTACACTGATATTTTCTTTAGCCTATCAGATTTCCAGCTGACCTTTGTATCTGAAAACTATATTAGGAGTGGACACGACCTATATGAGATAAATTCGTATGTCTAGAATTCTCAACCAAAATGATTATTTACATGCCGTGTTTATAACAGAATATTTTCATATTCGTTTTGAAAATTCGTCATAATTATTCTGATGAGCTTTCCTCTATGGTACATAAACTTTGTGAAGGGAGCAATAGTGACATCAGCAAACAATGTTACCCCAAAGGAAATCAGGCGCAGAAGAAAAAGTGGATGACTGAGGAGATTCTCAACATGATGCAAAGGAGACATAAAAATGGCGTCAAGACATGGAAGAAAATACAGGAAACTACACAAGGAAATAAAGAACAAATGCAGACAGGCAAAAGAGGAATGGCTCAACGACAAATGCACAGAGATAAAGAGACTGGGCAGGACAAATAAAGCAGTCATGCATAAAGAAAAAGAGAACTGATAGGACAAAACACCTGCTCCTCAAAAGGATGCACAAAATCTAAGGATAGAACAATAATATTGGAGAAAAAGGAAATACTCCAACGATGAGAAGAATATATAAAAGTTCTTTGTCTCGACAGGAGAAAGTAACCGAGAATACACAAGGATGAGGACGGACCGTAAATTTTAAAACCGAAGTGGAAGCTGCAATGGTCAAACTGAACAGAAACAAAGCAGCTGGTACAGACGGCATTGTAATAGAGCTGCTGATAGCCTTGGAGGAGTTCGGCACAGAGAAAATGACAGAAATAATAAATTAAATATATTATAGTGGAATAATACCAGACGACCTATGCAAGTCGATTTTCATGGCACTACCTAAGAAGCCGGGTGCAAAAGAGTGCAAACAACACTAAACTATCAGCTTAACGAGTCATATTACAAAACTTATCGTCCGAATTCTGCTGAATATAACGAGAAGCAGAATCAGGCCAGAGATAGGACGGGAATAGTGCGGATTCATCAAAGACACTAGAACAAGGGACGCCATATTTATGATTAGGGTGCTCTCCGAAAGGGCGATATAAAAATGAAGAAGGAACTGTACCTATGTTTCATCGATTATGCGAAGGCATTCGACAAAATACGCCACAAAGAACTGATGGAGACGCTCTGCAACCTCGACATTTTTGGGAGAGACATCAGAGAAATTAACAATCTCTACTGGCAGCAAACTGCTCGCATACGGACAGTAACGAGTCCAGTAGGTTTACAAAGTTAGATAGGGGCGAAAGACAAAGATGTGTATTTCACCGGATCTGTTCAACTTGTACAGCGAGAATATTTTAAGGACCCTAGATGCTATGCCAATATTTGTAATTAGAGACCACAATTTGAATATAAGATACGCAGATGATACACTGCTGATTCCAGACACGGAAAAGCAAACTACAAGACCTCCTACAGAAGATGGCTGATTAGAGTGTGACAAAAAAGGACTACAAATAAACTGCAGGAAAACTGAATGCATGGTCATCAGCAAAAAGAACAACCCAAAATACCAAATACAGGTAGGGGATACTAAAATCAAGCAAGTACAAAAATTTAAATACTTAGGAAGCGTTCTAACAGGAGATGGAAAGTGCGACGCAGAGATCCGAGAGCGAATTGGCATGGCGAAGGATGCGTTCTAGAAGCTGAGTAAAGTACTAAGATACAGAAAACTTGTACTAGAACCAAAGAAAAGAGTACTAGATTGCTAAGTGATGTTAGTTCTTCAGTATGGCAGTGAATGTTGAACAATATCATCAAAGATGAAGGAAAAACTTTAAGCAGCGGAAAGGTGGTTCTACAGAAGGATGTTGCGGATATCATGGACCAAGCATGTGAGCAATGAGGATGTGTTGCAAAGAATGGCAACGAAAAGAAAGTTAATAGTGACATCTGAGACATGCAATGAGGAAGGAGGGCTTGGAGAATCTGATACTAACAGGTCAGATAGAGGGAAAATGAGACAGAGGAAAGCAGCGGATAACATTTTTGAGGGAGTCTGAGCAGGTCGATGATAGAACGGGGGTTACGTGGTGTAACAGGAGAAAGCGTGCTAAGAGCAACCAGGTATAGGGGACGTAGAAAGCCATGATCGCCTACGTCCTGAAAGTACAGGGTACATAGAAGAAGAAGCCTAAAATGGTGGCAGGGCCTCATCATTTGAAATGGCTATATGTAATCGTAAGTATATGTTGTCTTTTCTCGTACTTATTGTCTATGGAACTCTCACTTTCTCGTTCTTCCCAGACCTATCTCATTTTCTCTCTTTGCATCATGGTTTCAAGTCAAATTCTTTCTTCAAGAATTTAATGCAATGCCATTCCCTATCATCTGTCTTCTTAACTTCTGTTGTTTTATTGTCATCTCGCATTAATAGTATATATTTTTACTAACACACAGCTTAACCAGTTATAAAGCATCTTTATTGGTTTGCTTTCAGTGAAATGACAGAGTTGATATTCCGTTGAATATTCATTCAACAGATGAATCTCAACATCGATGTCAAAATCATTACAGACTCCCAAGGGAATGCTCATATTGGATTATTGTGCTAAAGACACTGGATTAAAATCGTAGGCCCATTCTTTATGTCTAAAATGTACCTGTCACTTTTCTTCATGATTTACTGTTATCACTGTTTAGACAGCTAAATGTACAAGCAGAAAATTTGCAGACAGCAACATATACATGAACTTAGCTGTTAATAAAATAGGATTTTTTGTCATGTCCGAAAAATAGTGTCGCGCAAGTTTTCGCAAAAATCGCAAAAAAATAAAATTATCAAAGCCAAACTAAAAAAAATGATTACACTTATAGTGGATTTTCACTGCTCAACTACGTACTTACAATCTCAAAAGTTTTTGGCACTAGTAACCACCTCGAAGTACTTTTTTCAAAGTGTCCGAAAAATATTTATTGCATAAATTATTATTATTATTATTATTATTATTATTATTATTCAAAGCCAAATTAGACCAGTAAATAGCTACATATATATATATATATATATATATATATATATATATATATATATATATATATATATAAATTAAGGTAGACACGTTATTTCATGCTAAATCGATTTGCCATGAAATAACGTGTCTGCCTTAATTTTTTTTAAATTTGTTCTATATACATTTATATACATATATATTTAGAGGTCTCTTACAGAATTATCATACCACTGTATATACAGGACACTTCTTTGGATTCTTCTATACCCACACTGCATGCTGATATATATATAAATATATATATATATATATATATATATATATATATATATATATAGAGAGAGAGAGAGAGAGAGAGAGAGAGAGATCCGCAGCTACTGTAAGAAAGGTTCCGTCGCTGTCCCAAGACAGAATTTTATTCTAATCAGAATTCATCTTGCACATATATAAATATACCATTCGTCCATGTACTGAATACGTTGCCGCATATGGTCGGGTGCTACTGTTGTTTATCTCGAAGTTTTCCACAAAATCAAAGAAGGATCTGCAATGTAAATGGTTGTGATTAGGCATCTCAAATTATTTCGCTTTTTCATTTTTCTGTCCTTTCTACAAATCTTTTCATGACAACTGCTCCGACGAGCTTATTTTTCCTGGTTCTCGAAGACATCAGTTTCAACGTGCTATGAGACAGCCATCTTGGTTTCACCCTTTTCACGTTAAAGTAGTTAAATGTAACCGCAACTTATACTCCAACAGTTTATTTTCTCGCAATTATCATCTATGGAAATACCTTCCGTTTAGTTTCTCCCCTGATAGCTACAATCTGCAAAAAATTAAATTCAGCGTCTATTGACATGTTCTATCTTCTTTAATCCAGTTTATCATTTGGTGCTTCTTAAATGCTCCTTATACCCAGTATTTTCTTTCATTGTAATCCCCTGCATAATTGAAGCGGTCCTATCTTGCTTGGGTTAAATAATTATATATATACTAGCAGTATAGCCCGGCGTTGCTCGGGTGTGATGAAAGCTTTAACACTAATCCATGGTCCTGGAGCTCAGACTCTTTGGACGTTTGCACGAAAGACTAAAAAGCAATAGTTGTTTCCAGTTCAAGCAAAACCGTAGACTGAAAGGAAAATGAAAGTCAAAGTTTGATTTCCTGGTATCGTTATTAAATAGGTTTAATTCGTCGAAAACTGAATTTTGAAAGCTGAATAAGTCCTCTGAGTAAATAGTATCATGGCTGAGACTAAGAACTACAATTATACCTACTTAGAGCCAAACCCGAAGCAAAAACTAAAATAAAAGGGCTGAAAAAAATACAGACATATTAGCAGATAAACAGACACACACACAAACATTTTGTCCTTTATATATATATATATATATATATTATAGATTTTCTGCACTATTGTAAGAACTGCAACCTTGAAACTTCTGAATATCGTTTCTTATGTCTTTGTCTATGAGTGTATCAAATTTCATAAAAATAGGACCACTCCTTCTATAACCCGATTTTTTCGATTATGGATTTTCGATATTAATCTGGGGTACCTCGACACAAAAACTAGCTCAGAACACTCGCAGACGCTTATAGTACAACTGTGTAAATTTTGAAGAAAATCGGTTCAGCCGTTCCGGAGTCTATAGGTAACGGACACACACACAGACACACACACACACACACACATACACACACAGAGACAAAGTTCCATTTATAAATAAGTTTAGATTTGGTTAGAAAAATAAAACGGGGAAGAGAAAAGGCATTTTAAAATAAATTATACATTTATTCAACCAGTAATCAAGTAACTAATACGAAAATGTTTATAAAGTGTCTTAATCCGCAGTAAATTTACGCCCAGATTCTTAAATTTCACCTCTCTTTATAGAAATTTTATCACAATAAGGTGCATTTAATAACAGAAACGTGGATATAAAACAAAAACAGAATGAAGACATTACATGTAATCGACTTGATTATATATTTTTCTAATCTTCATTACACCTAGGCACTATGATGTTAGGAGTTATATGGTCTTGGACAATAGTAACAGAAACGTTAATAATGAACAGAAATAAAAAAAGTAATCAAGAGTAGATTAGATATCGATTGACGTTGCATTTAAATTTTGCAGATTAAAGTTGGCTAGAATGCATCGAGCTGGAAGAGAATTCCACGAGGGAAATATACAAGAAACGAAAGTGTTACCGCAAGTTTACGGTTACTTCTAGCCAGTTGATCAACTGTAAATTCATGAGATCTCGACGCCAGTCTAGCACTGGGCTTAAGTTCAAAAGGTCTACGTAGTATAGCAAAGAACTCATCTGAACAATTGCCATGAAATTATCTATAGAAAGCACACAGAGATACAACATTACGGCGGTTGGAATGTAATTGAAGCCGAGCCATCAGCTCAGGTCTGATAATATTGGTGATACTTCTCGAATTTCATCGCTAACATTTATGTAAATAGCAGGGGAATACGGGCATATGTGGTAGCGTATTCGCATCATAGACGAATGGTAGGCTGTAATCGAGTTTCTAGAGATATAATCCCCAAAAAAATATAAATAAAATTTATACTAAATTTAATTTTAAAATTCTCAACAGCTGCTTCCTATTCGTATTACTCACTTTCTTTTGATAAAAGATGGAAAATGCAAAATGCGTCACCCTTCTTTTCTACGATAATAGATTATTTTCTCGTATTTCCAGTTTGCAGACTCCCTTTCGTATACTTGCTTTTCTGATAGCTACAGTCTCCAAAAGTTTAAATGCAACGTCGGTTCCCCTCTCTTATCTCCTTGACACCCATCCTTTCTTATCCTTTCCCGAAAACTCCCTGTATCTTGTTCAAAGTTTTTGCTCAACTCTCACGTAGCTCTCTTCACACCACTTGTTCCCATTCTTCTTTTACCCATTCTCTGACACAACCTGTAACCTGTTCATCCTTCTCTTAGCTCTCCAATGATGTAATCTTTCTCGCTCCCCTCATGTAACCCTCTGCTCACCAGTGGAAGTACAACCTTGCTTGGGGTGAGACGATTAAAAAAAAACGCGAAAACCTTTTCGATTTTGTTATAGTTTTTGCCACTAAAATTGTTCTTGATACATACAATATATATATATATATATATATATATATATATATATATATATATATATATTATAATCATATCACCCCAAACAAGCAATTTTACTGCCTCTATTGTGCAAGGGGTTACATAGGAGGTAAGTTATGAGAAAGAGTGACAGGTTATAGAGGGTGTCAGGAAGTGGGTAAGAGAAGAATGAGAATACTGATGAAAGTGGAGTAGACGGAGAAAGGAGCATGAGAGAGAGAGAGAGAGAGAGAGAGAGAGAGAGAGAGAGAGAGGATATAGGTTAGTGAAATAGAAGATGACTATTGACTTTACATTTAAACTCCTGGAGATTGTAGCTGTCTAGAAAGCAAGTAAACGGAAGGGAATTCCACAGGCGGAAAGTGCAAGAAAAGAAACCACTGGAGTAGAACTTGCATTTACATATTATTAGTTTGACAGTAAAAGGGTAGGACCTAGTTGCTAATCTTGTACACACACACACACACACACACACACACACACATATATATATATATATATATACATATATATATATGCATGCATGCATGTGTCGGTGTGTGCGTGTGTGATATACAGATTCTTCTGTATATGTGTTTACATCTGTTTTCCTGTATCTTTATCCATATACGTGCAAGTGTATGTATGCATTTGTGCGTGAAAGGACTGGTAAGCATTTATTTTCGCGTGCACACAGTTGCATGTGAATTGCACATTCAAAATAAATGGATACCCAAGCGTGAAGACATAAATGCCTATGGCCTCATTTGCACTGCATTTAAATTGGGCGCGCGCGGAAGGCTGGCCCTGTCAGTTCCTGCCATGCCAGTCAGGAAGATTGAATATTGGCAAAGATTAGACAATTGCTAAGCTGGTAAGCGGTATAGATGATTTCAATTCGGTCTGCTTAACAAGCGGGGATTTTTGAGACTCATAATTTAAGGTTCTTTCCATTCAGAGACTGAATTTTGTTGTTGAATTTACTATTAAATCTTTTGCTGGAGATCGTTCTCTGCGATTATTAGTTCTCTGCGAGAAGACGAAATTAAAAAAGAAACCGAGTTTTGCGTGTATTATCTTTCTGACTTGAACTTCAGCTGAACTGTACGAATGACCTGCTTTAATCGAGGAAATGTGAAGTTCATCTTTTGAAGTTTCAGTTGATCAGAGGTTCCGATATGGCATTCCTCTGAATTCCTGACTATAGACAAGCGCTTGGCAGGGCCTAATAGGTGCACTGACACACACACACACACACACGCACACACACACACACACACACATATATATATATATATATATATATATATATATGATAGGATAAATAAAACTAAGAAACGTTTATCGTTCTAAAATTTTTCAACTTAATTGAAATTTATTACAAATAAAAGTGAAATATTTTAGACTGGTTACAAGCTACGTATTTGTCCTTTATTCTATCATTCTGTTGGATTCCAGTCCATATTTGATCTGCATTTGATATTTATATATATATATATATATATATATATATATATATATTCGTGCATTTGTGCTGGAAATCTTCTTTGAGACATGTCATAGTAAATAAATTTCAAACATTCTATTTACTTTTAATAAGTTCCGTTCATATTCACAGATAATCTTTCGCGTATTACGATTGAAAGATATAAGAAATGAGATGTAAAGTTGACAGATAACATATAAAAAATTTCCATTTTGGATAATGTTCACGTTTTAATGAACGTTATCAATTTGTCACTTGTTATACTTGGAGCAAGAAAAACATTTACAGTAATTTTTAGCAACACAATTTTAGAGTTATTCTTTGTTACCACAACTCACGCCCCTGAAGATGACCTCGAAAGGAGATAGAAAATACTTAGGAACATCAAGAAATCAATAATAAAATCAACTGTGAAAGTTACATAAATCATGGATAAAATAATTTTTAGCAACACAATTTTAGGGTTATTTTTTGTTACCCCAACTCACACCCCTGAAGATGATCTCGGAAGATGATCCCCCTAGAGCATAGGTTCCCAACCTTTTTGCTGCGATTACCCCAAAATACAATTTCACTATTATCCATTACCCCAATAATACCCGTGACATGGGAAAAGAAGTAATTTTATTTTCATACATCAAAAGTAGACAAAGTTAATGGAAATTATTCAATACAATAGTACCAATCTATAATAATCAAAGGTATAGTAGCCGTAACCTAGCCGTGATTCTTAGTGTGAGTGTTGAGCTTGTATTGCCAGTGCCAGTGCCAGTTTATTTATTCTTGGCTTTGTGACTGAAAGGGATATTCAGGCGCCGTTTGCCACATTGAGTCTGCTACGTTTCTTGGTTTTCATTCTAAGGACACAGTGTGAAATTATAAGCTGATTGCCTCTTCCTAAACCAAACATCCATTAATCCCAAAATTTGGACTCATTACCCCACTGGGGTAATTTACCCCGGGGTTGGGAACCATGGCCCTATAGTTACATTCTTTGTTATTGATGTTGTTTTGTGCGTTGTTATTTAGGTCTCTGGGGGGTTGTAAGTTTCTAAATTACTAGTACAGCTATAACTCGGGTTTGATTGAATTCCTATTAAATTTAATTTTTACTACTTTATATGTATATAGCGAAGAAATATGTTTTGATTTATTTTTCATTTTCCTTGAATCCAAGGTAATAGATTTGAATCGGTGTAAGACATTTGACAATATGAATCATCTGTTCTTGTAAGTCAACGTATTCAAACAGTTCGGGTGCCTCTGCTATTCTCCTCTGGGTTCTTGACAAAATACAACGGAGAATCTGTAATGTGAACGATACCGACTTGGCAGATTGTCTGCGGTCACTCTCTCACCGGTGTGAAGTGGCTTCCCTGTGCCTCTTCTATAAGTACTTTCACGGCTTCTTCTCCGATGAACTTAGATTACTGGTGTCCCCTAGATACGAATTTGCACGAGGTAATAGATCAGCAACTGGGTCCCACCCTTTTACAATGAAACCGATAAAATGTAACCGCAATTTCTTCTCCAACAGCTTCTTTTGTCACACTTCCCGCCTGTGGAATTTCTTTTAACATACTTGCTTCCCTGACAGCTACAATTTCGAGTTTACACAGGAGTTTAAACAGGAGTTTAAATGTAAGGTCAATAGACACCTCCTAACACACTAACACGCATCCACGCTCTCAAACACTCTTCCCATCTACATCCTTACTCGTCTATCACCCTCCTTCTGATAATTCCTACCTCTAACCACTCTTTCTCGCCACTTTCCCCTATGTAACCCTCTGCGCAATATTGGCAGTGGAATGCCTTGCATGGGGTGAAATGATTAGAAAAAATAATTTATTGACCTCTTTTCCAGGGTTTTATTTTTCACATTGCATGAGGTTATTTCATTTATTTATGCCATTTTATTTCTTATTTATTTTTTAATTAATTTTTGGCTTTCGCTATCATTCCTTTTCCTTTTCAGATATTTTTGTTTCTTCATAGAAAAATATCCTTATCTGTATTTGAGAGATGAGTTAGTATTTACACAATTTACAGTATTCGAACTATTGTCCTCAGTTTTGTAGCCATTTTCACGAAGGTTCGTCTGTTGTACGATGTAGCCTTCTTCAGGTGCTAGGAATTTCGAACCAGACTCCTTATTACGATCACTTTAGTATATCATTCTCATTCATTTTCCTGGGCCGCTTCTGGTATCAATGTGTTATCTCTCTTTAAATCGACTCTTTAATTTACTTGTTCACACAACACTTTGGGTCAAGTCACTGGAACTAACCAACACATATATCTACTGGGCCATGTGTGCTCAAGGATATAAGCGTTGGTTAGTTACAGTGACAATAGTGGCGAAGAAAATCTTAGAGATTTGTGTTAAACAGAGCTAAATAAGATATGCAAAGTAAAGAGAAAGAAATCTACGCCAGGGATCGAAATAAATGGTTTGGTTAAAAATTCGAGCCAATATCGGAAGAATGTCGTAGTGTACAACGGCTGAAATGTCATGAATATGACAATAAAGACGAAGGTAACAGTTCAAAAAATTATAATATATGTATATATATATATATATATATATATATATATAGAGAGAGAGAGAGAGAGAGAGAAAGAGAGAGAAAGAAAGAAAGAGAAAGAAAGAGAAAGTGAAAACTGAAGAGGAGAAACCTTAACATAATTCTGTAGCACTGAAATTCATTTTTCCAAACAAAATCTGATCTGTTGTTCAAAATTACTCTGTATATATAGGAATACTGTGTTCTAAATATGTATCTTTCCCAGTTATACAAAAATGTCATTTTATTATGAAATAATTCAACAACCTGCCTCCCTACCACCTAAACGTTCACCTTTATGGTTCAACCAAATACTTAATTTTGATTTAATAATCCAGGCGCACCCATAATCATATTGTTTAACTTTCTTTACTCTCCTTTGTTATTTTACTAAATAACCATGAATTCGTTTTCTATTTTCAAAAATAAATAATTTTCAACATTTGTTTTAATTGTTCTTTGAGTAATGTTTCTAGTTGTTTAATGATAAAATGCTTTATAAACCACTGTAATAATTTATATATATATATATATATATATATATATATATATATATATACTACATGCTATAATTATTAGGCCACCCCTGTTTTTTAAAAGAAATGATGTATTTCATACTATTTTTAGTTTTTATTGCCAAATGAAAATAGAATGTTTCTTTTGTTATTATTACTTTGCAAATGGCCCGAATCACCCGAAATGTACTTCATTCTTTCATTGAAGAAACTGGAATAAAAATAATTATTAAATGTTTATAAATTCATTTGATGCACATGTTACTGTGCAATGTTAACAAAAGAACCATTTTGCTTTCATTTACAATTATTCACTTTACGATAATTTTTTACGAAAATCATCAGGTCGGGAGAAATGAAAATATAAATGTACTGTTTGAGTAAAAACAGATTATCTACTCAAATACGAGTATCGATTAAAAATAATGTTCAGACAAATAAGTTAAATATGTCGGCTGTTAAAAGCATTTCGGTAATCTTCGGGATTTTCCGTAGCAGAAATAAAAATATAAAAACGATACTTAAATAACGGAATAAGTTAATAAGGTAAAAATTGGGCAATATGTATATATATATATAGTCATCCGCAGACAGATCTGTTTCGCTGTATGACAGCTCATCAGTACGGTTAGACAGCCGATTGCCTTTTACCCAGGATTGAAACCCGACCGAAGTGGCGTCAGTCGGTGATTCCAAGTCTGATTAGGTGCGCTCGGTAGAAGGAGGCACACTTTTAGCGTGTATATTATCATTATACACGCCCAATAGCTGAGAGTGTTCTAATTCATTGCTGAATGAACTATGCGTAGATGCCAGAGTAGCTACTGTTTTTCAAAGTCTACCATTCTTCCAGAGTGCTCAATCAGGGTGTGAGAGCGTATACGCAAGAAAATATTTTTTCAGAATGATATAAAATTTCAAGAAGGTTACTGCTGTTCTAGTCGGCACACTGCGCCAGATGACATGTCATTACACTCATCTTTCGTGAAGAGAGTTTTAAGTTCTCATGATTGACGTTTTACGCAAAATAAGAAGAAATTCAATATTGTCAAGAATAGATACTCATGAACAGAGTTAGGGTGATTGATATGAAAACAGTGACAGACAAAGAGATGCATGCGCGTGCATATTACCAGGCTGAGAGGAAATCAAACAGAGATATAAACATATATATGTTTATTTTAGGTTATCAGTCAGTTGAGTGCCATACTTGATACACGTTTTGGGTGATCATGTCTCGAAAAAGACATGACTGACTGGTCATAAGATTATCCCGCAGTAGGTTGCCATTGTTTTCTACGGTAGACTGGTTGCCACCCCAGGTTATAGCACCCGATCTGACCTATTATTTAACTCATAACTGGAGGGAAGAGACGGAATAATACCTTTACCAAGGATATTTGTGCGTAAGTGAATGCAAGGAATTCAACTAGAATTCGAACTCGGCACCCCGATCTGTCGTTCCGAGTCGATATCTACTGCATCACAATGCACATCCCTACTTTAAATAAGTATAAAAGAATGGGTTCAAGTTTCGTCAGCTGACAAATTCCTGCTTTGGCTTTAAAATTGAACAAAAAAATTGGATCTCCGGGATGTTCAAAATAAAGAAGTGATCAGTTAAAAAAGTTGACTAAAAAGAAAATAACAATCTTATATATATATATATATATATATATATATATATAAGATTGTTATTTTCTCTTATATTTTCTCTAGTACCACACGTATTAGCTGTGATACAACAGCATATATATATATATATATATATATATATATATATATATATATATATACACTGTTGTATTACATCTAATACGTGTGGTTAGACATCCACTTGATTCTGGCCGGGATCGAAACTCGACTAATTTGTGTCAGTTGGAGTCACTAACCATAGTCATAGGCACATAAAAAAGATTTTATTACATATATATATATGACTGATACCAAATTGGTCGGGTTTCAATCCCGGCTTGGACCTATTCGATGAGCAAAACACGTCGAAACCTGAATCTTATGTGTTACACAAATATGAAAATATAAAAGAAAAATTCTTGGTTTTTGCTGCGACATTCAGATTACAGTGGTCAGAAGTTGATGCGGATATTTAGAGAAATAGTGAGTTTCGATTTGAGTGAGATGGCAAGAGTAGGTGTATTAAGTCCTACAAGGGTTAATTTGGAAGGCCATGCTCGCCTACTTCCTGTAGAGACGCGACACGTAGAAGAAGAATAATCTTGACTCTGGTTATCATTCCATCTGGTGCTCATTTCTAGCAAAACGAAGCACCAAAAATCGCCTCGAAATCAAATGTCGAAATTCATCCACGTGAACGTTTTGGGGGTCTGATTAAAATTCTGTTAATCGTGCTACTAGAGTGGCATCCTGACTCAAGACTTCTACAGTTGAAATAGTTAAGTATAACCACCACTGCTACTCTAACAATTTTCTCGTAATTTCTACCTGTAGAACTCCCTTCTGTTATTAAATGTTAACACTGACCCAGCCAGAAGGCTTAATATAATTACATTTATTTATTTATAGAGCCAATATTTAACACCCATATCATCAGTGAGACCAACACATTATGGTAAAAATAAATTTGTTTGTTTGTGTGTAAAAAAAAAAGTAAGTCGGTAAGGGTAGGGGGAAAAGGAAAAATAATAAATTATTTATTTAAAAATATCGGGTGCAGAAATCTTAATTAAATTGTAATTAAAATAGCGTCATTTGCGCTGGCTACTATATACCGAAAGTTAGTGTTCTCGGATTAAGAAACATTAAAACAAACACTTCAACAAATAGAACGGTATGGTGTGGGCGACAAAGCAATCCTCGCTGCCGAGCTTGAAAATAACCTCCAATCCGTAGTGGACTGGGGTAAGAAATGGATCGTAAATTCTCCTCGGGGTTCTTGACAAAATAAAACGGAGGATCTGTAATTTGATTGATACCGATTTGGCAGACCAGCTGCAGTCACTCTCTCATCGGTGTGACATAGTTTCCCTGTGCCTCTTCTATAAATATTTTCACGGGTTCTGCTCCGATGAACTTAGACCACTGGTGCCCCCTAAGTACGAATTTGCACGAGATACTAGATTAGTAACTAAGTCCCACGCTTTTACAGTGAAACCAATAAAATGTAACCGCAATTTCTACTCCAACAGCTTCTTTTCTCGCACTTCCCGCCTATGGATTCCCTTCTACATATTACTTCTCCAACAGCTACAATCTCCAGTAGTTTAAATGTAAGGTCAATAGACACCTCCTAACACACTAACTCGCATCCATTCTGTCAAACAATCTTCCCATCTACCCAACCCTCATCCTCGGTATCCTTACACGTCTATCACCCTCCTTCTGACATTTCCTATATCTAATCACTCTTTCTCATCACTTTTCCCTATGTAACCCCCTGCGCAATAGTGGCAGTGGAATGCCTTGCTTGGGGTGAAATGATTAAAAAAAAAAGATGACATGACTAAGCACCATTTTTTCATGGCATGTTAAAATCACTTCACCTCCACCCACAAAGCATATTTTCCTATTTAGATTAGATTTGAATTTTTAATTTGTTAATTAAAGAAATACCCATAGGTATATTTCTAATTTTGACCTTATGCCCACCTTTAACTTTTAGAAAAAAAAACGTAACAAATTACATTTCAATTTCCATAAAAATCATTTTTAAGACTATCGACTGACAAAGTACTATTCATAGTGTTAAAACATAAAACTTTTGTGTAGCGATGTAAAATGTTTTTATTATAATCAGTCTATATATATATATATATATATATGTATATGTATATATATATATATATATATATATATATATATGTGTGTGTGTGTGTGTGTGTGTGTGTGTGTGTGTGTATTAATCACCAATTACCAACCACCACTTGACGAAGTACAATTAACATAGTGTTAACACATGAAAGCTTTTGTGTAGCGTTGTAAAATGTTTTTTTATAATCAATTATAATAATATATATATATGTCTGTCTGTGTGTCTGTGCGTGTGCCGAAGCTTTCTAACTTTTTCTTTTTTTATTATTTGCAAATCATTTCTTCTCTGTCTAAATCTGCACATGCGTACATTCTCTCGTTCTCACGTATATCCCAGTCAATATACTGACATTGTACAATATAACTTCTTATTCCAATGTTCTATGCATTCCATTCCTCCTAAATTTAAAATATGGCTTCAATTTGATGATTAGATGAGTTGATCTACTGTCAGTTTATTTAAATGCAATTGACCTCATCAGAAAATAGAAATGTCACTTGAATTTGCCATTATATATGTATATATGTGTGTGCGTGAGAGAGAGAGAGAGAGAGAGAGAGAGAGAGAGAGAGAAAGATATTCTGTGCGTTGCGATAGTGTGTGTGTGAATCTGTCGCAATATATATTATTGCAAATATTATTATTAAGATAATATTAAGAAGTGTAACACAAAAGCTCAAGTATATATATATATATAATATACAGTATTGTGCAAAAGTATTAGGACAAGAACTATTTTCTCTTTTATGTGGCATCAAATTAAAGTTTAAAATCCTCCCTACCATGTCCTAACACAATTGCACACTACCGGTAGTGTGCAAAAGTAATAGAACAGGGGTGATTTTCCTAAAAACCTCACTGAAATTCAAATACAGGGTGAAAATCCAAGTAAATCGCTAATAAATATTGATTATTTAAAACTAGGTGCAAAAGAAATGTATTAAAAAATGTATATTTAATTTTTCCTATTTTCTATTAAACACGTTATTTTGAATCTACACTATTGAGCATCTATGAGATATTTTGGATAAAAAAATTGATAAATCTAATGTTACTTTGCAAGATACACTTTGGGAACAAATACTAGCTGCTTCACAGGAGATACCATTAGATATATTGAAAAAGCTTGTGATGTCCATGCCTGACAGAATAAAGGCTGTGATCAAAGCAAAAGGCTATTATATATAAATATTACATTTATTTTGTAATAAGTATTTTTCTTGTTAAAGCATTTGTTGAGTAAATCAAATAAAATTACTTTAATTAAATTATTTTCTGTCAATATGCCTCATAAAAGATAAAATATTTCTTGTCCTAATACTTTTGCACAGTACTGTACATAGTTTATTATAAATATTATACTTGAAATTCGTTAGAAAGATTGAAATTAGTGCTGATCTGTTATGTAATATGAATCCTGTTATATAGCAATGATTGCTGGAAAATCTGATTATTGAAGAGAGAGTCATCACAAATATGGTTCTAGAGCAAAGAAGTCTTAAGAAAAAGGAAGAACTATAAATAAAAAATAAAATTATATTCAGAATAAGAAAGAAAACATATGTTTGAAACAAAATGATAAATAGTGGCCCGTCGATTTTGACACTGACAGGTTATTCTCCTAAACCCTATCGCTCTCAGTGAAGCATAGGCCATCGACAAACCTTCGCAATCGATGAGGCGGTCGTCGATGCTTCTGTATCTTTTTAGTAAGTTATTGTCCACATTCAACCACCTTTATCCTCCGGAAGAGACTGGTTGCTAACCAAGTTTATGGAACACAACCTGTCTTGTTATTTAACCCATATTTGGGGGAGAAGAGATAGATTAATACATTTCGTAAGGGTATTTCCGAGTAAATGAATGCAGCGAATTTAATAGGAATTCGAACTCGGCTCTCCGATTTTTCCTTTCCATATCGATATTCACTGCACAACTACACAAATCAGCTACTGACAGGCTATATCGAAAATTAAAGAAACGAAGGAAGGCAGGCAATCTAACTAGCTTATGTGAATAACTTACATAACTGATTCTTCACAGTTTGGCAAAAAGGACAAACATTACTAAGTACTACAAAGGACAGGAAGTTGTGGAGAGACATGATCCTAAAAAATAAATGAAAAAAGGTGCAGAATTGTATAACTATTTCTAAGATTATATCCAGATGACTTCTCCTCTTTAGTGGCCAACAACACCAACTAGGCATTTGCAGTTAGAACCACGTTCAAATAGTTGAATCAGCCCCATTTCCACCATATTCAATTTTAAGCAGAATATTTCAATCATATTTTTCTCCGGGAGCTGTTACTCTGTGGAACAGACTCTAGTCTGAATGTTCCATTTAACATTACTGTCTTAATCTCTTCACGTCAAAGGTCAAAATTTATATATCCTCCCTATCTTTACATTTTTTCTTTCTTCTGGCATTCATATAACATAGCTCGTTTAGCAATTAGCTACCGTCAGTGACACTCGATCCTTGGATAGCTGAAATTTATTAACTTTTCATTTAAAATGGCATTTAACTCAATTCATGATTTTATGCACTTTCAGAGAGAGAGAGAGAGAGAGAGAGAGAGAGAGAGAGAGAGAGAGAGAGAGAGAGAGAGAGAGAGAGAGACCAGTGGCATCATCTGGATGTGTACCTTACATTCTCTTTTGTGATATCTGAGAAGCCGGTGAATTCCTCTTTGTGGAGTTTCTTTATATACCTCCCATAATTCCATTCCTTCCCGAGTTTGCAATCGAGGTAAATCTGCTAGGTAATAGGTTTTTCGGTGGCCAGGAGAGGATTTTGCATCAGGCCAACAGCTATCTCTCTTTATGGTCTGATGATGTATTGAATATGAATTCTGTCCTAGCGTGACAGACAGTACTCTTCCATATAAACGAAAGTAAAATGAAGATTACCACATTTAACTTAACTACACTGCTCATATAATGCATACTACTGAGCAGCATTTGTCATTTTATACTCTATTGTGTTGGGACGTCCGCGCCTATTCGGTTATAATGGACAATTCCATTACTATGTAAAGTAATGGTGGCATCTACGTAAGAGAGTGTGCCGAGCAGCCGATCGACAAGTCAGTCGTAGACTTCCGGTGACGACCCGGAAGTATCCATTGCTCATACTACGTCTTACGACGGTTGAGACGATTAACCTTTATTCTTGTATTGGATACTAATAACCTTTGTAAATACTATTTTCACGGAATACAACAATTAACGTATTCCTGTTGTTGACTTATTTATTCTTACTCACGACATAACATTTTGGAACATTTTTCTATTTTATTCGTAATTCTTTTTTTTTTTAATCATTTCACCCCGAGCAAGGCGGAAACGCCACTGATGTGCAGGGGTTTACATAAATGTAAAAAGATTAATTAGAAAAGAGTGAGGAGTACAAGCTAGTTAGAAAGGAACAATAGAAAGCTGAGAAAGAAGGTGCGATGACAGATACATAGGTGGAGAGAAAGGGAAGGTTATACAGGGGAGGGGAGAGAGCTAGAGGCCAGTGGTTAGTAGATGAGTATTAACTTTGCATTTAAATTTCTGGAGGTTGTAGCCGTCAGGAAAGCAAGAATACGGGAGTGAGTTCCACAGGCGGGAAGTGCGAGAGAGGAAGCTAGAACAAAATAATTCTTTTTCAATTTTTACCATTCTCTTTCAATTTGCCTTCGTAATTAGTTATCCGTTCTTCTCTATAAAACTTTACTATTGGGACTTATTACTTTAGGTCGATGATATTTTCAGTATATAGTGCATTTTTCAGAATTGTTATTTGTTTTCAGGAAAAGAGTTTAGAAAGTCGTCAAAAAGCCATTTTATTGCAAAGTCATTTATATAGATGTTTCGGTGCTTGTTTATTAGCACATCGTCAGGCAGTCGAAGTGCTAAGCAAGCACCGAAACACAACCGCCCTTGCGTTGCAGTAAACTATGGTAAAGCACGACATATGTCACATCCTATCTCTGTAGTGAGACTATATTTAATTTTTTTTGTAATCATATCACCCCCAGCAAGGCAGTAACGCCACTGATGCGCAGGGGGCTCCGTAAGAGTGAACAGATTGGAAAAGAGAAAGCCGGAAACCACATCCTAAACAGGAAACAAGGAATGAGACTCTTCACCTGTTCAATAGACGTGAGTGGAGTGTGAACCGGGCGATAGTTTAGTCTATCTACTCCAATTGAAAAAAAAGAGTGAAAAGTTTGGAAAAGAGAAAGCCTGAAACCACATCCTAAACAGGGAACAAGGGATGAGATTCTTCACCTGTTCAATAGACGTGGGTGGAGTGTGAACCAGGCGATAGTTTAGTCTATTTAGACGATAGTTTCTTCTATCTAATACAAAGAGTTCCTCTAGAACACGAAATTATATCAAGAGTTCCACATGAATTCGAAAGTGTCAGTTGATCTCTCTGTCTCTGAGCTGAGAACGACACAGACGGATCTCTGTGTCCGAACTGAGACTCGGCTGAAAGGCAGCAAGCACTCCGTTTTCGGGCATATATCCACTCAGTCGGAGCCCCATATACGGAGAGACTCTGTTAAGAATTATAGACAAACTTAGTGCCCGATCCCACGTATGCAGTGGCTGGAAAAGCTTTTGACTTCGGAAAGAAAACGAAATAATTGGGGCTATATCTACGGACTTTGATTCGTTTAAGAAACACAGACAATTTCTGCCATCGGGCTGACTCTAGATCGGCTTAGTGCCCAATCCAGCGTATGCTGAGGATGTGCAAATTTTGAACATTGAGTGCCCTAGCTTGAAATTTTCCACGTAAAGCTTTACCATGTGTCACATCCCCTCTTTGTTAGAGGACTCTGAGTAAATACCAAGAGTTCTACTCGAACAGAAAATCGTAGGTGAAGCATTCTGTCTTCGGTCAAAGTTCGATGTAAAAACGAATCATGTATCACATCCCATCTCAGTAGATGGACGTGCGACACTGAGTAAATACCAAGAGTTTTGCTTGAACTTGATATTGTCGAACTCTCTGTTTTCGGACACAGAGAGACTCAGGCGAATCTATTTTTTACCTGCAGATGATCCGCTGGGGAAAAATAGTCATCGTTTCTGTCTTTGGGTAGAATTCGACTCAGTTGTTTGCAGAGTCTACGGATTAAGACTCGGCTGAGAAAAATAGACAAGCACATTTCCTGATCCTCTGCTTGCGAAGGCTGGATAAATTTTGACCCCTAGCCCGTGTATACGCACTCAGGTTTCTCACGTTAAACCAAAGCTTGTATCACATCCCGATTCAATGGAAAGACATTGAATAAATAATCAAATTTCTGTAAGAACCTAAGTTTGCTAAATTTCTTTCCTTTTTTCTTAAACTCATTATTTTCTTTTTCTCCTTTTCTCATTTTTCATCTTTCGCATTTCTTTTTCCTTTTCTTTTTCATTATCTAATCTCACTAATTCTTCTTTCATAAATTTTCTTCTCGCTTATTTCTTTTTCTTTCTCTTTACTAATTTCAACTCATTCTACCCTCTTTCGTTTATTCTCATTTTTCATTTCCCTCATTCCTTTTTCCTTTACTTTCTCATTATCTAAACTCATTCTCTTCTCTTTTCTTATTTTTCAAAATTTTATTTTGAATTAACAATTACAGATTTTTATAGAACTGATCTTGTTATATGTAGAAAAACAAGAAAATAATAAAAATAAAAATGTGCTAGTTTGGGTGTTAACAATGACGTAAGTTCGTACTGCATTACTAAAGTTGATGTCGAAAACATTTTTCAACCGTGATTCAAAGAAAATAGATTGGAAGTTATGGAGGTTAAATATATGGAAGCAATGACTGAATGACAACATATAACGCTACAATGATCAATAAGTTCGTGAGTTGTATGCGTCTGTATAGGTTTGGGTGAGTATGTGTCTGTGAGTGTGTGTCTGTGAGCGGTGATTTTAATATTTTCTGATAACTGGAATCAGATTGAGAAAAATAATCACTGACATATCTTTCTTCGGATCAAGTCTTCGTCGTTGCTAAAAGAAGCTATATTTTAAATTTAGGAGTGGTTGCTCTGTAAAATATATCAGAAAAACCGATGCTGTAAACTACCCGAAGAGTTTAATAAGACAAGGTTTGAGTACAGGCAGAAATTATACCCACTAAACACACACCGGCACACATACATATACACATATTTAAACGTTCCGAATTAACTATTTATGTTTATTTTAATCTGTTTTATATACACTACCGGCCATAATTATTAAGCTACCCCAGTTTTTTGAAAGAAATTATGTATTTTATACTATTTTAGTGTTTATTGCCAAGTGGATAAATCTAAATGAAAATAGTATGGTTCTTTAATTATTATTACTTTGCAAAATTTTACAAGGCAATGAAGCAAAAATGAACTCATCCGAATAACCCTCGATTTTTTTCATTCTTTCATTGGTGAAACTGTAATATAGGTAATTATTAAATATTTATAGATTCATTTGATGCACATGTTATTGTGCAGTATTAACGAAAGAACCATTCTATTTTCATTTACAATTATTCGCTTGGCAATAAATACTAAAAAATAGTCTGGAATACATCCATTTTTTAAACACTGTGGTGGCCTAATATTTATGGCCGTTAGTGTCCGCATCAATGTACGCTTTTCAATGAAGAAATATAGTTTATTTTATGTTGGTTCAGTCAGTTAAGTGCCGTACGTGAAACACACTTGGGCGATCATGTCTCGAAAGAGACATGACTGACTGGGCAGAAGATTATCCCACAGTAGGTTGCCATTGCTTTCTGCAGTAGACTGGTTGCCTGCCAAGGCTATAGAACCCAATCTGTCCTGCTATTTAACCCATAACTGGAGGGAAGAGACGGATTAATATCTTTCCCAAGGGTATTTGTACGTAAGTGAATGCAATGGGTTCAACTGGAATTCGAACTCGGATCCCCGGGTTCTCGTTCCTAGCCGTTATCCACTGTAGCACAACGAATTCTTTCTTTGCATTGAGTGCTATATAATATTTTGTTCTTGCCTATTAAAATCTAAAAGATTTAGTAATGGAAAAGATGTTGCTAGCGATAAATAAAATATCTTTCCCTATAAAATGAATTTGTCAAAATCAAAATATTGGTTGGCAAGTTGGATGTTTGAAATAGTACAGCATATAGTTCCAGTTAAAGCTTAACCGTAGAATGAAAGAAAAATGAATGGATGTAAGTCAAATTTTAATTTCCTGGCATAGATATCAAATAAGTTTTTTTCGTCGTAAACTGAATTTTGAAGGCTAAATAAGTCCTCTGAATAAATGGTATGATGGCTGAGACTAAGAACTACAATTATGCCTCCTTAGAACCAAACCAGAAGCAAAAACTAAAATAAAAGGGCTGAAAAAATACAGACATACAGGCAGATAAACACACACACACACACACACACACACACACACACACACACACACAAATATGTTGCCTTTTATATATGTATTATCGATTTTCTGCTCTATTGTAAGAACTGCAACCTTGAAACTTCTGAATATCGTTTCTTATGCCTTTGTTTATGAGTGTATCAAATTTGATTAAAATCGGACCACTCCTTCTATAACCCTATTTTTTCGATTATCGATATTTATCGGGGGTACCTCGACACAAAATCTAGCTAAGAACACTCGCAGACGCTTATAGTTTCGATTAGCCCATTATATACTTTCAGCGTCATTTTTATCCATCAAACTCATAACTAAATAAGCTTATCTTTCTTTTGCTTGTTTACAGTCGGACAAATATTCTCATTGCTATTGTTAAAAACCTTTGTGTCTTTCCGCTTATTTTATGGACCGAATAGTTACGTAACATCCGTTTTTAGTTACTGAACTTTTGCGTAATATCCGGCTTGTAGGTAATTAACTATTACATAATATAAAACATTTTATACCCATTTACTCGAACCCATCAGATAAGAGTTTCACTAACTCCCCTTGTCTGTTTTTCTTTAAGTATGATTCGTGAGGTTTAAGATTTTTAAGGGATCTTTTTTCACGAAAGAGCAGCTGTTTCTTTTTTTTTTTTCATAATTCTGAGGATGTGTTCTTTCTGTTGCTATTTATTGCTTACTTGCTTTGTCATTGTAATTTTTAGTATCCTTCTGTGAAATCACATTTGTACTATTTCCCGTTTATATTCCATATCCTTGTGGAAATTCTTCAGAATTCACTACCATATAAGAGGATTGTTATCGCATAACAATCCGACACGTTTTTTATGTTTTGTTTCTAACGAAAACTTATTGTTTCTCAGCGCTTTGCTTAGCAATTTTATGCTTATTCGCTAATCCAACGTATCTTTGAATCGCGGTGTTCTATTGTCCATCGGAATCAAATCAGACATCAAACCAACTGCATCAGGATATAAAATGGAATCAGTAAATATCCAGAAATAAAAATGGGTGTAAGACGAGCATGTGTCTTCTCATCACGTATACAACCAATACGGGAAGACGATTGGGCACCCCGAGGTGGCTTAATGGTTAGCAACCTTGTCTCGCTAAAACCATTACAATTAAGTAGTGAGTTCGATCCCTATTGGGTGCCCCATACTTTTGTCTTTTTACCACATCTGAGCTGCGCTTAGAAAATTAATATACAGGAAGACGATTCTGGGAGTCGTACCAAGATTCATTATTTGCGACAACACTCTTACCAACTATTTTTTATATTCCTTTCACCCCAAGGAAGGTAGTTCTGACGTTGGTGCGTGGCAGGTGGGTACATGATGTCAGAGCGTAAAAAAGGATCAAGGTACGTGGGTCATCGGAGAAAGAGATAAGCGAAAGATAGGAATCAAGGAGCTAAAAGATGACAGTTGACGATGCACTTAAATTCTTGGAGAATGTAGCTATCATTAAAGTAAGCATACAGAAGGGATTTTCTCAGGCGGGAAGTACGAGAAAAGAAACTATTAGAGTATAAGTGACGTTTATATTTGACTGTTTAGACTGTAAGAGGGTCGGACGTAGTTCCCAATCTAGAAGCTTCAGTAAATTAGTATAGACGATGTAACATGGAGATAAGCTCTCCAGAGCAGAAGCCGTGAAAATATTTGTAGATGAGACAGAAGGAAGCCACATCCCCTCTGTGAGAAAGCGACTGAATTTAGGCTCCCAGATGGGGATTGATGACATTGAATTTTGTTGAGAACCCCGAGATAAATAGCAGGAGCACCAGACCAGATATGTTAATAGTTTTCATAGAACGAATGAACTGTAGATTTGCATACGTGCAAGAGGGATTCTGAAGTAAAAAGCTTCCTCACCCGACACAGTGACCCAACCTTCCTAGCAGTAGATGTAACTATTGATTCAATGTAGTCTTTCCACTTGAGGCCGATTGAGAGAGTGAGGTCGAGGAAGTGCAGTGTATTTCTTTCTGGGAGACTAGCGTGATTCCTACTGATAGAAGGTAAACATGCAAATGATACACCATTGATACCAGACACAGAAAGAAAGAACAGAAATCCTTACAGAAGGTGTGTAGGAAAGCGAAAATGAAAGAAGTAAACTTCAATTAGATAAAAAGATAATGCCTGGTAAGCAAGATTAACAGCCCAACATGCAAATCCAAAATTGGAAAACTGAAATTAGACAATTACAACAATTTAAGTATTTGGAAAGTGTTTTCACAGAGTATGGAAAGTTTAGCTTTGAAATCCGAAGGCGCATTTGGATAGCGAACGTGCCTTTCTGATACTAAGTTAATTATTAAGAAACAGAAAAAATCGTTAGAAAAAAAAGATACTGAACTGTTACGTAATATCAGGTGACCTATATGCCCGTGAATACTTGACAGTCTCCTCACAGATGAAGAAGAATTTTGAAGTAACAATCCGATTCTACGGAAGGATCTTGTGAGTTCAATGGACTGAAGGTGTGAGCGACGACCATGTTTTAGAGAAAATAGAAAAAAACAAGAACATTTATACTTAACATCAGAAACAGAATTTTTAAATGTTTAGAGCGCATAATGCCGAAAGTCGGGTTTGGAAAATTTGATACTCACAAGACAGTTTGAAGGGAAACAGGACAGAAGAAAACATGGTATAACTTACCTAACGAGCTTGACTAAATGGATAGCAGAGAAGATTAGATATTCTAAAAAGTGATAATATTTACTAAGAGCTACAATGGTCAGGAAATTATGGAGAGTCATGATCTGTAACATACCGAAGAGATAATATATAGAAAAATATTTAGTATCTCATTATCTCATTTGTTTTAGATTCTGGTTTAATTATTCAAATATTCAATATCCTCTTAATATTACTTTTTATGTTTACATTTTTTTTTATTTTACTCTCTATCTCTCATCAGTTTGTTCTTACCCTTTTTCTCTTACACCTTCCTTTATATTAAATATAATCTCTTTTTTCCTGGTTCGTTTGTGTCCTTCCTTCTCCAACCTCTCCATTCTCCAGTACGCAGACGTCAACGTGATATACCGGTCCTTAAACGTCTTTAATCATTTCTATGAGACCAGTTCAAACAATCCTCTTCGTTATCAGTTTTCACTAGTGACTGAGTTAGCGCTCTATCTTGCATAGCGAGAGTAAAACATGCACAGTGTCATGAGATAATTTCAATCTGATATTCTTAAAAGCCTCAAAATGAAAATGGTGACAGAGGTGCTTTTCATACAAATGTTAAACGAGGTCCTTACTTTTCGACTGATGAAAGTGATGTCATCCCGAAAAAATATTCATGCAGAAGTTATTTTTTTTCATTTATTTTTGAATACTTTCATCCCATGTATGGCAGTAAAGCCACTAAAATGCAAGAGGTTATTGAGTATGAAAGAACCTATATATGAAATTCTGTGATTTCTGTTAGTCCGTCAATCCACCACAATTTCTAAGTCGTACATTGACCGATCGAATCTAAATCTCAGTGAGAATTGCAAAAAATGTAAATTACAGTTGGTTTTACTAGAGTACGTAGCTTAGTACGTCAAATTGTTATTATCTTTGGGAGAAAATTATAAAGTTCTATTATTTAACACACAAAATACTCACGCTATTTTATGAAAATATTAATATGAAAATATAAATATGAAAATATATTTTATGAAAATGTTTACAGAGGTATTTTTCATACAAATGTTAACCCTCTAGGGCCATTCGTATCATATTTGATACAGTATGAAAACAAGCCTTGAAAGAAATATTTTCCTGAAATTTTTTTAAGAGAAATTTTTTATAAATTTCAAATGAAAGCAGTACTGACTGCTCAGTCAATGAATACCAAATGTTTCCTTATAGGGAAATACCAAATGTTTCCTTATAGGGAAATACTGTATCAAATATGATACGAATGGCCCTAGAGGGTTAAACGAGGTCCTTACTTTTCGACTGATGAAAGTTATTTTTTTCTTTTATTTTTAAATACTTTCATCCCATGCATGGCAGTAAAGCCACTAAGACACAAGAGGTTATTGAGTATGAAAGAATATATATATAAAATTCAGTGATTTCTGTTAGTCCGTCAATCCACTACAATTTCTAAAATAGTCGTACATTGACCGATCGAATCTAAATCTATGTAAGAATTGCAAAAAATATAAATTACAGTTGGTTTTACTAGAGTACGTAGCTTAATACGACAACTTTTTATTACCTTTGGGAGAAAATTACAAAGTTTTATTATTTAACACACAAAATACTCGCGCTATTATCAAAACAATTCAGTGATGAAAATAACAAAGAAATATTTGAAAAAAAAAGACAAAATTTTTGTATATTTTTTATGTTTCATCGATTGCTCTATAAAACTGAACGAAACTTTGAGTTTGTAAATTTCAAGAAAACTGTAAATGATAATTTCAACAGCACAAATTACTGTGAGGATTTGAATTGGTATTGTATTTACATTCTTGATATTGGCTTGAAAATAAGAAACCTGAAGGAAGTTTCACCGTACGAGAAAAGAAACTTAGCATAAAACATCCGGTTACATCTAGCCAATTGATAAAACATATTGTCAATTTAGTACTCTGATTAGATTCATAAAGTCTAAGTGTTAAATATTCGTTAGACGATATTTTTGAGAATCATGAAATTTTTGACAATGAACTGAATTTGCGCTCGCTGACATGTTTTGAGATTTGAGTGAAATGTATTTTATAAAAAAAGGTCAGCAAAAAGCAAGACATCCTTGCATTTGGATTTTTTATTTTGTCTAGCGAGGTCAAAAATTTCATGTCCCACATTTGGGTTTGTACTGGAAGATAGCTGTCAATGGTACAGAAGTGACATCAAGCTGACAGAAAATCTTAATTACTAATTTCGATTCTGGAGAGTCTGGACACAACCGTTGAAGCGTACGGTTGAATAAGATCGAGTCTCCCCGATCAGGGGTGCTGACAACTCTGACTAGACAACCTCCTAGCTGATGGCATGTTAAGGAAGATGTCTTTATATGAAAACGGAAAATAAAATATATCTTATCTTTTTTTTACATATGGGTCTGGTCCATTGGATTTTGACAGAGGCAATTGTTGCAGATTGTATTTGTTGTTGCTGACCTGTGACCAAGAAAGAGATAAAGGAGAGGAAGAAGAATATCATGAAGTGTTTATGTGAAACTGATTTTTGTGAAGAAGTCGAGTTGAATGGTCCCCGAAAAAGTGATTTCTGGTTTGAAAAGTTTAATCGTCGATCTAAATTTGTTGCGGATTTTGATGTTTAAGAATCGCCCCAGAAGTATTGAGAGTTATCATCATCGTAGCGGTCACAGTGAAAACCGTCGATCATATTAAGCTTTACTTCAGTCATCATTCAAAATCGTGGATACTGCAGCATTCGTCGAGCCGTCCTTATTCATCGTTCGTCTAGACACGGACCGTCGTCCCACCATTTTGTTTGACAAGAATTGTTTCCATCAAAAAATAAATAAATAAATAAATAAATAAAAGAATATATAAAATATCATATGTACCGTAGCAGAAAGTTAATCTGATCAAATGAATTGTAAGGGTAGAAATAGGGAGATTGTTAATGTTGATTAATTTGGCCTTGTGTCTTACATAACAAACTTCCTATAACTTAGAGGTTTTATCCAGAATTATCAAAACGTTATCAGCAGATGGACTTGTGGAAAAATAAAAGTATATATCTTTTGTATGTTTAAATAGAAATTTATTAATAGAAAAGAATATCATAAATTGGTAGAGTTTAATGTTCATTAAGAAACAGTAGTAAATGGTTAACGGTAATTAAAAATCGTAGTAGTAAGTAGTTTGTGGATGTAAGCAGGAACGTATGTGTGTATATATGTATGAGCGTTATCTTTGGATAGGAGTGTCTTTAAAAATTTGCTTAAAGGGTTCTGTACGGTTATCAAGTAAAAGAAAAGGTAGACGCGTGAACGATGAAAAGGAAGGAGGTGAGGGAGAATGATAGATATAATAATAACGATCGCTCGACGTTTGTCAAGGGTACATGTTAATTACGCTCGACTTCTCTCTGGAGACAGTCGAGTTTTGCCCGTCTTTTATTTAGTTTGTGGGGTTCAAAAAGTTCATTTAGGAATTCACTTCCGGGTGTGATTGTGGCCTTTACATTGGACGACAAACAAACTTCGCGTCGACTCGAGAAAAGGGTCCACAAAATTATTTGTTTCTGATAGTTGAGGATTATTTGAATTTTTTTTAAGATGTTCCCTAGTTTTCTATTGGGAGAAAAATATTTCACATCGAGGTGTGAAATTTCACGAGTTTTGTTTTAGATTTGCTTTTTCATGTGTGTTAAGCAAAGTTCGTAATTCGACTCTTCTTTATTTCTAACAAAATCAATGAGTCAGTATTTAGCATTTGAATTTTAAATGTAGGTCTTGTTTTATTCACTATAAAAGTAGTCATAGAAAAAGTGTATGGAAGACAGGTTAAGGCAATGGGATAGTTATAGAAGCTGAGACATCAGCTCAGGAACAATAATTTCGTTAATTTTTCTTTGGCTGTTATCAAGAATATCAAAATTTATAGCCGGTTCGCTGAACCATACATGGCAGTAATATTCAAAACATAGACGATTGGTAGACTTACAAATATGTAAGATAGATTCTGGGTAGAAAACATTGTCTACCACAAGCAAACATTCTTGGCAGCAGATAATGAATTCAATAAAATCTTTCCACTTCATTTTAACGCGAATTTTAATCCGAGAAGCGTCAATGAGTCACTCTACTGGATGTTGGTATAAAACATGCAGATAGAAGGCAAAAAGCGGCTTCTCATATAATTACTAAGGTAAGGTTTTTCTTACCTCATAGTAGGTCTAATGTTAGATCCTGGGGAAGTGTTTTGATAGTACGTAAAGGTAAAGACAAGATGCTGTTCAAGACAACTTTCATCTCGCTATTTGAAAAAAAAGATTGAATCATTTTAAAGTTTCGTGTAAAAATACAACCTTTTAACCTGTGAAGACAAACCCAAAAACTGTCAAACTTTTTCGAGGTGTCTAAATTCAACATTATTATCCATGATGGACTCTTTCAACAATAATATTTAATGCATTAGTAGTTGACCTAGAGTAGTGAAAAATATATTCCTTGTCTTAAAGAAGGCCCTGCGATGCGCGATACGTAAGGTATTAGTGCCTGTTTTAGTTTGGCAAAGCTCGTCAGTGAAACATTTTATAGTTGTGTCTACAGTTAATAATGATGACTATATAAAGGATTGTCTACGGCTATATGGATATATCATTCTCATTCCTTGCGTAGTAAGATTGAAGTCATGAGTTTATCTCCCTCTAACCCTGCAAGTTACTTGTTGTTCACTGCTGTAGCCTGGGTCAAGTCACAGGAACTAATCAACGTCTATATCCACTGGGCCATGTGTACTTAACGGCAAGAATAACTGAATTTTGGGGACTTATAAACCTAATGGCCAGAAACCCTTATTTAACCAGAGTTCATATTGCAATTTTTGATGCTATTGGTTTTCTCTAGTATTTTTCATGTTAATAGTTTTCTCTGTGATTTTTTTACCAGAGCTCATATTGCAATTTTTGACAACGTCTTACAAATAGCAACAAAGAGGAGGACAATAGTCCGAATAATGTAAATACTGTGGCACGAAGTTCATTGTGCCGAATATTCTCTCTCAACTCTCTCACAGGAATGCTAATAGCGTTGATTATTTGATTTATAGTCAGTAGTTAATCACCTGTCATCCATTACCATATGGCAAATATGATCAATGTTTTCCTCGGTGGCGGCTGTTACAGGTCATCTTCAAGATTCTTCCTTCCAGTCCTACATTCAGCAGCCGATTTTTTAGATGTTGATGCTGGAACGTCATCTAATCATGTATATAATTATCATGTAACTAGCAGTATAGCCCGGCATTGTTTGGGTGTAATGAAAGCTTTAAAACTAATCCAGTAATCTATGGTCCTGGATTTCAGACTCTTTGGACGTTGGCACGAAAGACTAAAAGCCAAAGTTGTTTCCCGTTAAAGCGAAACCGTAAACAGAAAAAAAATGAATGGATATAAGTAAAACTTTGATTTCTGGTTTCGATATCAAATAAGTTTTCAGTTCCAAATATTGATATATATATATATATATATATATATATATATATATATATATATATATATATTATCGATTTTCTGCACTATTGTAAGAACTGCAACCTTGAAACCTCTGAATATCGTTTATTATGTCTTTGTCTGTGAGTGTATCAAATTTGATTAAAATCAGACCATTCCTTCTATAACCCGATTTTTTCGATTATCGATTTTCGATATTTATCGGGGGTGCCTCGACACAAAACCTAGCTAAGGACACTTGCAGACACTTATAGAACAACTGTGTAAATTTTCAAGAAAATCGGTACAGCCGTTTCAGATTCTATAGGTAACGGACACACACACACACACACACACACACACACACACACACACACGGAGACACACACACAAATCTCCATTTATAAATAAGTTTAGATAATATTTAAGTATGAATAATATATAATAATATATAATATACATATAAAGTTTTTTTCTATCATAACATATAAGTATGTTTAAAAAATTTTAAATCTTGATGCTGGAACGTCATCTAATCATGTATATAATTATCATGTAATAATATATAAGTATGAATAATATATAATAATATATAATATATATATGAATTTTTTCTATCATAATATATAATCATGTTTAAGATTTTTTTAGATGTTCATGCTGGAACGTCATCTAATCATGTATATAATTATCATGCAATAATTTATAAGTATGAATAATATATGATGATATATAATATATATATATATATAAATTTTTTCTATCATAATATATAATTATGTTTAAATATCTTTTAGATGTTGATGCTGGAACGTCATCTAATCATGTAGAATCTATGTCACTCTGCATGCTCTCGCTTGTTAAACCCTTTTTCTGCGGCTATTTGAAAGTACCATGATGCTACATTTTGGTCAGTTCTCAACGGAAATCTCTACTAATTACATCTGAAATCTCATTTGAACAATTAGATGGGAGGTTACTTTGAAAGAGACATTGCAGTTATAAACATAAATAGTTAAAGTTAATGCGTGCAAAATTTCACATTATTTCTACCTGGAAGATTCAGCTCACTCTCCTGTTTGTATAAATGTGAACGAAATAGATTATTACAGAATTCGAACTCGTTACTCGTTCTACCAAGATATATTTTACGCTAGCATTATACGCAAAAATAAACTGCATAAAAAATTGGGCAATTCGTTGCAGTATATTTTCTGTCTCTCTCTTTTTTTTTCTTATCGTCCTTATTCATCATCTTACTCAATATTTACTAATCTGAGCGTTGCGATAACAGCTAAAATCCAATGCGGAACAACAGAAAAAATATACGGATAAGAAATTCGTACATTTTTCTGTCGGTGAATGTATTTCTATGCGAGTCTCTAACCGCACTGACCTTAATATCTTAAAGCGTCAATCGTTATGGAAATATTCTAGCGAAGAACCTTCAACAAACTTGATTTATTTTCCAAAATAAGGGAACCAGGGAAATAACGCTACTCTGCCTGTCATTGAACGACAAACCGAGGGGAAAATAATCCATTGGAAGCCTTTCTACCGCTCATACCAGTAAACAACATTACCGTCATGCCAGCAATTCTATCTCTCAGTACCAATCACCCAACCCCCGAAAAATGTAGCGATGTTTTGAGTGTCGGAAGTGTCGGTGCTTATCAACAAATTCTTTCTCGACGAGCGCAGCCAATGACCATTGTAGAAGAGAGCATTTTTTTTTAATGATTGGCATAGGGTAAATCAATTCACAGATATAGATATATATTTTTCTTGATTAATCACTAGATGCTGCTTATGTCGGGGCTATCAGATACTTTTTGTTATATTTTTATATATTTTATTCACCAGTGGTTGGGGGTGTAGAGGAATCGATATATGTTTTTGAAGAAAATGCGCTGTTCATACAAAAAGCTATCTTTGAGAGAAGTCAGTCAGTTAAGTGTCATACGTGATACACGCTTTGAGCGATCATGTCTCGAAAGAGACATGACTGACTAGGCAGATGATTATCCCGCAGTAGGTTGCCATTGATTTCTGCGATAGATTTGTTGCCAGCCAAGGCTATAGAATCCAATTCGTTCTATTATTTAACCTATAACTGGAGGGAAAAGAGATTAATACCTTTCCTAAGGGTATTTGTGCGTAAGTGAATGCAAAGAATTTAACTGGAATCGAATTCGGTTTGAGAGAGTCTTAGTTTAAAAGGAAATAAAATCAAAATCTCACCTGGCACTGTAGATTCCGCAATATTTTTTATTCTTCTAGGGTATAAAGCGTAATTTTGTGTAAAGAAGTATTAGCGTCACTCGTCTATTGAGGGTTATAATCGTTACTTTCTTGTACAGGAGTATAACCGTTATATTTATCAGTATTATAAGTGGTACATTTTTCAGGGCTATAAGCATTATTTCTATCAGCGATATAACAATTTTTTTTTGTTTATGGCGATAAAATCTATTTTCTTATCAGAGCTATAAATTTTATTTTCCAAGGCTATATGCGTTAATTCGTTCACAGAAATAAGCATTACAATTTTACAGGGCGACAATAACATCCGTAGCAAAATGTTTATCTACTCGCTTACGATTCTGGAGTTTGCGAGTTCGATCCCACAGCCGGGTCAAAGCAAAGATATTAACAATGTTAGTCAATGCCATTCTCTGTTCAGGACTCAGCAAGAAAGAAAGGGATAGAAAATAAGTGAAAATATTTAGGAATATAAGTCATGCCCACACAAACGCAATTAGTAGCAAATAAAAAGAGATCCTTCGGGAGGCCGTCAGTGGTCGATCAACTTACTAACAAACGTAAAATTTTTGCAGGCGTGTTTTTTTTTTTTATTATTTTAGCGTTTTTTTTTTTTGTTTTTTTTTGTTTTCCAGATATATAAGCGTTGCTTTCCATCAGCAGTATCAGCGCCTTTTTTCACGGGTATAACATTGCTTTGTTTTTTTTTCTTTTTAAGTGTAAAAGCGTTACTTTTTTCAGGTTTATAAACATTTTTTTTTTTCAGGCATATAAGCGATTTTTTTTTTTAGGTGTATAAGCGTATTTTCGTGGACGGGTTTAAATCTGCTTTTCTATCAGAGGAATAAACGTTACTTTTTTCGGATGTGTTAACGTTACTTTAATTCATTTGTTCAGTACACTCTCCCACCTGTGATCATATGAACAAGAATTTAAACTTTGTTTCTCGTTTAGGATTGGGTTTCCGGAGCCTTGTAAAGTCTACTTCAATTGTATACTTCTAACGTACCCACCTAAACTATATCATTTTAGTTATTATTTATTTTAAATTTTTCTTCATATGAGTAGATAGGTTTACCCATCATCCGGTGTACTTCCGTTTCCTTCTAAAGTCTATTTCAACACTGTAATTCTAAAATCTCCAATTTAATTTACAATTTATTTTATTTTAATAACTTTATTTTTTATTTTATCCATTTTTTTTTTTAACAGGAGAAGTTATTTTCGCATTCCTCTCCTGTCTTTTAAAGTTTATCCTTTGTTTTCTGTTTAAGATTAGATTTCCGGTTACTTCTAAAATCTACTCAACCATCTATCTCCCAATATCCCCTTGCGTCTTAGTGGCATTATCGCCTTCCTTAGAGTGATTAAGCCTAATCTCGCTACTTCTCTCCGATAGGAGACTTGAAATTTAACCTGTCCCAGTTTGAAGGTAGCCCAAAAATAACAATAATAAGTAATAATAAAGTGATTATATGTGCTACTGGTACCACATAAACCAGTACCACAGATCGATTTGCGGTCGCCTAAATCGGCGCCCCCACTGGGTGCAAGCTCGTCAAAGAGGGTGGTGTAGGCTCCCTGCAGAACTCCTCAAAAATAACAAGACTTGTTAAAGAGTGGAAGAGCTCCTGTGAGCCAACAGTGACCTACACAGTCAACCAGCTATAGATTAATTAGTATTCGCCAACCCACATTCCAAGCGTGGCGATTTCGGCACATCCCCTGAAATTACGGAAGACATCCAAGGAGGAGTTCCCCAAACAAGAGTAAAAAAACCCCCCCAAAAAACACATATATGCTACCGGCCATAATTATAAGGCCATCCCAGTTTTTTAAAAAGAAATGATGAATTTCATACTATTTTTAGTATTTATTGCCAAGTGGATAATTCTAAATAAAAATCGAATGATCCTTTAGTTATTATTACTTTGCAAAATTTTACAAGGCAAAGATGAACTCGTCCGAATCACTCTAATTTTTCTTCATTCTTTAATTGATGAAATTGCAATAGAGGTAATTATTAAATGTTTATAAATTCATTTGATGCACATGTTATTGTGCAGTATTAACAAAAGAACCATTCTATTTTCATTTACAATTATTCACTTGGCAATAAATACTAAAAAAAAAATTTGAATGAAATACATCATTTATTTTTAAAACACTAGGGTGGCGTAATAATTATGGCCGATAGTATATATATATATATATATATATATATATATATATATATATATATATATGATAACTTTGTGTGCGTACGTGCATACTTGCCTATTTGGGCACGCAGGCACACTGGGAAATAGATGAGTAATATAACTGCCTCTACACGTTAAATGTACCGTGGTTCATTGATGGATATGTCCTGGAAGTTAACATGACTGCTCTCTGACACGTTATTATCAGATATCAGACACTGAGTAGCGGGCACGAGTTATTTCCAGAATTAACCGTTCTCCCAGGACACTAAAAACCGATTGCCTGAAAAATCATTAATTCCTGGTGACCCATTGATATTCGATCACTTAGGCATTTGTTACATTCTATTTTGACATTTTCTAGTCTGAGCGGAATACGATGCAGATGCAAATAAAAAAAAAGGGAAAGAGATTGTGTATCGCCAACTCCAGAAAGTGGACAATGGTCTTTTTGGGTAAGAATTCTCTTTTGCATTCAAAGATATTTTAAATATTTGTTATGTTTCGCTAATGAATTCTGGGGAATAGTTTTGTGAACTTTATTATTATTATGAATTATTACTGTTATGTGTTATTATTTATTTTTTCTGAGTATCTGATTATAATACTAATGGTTTTTTAAATGATCGGATGCTTTTAGATTGGATACGTTGTTCTAGATATTAGATATTATGGAGTTGGTAGGTAGTATTATAGTGATACTAGCAGTATAGCCCGGCGTTGCTCGGGTGTAATGAAAGCTTTAAAACTAATCCATGGTCCTGGAGCTCAGACACTTTGGACTTTGGCACGAAAGAATAAAAAGCAATAGTTGTTTCCAGTCAAAGCGAAACCGTAGACTGAAAGAAAAATGAATGGATGTAAGTCAAATTTTGATTTCCTGGTATCTATATCAAATCTTTTGCACTATTGTAAGAACTGCAACCTTGAAACTTCTGAATATCGTTTCTTATGTCTTTGTCTATGAGTGTATCAAATTTCTTTAAAATCTGACCACTCCTTCTATAACCCGATTTTTTCGATTATCGATTTTCGATATTTATCGGGGGTACCTCGACACGAAACCTAGCTAAGAACACTCGCAAATGCCTATAGTACAACTGTGTAAATTTTGAAGAAAATCGGTTCAGCCGTTTCGGAGTCTATAGGTAACGGATACACGCACACACACTCACAGACACACACACAAAGTTCAATTTATAAATAAGTTTAGATTATTATCTGTTTTTTATTATTTTATTATTATGGTTAATGTTATTTTTGTTGCTGTTGTGTATTTTATTTTCCTTTCTTTTTGCGTTGTTGATAAAGTGATATTGATATTGTGGACTTTTGAATGTGTTTTCTATATATGTCTTTTTTGTGAATAAATATTAGTGATTGCAACTTTTAATGTTCTGAAACAGAAACGTATAATTACACTAGATTTAATTTACGAGGTGTGGTTTGAGTTGAAACTGATCAGGTCGTTTTGTTATTAGCTTATTTTTTAATATCAACATAGGGTTTTTATTGTTTTTGTACAACAAGATATCTAGGAAGGGTAAAGTAAATTAGTTTTTGCTTCAAAGGTGGAGTCTGTTGTAGGTTCAACGCTGTTAAGTTAATTCTGAAGCAATGTTGTATATATATATATATATATATATATATATATATATATATAGTCATCCGCAGACAAATCTGTTTCGCTGTATCACAGCTCATCAGTACGGTTAGACTCCGATTACTTTTTAATCCAGCATTGAAACACTACCGAGTTGGCGTCAGTCGGCGATTCTACTGCTGGGCTATAGGCGTTCGGTAGAAAAAGGCAGATTTTTTAGCGTGTATATTATCATTATACACGCCCAATAGCTAGAGTGATCTAATTCATTTTACGGAATGAGCGATGCTATATATATATATATATATATATATATATATATATAGCATATAGGTAAAATCCCAAATGTGTACCTGTTAATGTTAATCTTATTTATATTAAAAGTGATCTAGCTGGAGGGCTTGATGTAAGTAGTATTGTCTATTTAATGAGCCAAATATGTATATTTACAAATAAAACCTGATTATTTTTCCTTCTTTCATGCAAATATTCGGTGTATGAATTTCTTTTTGAGTGAACTTTGTGCATATGAATTTTGTCCTATAATTGCATAATAAAACATTTTTGCTGTAGAAGCAAAGATCCCTCGCTGAAATGGTTATATGACATATATAATTTTTCGGAGTTTTATTTGAAATATATATATATATATATATATATATATATATATATATATATATATATATGATCCCGCTTTATTAATGACTGAAGGTATCATAATGGTGTCTATTATAGCTTACTGACTGTTTTCTTTGGGTTTAATAAAAGAGGAGAAAAAGGAAATGTATATAAGGTAGGAAGGAGTAGGAGTAGATGCGATGAAGTGGGAATAGAAATTACTATTTTGTGAACCTATCTTTATTATTGAATTGTACGACTACAAAATATTTTTGTATTTAAACTTAGTTTTTATAATTAATTTATTTTTTATATTTAACCTTAATTTAAAATTCAGGAAATCAATTTTTGTATATAAAAATTTACATTAGATCACATTTTGTTGTATGAAATAAAGGTAAAATTTGATGTAAGAGTGTTGCTAATATTATACATTTCCTTATTTTTTCCCTTTTATTAAACCCGAAGAAAACCAGCCATTAAGCTATACAGGACTATACCTTAAGTTCTAATAATAAATCTATCTACTACATTTCCGACACGTCCATTAATCAACTCTATCCCCTGCCTATTCCCTCTTTTTACTCAAAATTCTAACGGACAATTTACAAGACTTCTTCCCCTATATCTCACCCCACCTATAGTTCACACACAATTCGCCAAATATAAGAAAAAGACTTTCTATTTCTTTCCACACTACCTGATGAGACATTGTCATTTTAATGTTGAAACAAAATGTACGCCTTACAGTGGATAATAATTTGGACATGTTTTAATCTATAATTTATAATAAATATTCACAGCTCTATCGAGTACTGTTTTAAATTAATGTTTTGAACGTTGTTAATTTCTTCTTCGTTCCTTATTCACTTGGATATATATATATATATATATATATATATATATATATATATCGTAATTTTGTTATTACAATGGTTTATAAAAGCATAATATCACTACACAAAAATGTTTATTTCAGAACAAAACTGTTCCTCTTCAGTTGATATGTTAAAATAAGTGATGAAAACGATTTATTATGTGAAAATATAAGATGAATTTCTGGTTATTTAAAAAGAATAGGGTGTGGTAATTACAGAAAATGCATTCATGTGTGTCAAAATTGATTCAATCAAAATCTAAAATTATGTCACCATGAAGATTTAAATATTTGCGTTGTGAAAGGGGGTAGGATGGCTTAGACGGAGACATGTCACTTTTTAATTTTATCTGGGTAAGATGGGACCTTAGATTTTTTAAAAGGGTGAAAATAATTTTAATCATGAGGTTGGATTTTATTTTTTTTTTATTGAGCAATACATTTTTACTGCTATCTATGAGTCAGAATTAGAATTAAACAATTATGGTATACTTAGTTATATTGTATTATGAACAACAATTTAGTATTGTGTGAGTCATTTATTTTATTAAAATAATATTAATTTTTTTATTTATGTTACAGTATGTTATAAATGAAACATAGTAATTAAATTTTAAAGAAAATTATCTTTATTTTCTTTGAAATTTAATATATATATATATATAAGGCAAGATGTTTGTGTGTATGTCTGTCTGTATGTCCTTTATACAAATCCACAATGTTTATCCGATTTTCACTAAACTTCACAGAAATGTTCTTTAGCCCTCTGTTCAGGTCATGAGCTACGTATTTTTCCGATTTCACCCCGATATCCGATCAGGTCTAATCAAGATCAGAATTTCAGCCCTTTTATCGTGCTTGCTGAGGAATTTGCTCTAACTTGGTAAAATTATAGTTTTTAGTCACAAATATTAGTAGATCTTTTCAGACGATTCATTTCCCCCCATATCGGAAATCGATACCTCCGATATTTTCTCGAATCTGATCAAAAACCGATACTCTGCCATTAATATGGCTCATTTTCTCCAATTTTAATCCCGATGGGTACGATAGTTTTCATGGACTTACTTTTGTTAGTTTATCCTTGGATGACTTATTTGACTCCGATATTGGAAATCGATACCGCGATATCCTATCGGGTCTGATCAAAATCAGGTTTTCAGCCCTTTCATTTTGTTTTTTGCTTTGGGGTTTGCTCTAAGTAGGTATAATTGTAGTTCTTAGTATCAGCCATGATACCATTAACTCAGAGGACTTATTTAGCCTTCAAAATTCAGTTTGCGACGAAATACTTATTTGCCATCGATACCGGAAATTAAAACGTGACTTACATCCATTTATTTTTCTTTCAATCTTTGGTTTCGCTTTGACTAGAAACAATATACTTCTGTTTAGTCTTTCGTGCCAACATTCAAAGAGTCTGAGTCTCAGGACCATGGATTAGTTTTAAATCTTTCTTTACACCCGAGCAACGCCGTATTATACTGCTAGTTAACATAAATAAAAAAGAAAAAAATGAATATTATTATTATTTTTTTAATCATTTCAACCCAAGCAAGGCATTTCACTGCCACTGTTTCGCAGGGGTTTACATAGGGGAAAGTGATGAGAAAGAGTGGTTAGGGGGTTATATAGGGGAAAGTGATGAGAAAGAGTGGTTAGGGGGTTACATAGGGGAACGTGATTAGAAAGAGTGGCTAGATGTACTGAAGCACGAAAGAAAAAATCAGACTTTTCGGAAAACATGTCAGCGAGATAAGAAATAATGAATTGGGACTCTTACGTTGAATTTTGTTGCCGTTCATTAAGAGGTCGGTTTAGATTATTTAAAGCTAGAATATATTTTTAGATGATTTTTGTGTGTTAGAAGAGATAAGGTTTTAGGGGTACAAGTCTTACTAATTAATCTATAAGTAGGAGGAGAAGAGTTTGATCTATATCTTGCTGGTAATGAATATAACGAATCATACTGCAATGGAAACTTGCCATTTAGATTAAAACTTCCCTTCCATTGTCCACTACACCACCTGTAATGTTTGGCGTTGGAGGCAATTGATGCTTGCTAAATATCGATTATTACCATTGTGGATCAACAAGATGGATGATGATTAATGAGAGAGAGAAAACGAAAAACCGTTAGCTTGCATAGCGTCCCTTCCTTTCCTTCCAGATCCCCCAGGGTTCTTAATCCCCGTGACTCTAAAGGTTATCTCCCTTTTATCGGTTAGGACATTACACCACCTGTGTATATAAACAAGGCATACCTGGCTGGTATTCCCATATGTATATACATATTGATCATAAATTTTAAAAAAAACTGCTTAGTGGTAAATCCCAAAGGATCCTATTAACATTAGATATTAACACGAATCCAGACAAAGGAATAAATAGAAACAAACATATTTATAGAGACATTATTTATTACACATAAAAATTCAGTATTTAATATTTAGGCTGGCCATTTCGACAGGTATTTTTAAAATCCATCTCTTCAATGACTTTTATTTTTATTTTATATTTATTTCATTATATCTCTTTTCGTTACTCTCATCCACGAACCGTTTCTACCATATTCCGGAAGCAGTTATATGTCTCTTTTTTTCTCCCGCTACCTAACATTACTTCCGATTTTACACACACAAACAAGTAAGTGATTTTTTCCTATAATATTTGGTTTCGCTGAAGAGATGGGAGTTTAAAAGTATCTCTGGAAATGGCCATCCTAAATATAAAATATTGAATATTTATGTTTAACCCACACACACACACACACACACACACACACACACACACACATATATATATATATATATATATATATATATATATATACTAGCAGTATAGCTCGTCGTTGCTAGGCTGTAATGAAAGCGTTAAAACTAATCCATGTTTTTGGAGCTCGGACTCAGCCTAAAGAATATTTGTGTGAGTTATGGTGAGAATGGTATAAAAATTGTGGATTTGTTAATAGGCATACAGACAGATAAACAAACACACACACAAACATCTTGCCTTATATATATATATATTATCGATTTTCCGCACTATTTTAAGAACTGCAACCTTGAAACTTCTGAATATTGTTTCTTATGTCTTTGTCTATGAGTGCATCAAATTTGATTAAAATCGGACCACACCTTCTATAACCCGATTTTTTCGATTATCGATTTTCGATATTTATCGGGGATACCTTGACACAAATTCTAGCTAAGAACACTCGCAGACGCTTATAGTACAACTTTTGTAAATTTTCAAGAAAATCGTTTCAGCCTTTTCGGAGTCTATAGGTAACGGATACACACACACACACACACACACACACACACACACACACACACACACAGACAAAGTTCCATTTATAAATAAGTTTATATATATATATATATATATATATATATATATCTCCAGAACTGTATAGAAGAAAACAGAATGAAGATAATTTTTGAAATTTTCTTAACTTTTTCTGTCAGCAAGCCTGCAACTTGGTGAGTTTAGCCAGTGTGATCTTATTTTTTATTATTTTTTTGAATTATTTATTTACTTATTTTTACTTGTATTTTTTATTTTATTTTATTCTTTTTCGGTTCTTATCTTTTCTGCCTAATTTTTGTGTAAATTGTTCTTAATTATGAAATTTAGGTTTGGTATATTAGGGTTTTGGTTATATGTAGGAATTCTAAGACCGGCCATGTTTTTTTTTTTTTATTGTTCTCTGTCATTCCCTTGCTAACTGGACACATGGCTTGGAGGCATTCCCCTCCATCACACTACTGTCTGTTACTGCTTGCTTAAGGTAACTTAATCTCTCCAGAACTGTATAGAAGAAACAGAATGAAGATAATTTTTGAAATTTTCTTAACTTTTTTCTGTCAGCAAGCCTGCAACTTGGTGAGTTTAGCCAGTGTGATTCTATTTTTTATTATTTTTTGAATTATTTATTTACTTATTTTTACTTGTATTTTTTTTATTTTATTTTATTCTTTTTCGGTTCTTTATCTTTTCTGCCTAATTTTTGTGTGTAAATTGTTCTTAATTATGAAATTTAGGTTTGGTATATTAGGGTTTTGGTTATATGTAGGAATTCTAAGACCGGCCATGTTTTTTTTTTGTTTTTTTTTTTTATTGTTCTCTGTCATTCCCTTGCTAACTGGACACATGGCTTGGAGGTGATTCCCCCCTCCATCACACTACTGTCTGTTACTGTTTGCTTAAGGTAACTTAATCTCTCCAGAACTGTATAGAAGAAACAGAATGAAGATAATTTTGAAATTTTCTTAACTTTTTCTGTCAGCAAGCCTGCAAATCGGTGAGTTTAGCCAGTGTGATCTTATTTTTTATTATTTTTTGAATTATTTATTTACTTATTTTTACTTGTATTTTTTATTTTATTTTATTCTTTTTCGGTTCTTATCTTTTCTTATTTCTTCAATTTTTGTGTAAATTGTTCTTAATTATGAAATTTAGGTTTGGTATATTAGGTTTGGTTATATGTAGGAATTCTAAGACCGGCCATGTTTTTTTTTGTTTTTTTTTTTTTATTGTTCTCTGTCATTCCCTTGCTAACTGGACACATGGCTTGGAGGTGATTCTCCATCACACTACTGTCTGTTACTGCTTGCTTAAGGTAACTTAATCTCTCCAGAACTGTATAGAAGAAACAGAATGAAGATAATTTTTGAAATTTTCTTAACTTTTTTCTGTCAGCAGCCTGCAACTTGGTGAGTTTAGCCAGTGTGATCTTATTTTTTATTATTTTTTGAATTATTTATTTACTTATTTTTACTTGTATTTTTTATTTTATTTTATTCTTTTCTTTTGTTCTATCTTTTCTGCCTAATTTTTGTGTAAATTGTTCTTAATTATGAAATTTAGGTTTGGTATATTAGGGTTTTGGTTATATGTAGGAATTCTAAGACCGGCCATGTTTTTTTTTTGTTTTTTTTTTTTTATTGTTCTCTGTCATTCCCTTTGCTAACTGGACACATGGCTTGGAGGTGATTCCCCCTCCATCACACTACTGTCTGTTACTGCTTGCTTAAGGTAACTTAATCTCTCTCCAGAACTCTCCAGAACTGTATAGAAGAAACAGAATGAAGATAATTTTTGAAATTTTCTTAACTTTTTTCTGTCAGCAAGCCTGCAACTTGGTGAGTTTAGCCAGTGTGATCTTTATTTTTTATTATTTTTTGAATTATTTATTTACTTATTTTTACTTGTATTTTTTATTTATTTATTCTTTTTCTGTCTTTATCTTTTCTGCCTAATTTTTGTGTAAATTGTTCTTAATTATGAAATTTAGGTTTGACTTATACTAAGTTAAAACTTCATTAACTTCAGTCACATATTTATTTTTTTTAATTGGAGTAGATAGTACCTTCTATCGCCAGGTCTCACACTCCACCCCCTTCTTTTGGACAGGAGTAGAGTTGATCGCCTTGTTTCTAGTTTAGGAAGGGGTTCCCGAGTAGATAGATTAAACTAATTGGAGTAGATAGATTAAACTATCGCCCGGTTCACACTCCACCCACATCTATTGAACAGGTGAAGAGGCTCATCCCTTGTTTCCTGTTTAGGATGCGGTTTCCGGTTTTCTCTTTTCCAATCTTTTCACTCTTTTCCTTTATTATTTTATTTTTTTTTTTCAATTGGAGTAGATAGACTAAACTATCGCCCGGTTCACACTCCACCCACATCTATTGAACAGGTGAAGAGGCTCATCCCTTGTTTCCTGTTTAGGATGCGGTTTCCGGTTTTCTCTTTTCCAATCTTTTCACTCTTTTCCTTTATTATTTTATTTTTTTTTTTCTTCAATTGGAGTAGATAGACTAAACTATCGCCCGGTTCACACTCCACCCACATCTATTGAACAGGTGAAGAGGCTCATCCCTTGTTTACTGTTTAGGATGCGGTTTCCGGTTTTCTCTTTTCCAATCTTTTCACTCTTTTCCTTTATTATTTTATTTTTTTTTTCAATTGGAGTAGATAGACTAAACTATCGCCCGGTTCACACTCCACCCACATCTATTGAACAGGTGAAGAGGCTCATCCCTTGTTTCCTGTTTAGGATGCGGTTTCCGGTTTTCTCTTTTCCAATCTTTTCACTCTTTTCCTTTATTATTTTATTTTTTTTTTCAATTGGAGTAGATAGACTAAACTATCGCCCGGTTCACACTCCACCCACATCTATTGAACAGGTGAAGAGGCTCATCCCTTGTTTCCTGTTTAGGATGCGGTTTCCGGTTTTCTCTTTTCCAATCTTTTCACTCTTTTCCTTTATTATTTTATTTTTTTTTTCAATTGGAGTAGATAGACTAAACTATCGCCCGGTTCACACTCCACCCACATCTATTGAACAGGTGAAGAGGCTCATCCCTTGTTTCCTGTTTAGGATGCGGTTTTCGGCTTTCTCTTTTCCATTCTTTTTACCCTTACGTAGCCCCCTGCGCATCAGTGGCGTTACTGCCTTGCTCGGGGTGATATGATTAAAAAAAAAAAAAAAAAAATATATATACGTTTCGTTAAAACGACCGACAAGGAATATTTTGTTAATATTTGATTTAATTTTTCCAGTATTCTTACATGTTTCTTTTTGCTTGAGATAAGGAATGTAAACATGTCTAAAGGTTTGTGACATTTCAAGCACTTTCAGCCTGTTAACTGGCCATTTTTAAGAATGTTATTTGTCTTGTGTTGTTATTATGTCCTCATGTTTGACTGTAATTTCATTTTTGTGTATTTTGCGTTTTTTAAAAGAGAGTTTGTTTTAAAGCTATCACGTGATATGTGTGGCTGGGCATCGCGTGTGCTTTTGTCTATTTAAAAAAATACTTTCAAAACTCTATTTTTACGGGTAATTAATGTAAGATTGATGATAGCAGAAAACAGTTTGATATATTATATCAATGATATCACAGTATCAAAGGCATCTTTTTTATAGCGAGGTGCCTTTGATATTGTGATTTAAATAGTACTTTTGTATTTTAAACAAAATCTTTCTAAAGATTGTTGTAAGTTATGGGTTAATAAATGTTTTTTATTGTACTAGTATTATAATTATTATATTAGTGGCATGTAAGGCATATACTCGGATCAGTATTCTACTACGGCTAATATTGTTAATTTATTTATGAAAAGAAACTATGCATTTACATATATATATATATATATATATATATATAGGAAAAACTACTAAAATGTTGTAAGTTTAAAAATGTAGTTTTTGACAGTATTTATTTATTTCTATTATTATATTTGATATTTTAGTCCGTCCTCGGCTTTTCATCAGAAACAAATGATTTTAAAATTTAAATTAGAAACGTTTTTGCGATGAGCGTTCGTCCGAGAGATTGTTTACATCACGTGACGCAGAAAGCGACAGATTTTTTAAAATATTTGTAGAATAACCAAACACAGTCAAAAGATGACTCTGCAAAAATGTCGAAAATGCAACTTCTTTCTTGTGACTACTGGTAACGTATGCTGATCGTAATTACTGCTGACAGGTTCTTATAATTTAGACTAGTTAAAGAAAATGCTCGTTTAATTCATGTTGTGTATATTTTATTACATATATTTTCTTTCAGAGTGAGTCTATTTTTTTTTGTCACTAGCTGCCATAAGAATAGGATTACATTAAATTTAAAATGAACTTTTTTCTCCTTCCCTTCTCTAAGTTTAAAAAAAAATTAGTGTCCTTTCTCTCCTACCAATCCTTTCTACACCTCCTCCCCCAAAAAACACACGTGTTCCTAGCAGCACTGTATCAGTATGAATTTGATAGAATGAGGAAAGACAGTCAAAAGAAGACTCTGCAAAACTGTCGAAAATGTAACTTCTTTCTTGTGACTACTGGTAACGTATGCTGATCGTAACTACTGCTGCCAGGTTCTTATAATTTAGACTATTTGTATCTGTTTTCTTTTAATCATTTACTTTGGTTACTAAAATATACTAAATTTTTCGGTTGTCTAAAGGCGTTTCGACTTTTACTAAGATAAAACTTAGTAATTTTTTAATTTTATTTTTTATTTAGTTTTTTACATAAATTATATATATGTATATATAATTGAGACGTTAGCATCCCTGTAGGTCCAAAAAATATAAACCTACAAAGGGCGGAAGAACTCTCAAAGAGTCAACGGCCAGCTAACTAGAGGTGATGTCTCAATAAACCATCGTGGAGAAGGCAACGGGATACCACTCCACTATCTACCCCCGCTCAATCATGGGTAGTTACAACAAATATATTAAAGCCAACATCGTGAAGGGGGTTGCTTCCCAAGGAAGCAACTCCTCGGTAAGGACCGGAATGGGCAACAGGTGCCACATGACCGTCTTCCGGCGACTGTTAGCACCAAATTGTGTAAAGGGGACATTTAACTCCAAAATTTGTCCCTCGCCCGGGAAAGAACGACATGAGCAACAGGTGTCTCTGGACCGTTACCCTGCAACTGTGCGCATGAAAGACCAAATCACTATCGGAACATGGAACGTCAGAGAATGTCAAACAGGAGATGAACAGACTGAATATCAGCATCCTAGGCATATGTGAAACAAAATGGCCTGATAATGGAGATTTCAGTAGCGACACCCACGAGATAATATATGCAGGAGGTAACAAAAAACGAAAATGGGGTCACTTTAATACTAAACAAACAAGTGAAGAGATGTGTACTTGGATACTGGCAACTATCAGAGAGAGAGAGTCCTCTTGGTTAACCTGCGGGGAAGGCCCTTCAATATAGCTATTATAGTAGTTTATGCGCCGACAACTCAAAGCTAGAAGCTTTCTATTCAATACTGGACAGTGCCAAGGCTCAGTGCAAAAGTCAAGAAATTAGGATAATAATGGGGGACTTAAATTCCAAGGTAGGTAAAGATAGAGAAGGAGACACGAACGGCAATTTCGGACTAGGAGAGCGCAACGAAAGAGGAGAAAAATGGATCCAATGGTGCTCAGCCAATGACCAGGTTATAACTAACACCTGGTTCCAAGAACACCCACGACGTTTATGGACATGGAGAAGTCCAGGAGGCGATACGAAGAACCAAATAGATTATATAACTATAAACAAGAGATTCAGGAACGCAGTGATCCAATGCAAAACATACCCAGGTGCCGACTGCGGAAGTGACCACGTCCCAGTCATCTGCAAACTAAAAGTGAAACTCCGAAGACTGAAGAGGCCCAGCACATCACCAAGGCTGCAATACGACACGCTAGAGGACGATCTCACCATGCAGAAAGAATACAATAACAGCGTGAGAAAGAAATATGAAGAACAAATTGGAAAAGGGTACTCAAAATGGGATCCACTAAAAGAAGCGATGGTGACCTCAGCGAACAACATAGCCCCAAAGGAAATCAGACGCAGAAGAAAAAACGAGTGGATGACCGAAGAGATCCTCCACATGATGCAAAGGAGACAAAAAATAACGCCAAGACACGGAGCAGAGTACAAAAAAACTTCAAAAGGAGATAAGGAACAAATGCAGACAAGCCAAAGAGGAATGGCTCAACAACAAATGTGCAGAAGTAGAGAGACTGAGCAGGAACAACAAAGCAGAGATGCAGAAAGAGATAAGAGAACTGACAGGACAAAAAACCTGCTACGCAACAGGATACATAAAATCCAAGGAAGGAATAATCATATTAGAGAAAGAGGATATACTCCAGCTATGGGAAGAATATATAAAGGATCTCTTTTGCGACAAGAGAGAACAACCGAGAATACACAAGGAGATGGATGGACCGGAAATACTAAAATCCGAAGTGGAAGCTGCAATGGCCAAAATGAACAGAAACAAAGCACCTGGTCCAGACGGCATAGTGATAGAGCTGCTGACAGCCTTAGAAGAATATGACATAGAAAAGATTACCGACATAATAAACGACATTTATAGCAGCGGAATAATACCAGACGACCTATGCAAGTCGATATTTATAGCACTGCCGAAGAAACCAGGTGCAAACGAGTGCGAACTACACAGAACTATCAGCTTAATGAGTGACATTACAAAACTGATTCTCAGAATCCTGATGAATAGAGCGAGAAGCAGAATCAGGCCAGAGATAAGGCAGGAACAGTGCGGGTTCGTCAAAGACACTGGAACAAGGAACGCCATATTCATGATTAGGATGCTCTCTGAAAGGGCATTACAAATGTAGAAAGACTTGTACCTATGCTTCATTGACTACGCGAAAGCATTCGACAAAATACGACACAAAGAACTAATGGAGATGCTAGGCAGCCTCGACATTTTCGGGAAAGATATAAGAATAATCAAGAATCTCTACTGGCAGCAAACGACCTGCATACGGACAGGTAACGATCTCAGAAGACACAAAGATAGAAAAAGGCGTAAGACAAGGATGTGTCTTTTCACCGGATTTGTTCAACCTATACAGCGAGAATATTTTGAGGACCCTAGATGACACGCCAGGATTTGTTATTGGAGGCCACAACCTGAACAACATGAGGTATGCGGACGATACAGTGCTGATTGCGAACACGGAAAGGAAACTACAAGATCTCATACAGAAAGTAGCAGTGGAGAGTGACAAGAAAGGACTACAAATAAACTCTAAGAAAACTGAGTACATGGCCATTAGCAAAAGACACAACCTAAAATGCCAAATACCGGTGGGGGATAACACAATCAAACAATTACAAAAATTTAAGTTCCTAGGAAGTGTCCTAACAGAAAACGGAAAGTGCGACACGGAGATCCGAAGGCGAATTGGCATGGCAAAGGACGCGTTCCAGAAGATGAGCAAAATACTAACACACAGGAAAATCTCAATAGAAACGAAGAAAAGAGTGCTAGACTGCTACGTGATGTCAGTTCTTCAATACGGCAGTGAATACTGGACAATATCATCGAAAATGAGGACAAACCTGGAAGCGGCCGAAACGTGGTTCTACAGAAGGATGCTACGGATATCATGCAAGCAACGATGAGGTGTTGGAAAGAATGGCAACAAAAGGAAATTGATGCTGAGCATCAGGAAGAGACAACTGAAGTTCCTGGGACATGCAATGAGGAAGATGAGCCTGGAGAACCTGATACTGACTGGTCAGATAGAAGGAAGGAGAGACAGAGGAAGGCAGCGGATAACATATTTGCAGGGTCTGATCAGGTGGATGACGGAACGGGGGTTGCCAGGAGCTACAGGAGCAAACATACTAAGAGCCACAAGGGATAGGGAGACGTGGAGAACCATGATTGCCTACATCCTGAAGGGACAGGGCACATAGAAGAAGAAGAAACGTAAACCTATCTTTAATAATACTTATAAATGTTGTTTTAAAGAAAAATATTTTAAATGCATCTAAAATTGTTTAACTATTGAAATATTGATAAAGATTCAAAACACCTAAGTCTCTATTTAACCCTAACCTGTATGTATTTAATTTTAAAATCCAGTATTTTTCTTTCTTTCTGCGTGAGTATGTAGAACTAAAATCAGAATCTATTAGTAAACATTTGCAGTTTTCTAATGTGTCTCCCTGTTGATTGAAGTTTACTGCTATGGGGGATATATATATATATATATATTGAAGCATACTGCTATGGGATATATATATATACAAAGATAAAAGAAAACTTATCTTAGTTGATATGTTTGGTCCTCTGAGACAGTTTATCAGGAGCATCATTTAAAGAAATTCGTTTAATCAGACATTCAATTGTGTCAATTTCCGTCCATAACTTACCTAGACTTTTCGTCTAACCTGCTGAATATTTATGATTCAAGAATTTCAAAACCACAAGAACAGTTTTGCTTTTGAATATAAATACTTGCAATTCCCTTGACAAAGTCCTTCATAGAACGAAACGTGTAAGCTAAGCTTTTTCCTTTGTATTTATTAATATTGCACTTAAAAAAATGTATTCTATCTGAAAATTTTTACACACACACCCTCACACACACACACACACACACACACAGACACACACACAGACACACACATATATATATATATTTGAATTAGTAATTATACATATTGGAATACACACGTGTATAAAAATATTCAGGTGTTAATAAAATAGTGTTCAATTTAGCGTTAACATAGCTATTAATTATATATATATATATATATATTAATAAATATGATAACTATCTTAAGTCGATGGCACGAGTCGGAGTTCGTAAAATGCACATGATTATTGCTTAACTCTGAGTCTGACCATATATATATATATATATATATATATATATAGATAGATAGATAGATAGATAGATAGATAGATAGATAGATAGATAGAACCAGAAAAACATATTTCCTAACCGTAGGTCGAATTTGAGAGAACATTTCTTCATTCACAAAAATATCGTACTTCGCAAGTTCTAAATATCAGCACTAAATATGTTTCTTTTCGACTCAATGAATTTAATGATATAAAAACAACAATATTTTATTTTTTGAGGAAGTATTTTAGAATGATTAGCAAAAAATAAAAATAGAAATATCGCGAAAAACATTTCAATAATTACCTTAAATATAGCTTAGATTTTGAATGTATTCACCCATCAGCGTAATTCTCCTCGCACTACTCAGATACACAAATATATTTCTAGAGAAAGATACAGAAAAGAGATAGAAAGAGAAAGCGACGGAGAGAGAGAGAGAGAGAGAGAGAGAGTAGAGAGAGAGAGGAGAGAGAAAGGAAAGGGAGCATTTGTAACTAAGAGAGAGAAGCTGCCAAAAAATTCAGACATTCAAGAAAATGCATCGGCCTGATGGAAAAACACATTCTTTAATCTATATAAATTTATATTTATGTAGAACCGCTAACATTTATAGATATGTATTCAGGTATATGCACATACTATATTTAAATCGATATCAATCTACAAACACTGATATATTTTCTTTATCCATATATACAGATATATCTATCTATTCACAGTCATATAAATTTAGAGTCACTTATATATTCAGCGTGCGTAAGCTGGATATATTATCGTCATTTTAAATTTTAAATTTCGTGCAAACGCATTGTTTGTTTTTATTTTGGTAATTGCGCATTATAATTATTCAAATATGCGTTCAGTTGGCCATCGTATGTAAGAAAATGCAAGGAATTCAATTGGACATCGTCTGTATGTGAATGCAAAAAGTTCAACTAGAGTTCGAATTCTAGTTGACTTCCTTGCATACACTTACGCACAAATACCCTTGGGAAAGGTATTAATCCGTCTCTTCCCTCCAGTTATGGGTTAAATAATAGGACAGATTGGGTTCTATAGCCTTGGTCAGCAACCAGTCTACCGCAGAAAGCAATGGCAACCTACTGCGGGATAATCTTCTGCCCAGTCAGTCATGTCTATTTCGAAACATGATCGCCCAAAGCGTGAAACAGGTATGGCACTGACTGTAAGAATAAGAGCATCGTGATGCAAGTCACTCTGCCGGAAATTTGTTAAAAAAAGAGTGCTTTACTGCGTGGCATTCGAGCAAGAATTTCCACTGTGGACTTTTTAAAGTGTTTGGTCGTCAATCTGAGAATAGTGCAGATGATTCAAAATGAGTTAGTCTAATGCTGATTACGAAGGTACGGCAGCTCGGAAAAATAACTCTGAGCGTTCTGACAAGAGAAGAACTGCTGAATTTGTAGCCGAGGACCTTATCCACAACACGGAGGCCTACATCACTTTTCTTGAGGTAGTAGTGCTGCCCTTGGTTAATAGGATGGAAGAGTCTATGTCTAGCGAGAGGGCTGCACCATACCAAACAAACAGGGGTATCGAGTCATGGCTGTCAAACAATTTCTGCCGCTACATCATCCCTTACATTTGGCTACCTTACTTCCCAGAATGCAACACCCTTGATTATTACGTGTGGGACGCAGTTGAACTAGAAACCAACCCAACCGCTTTGTAGTACGTAAAATGAACTGAAATCAACTATTATGGCAGCATTCATCAACTTAATGAAGGATAAACTTCAGAAGAGAAGCAGGATATTTAGTATTGCGGCCGTGAATGAAGCTTATAGCATTTTTAATGAATAAATTTACTCTTTGATATTTTAGTAAGTATATCTGTTCAAATCAGATGTCAGTGCTAGTTTCATTTTTGTGTAGTATAGACAATATATTCCATCACTCTATATATACACTGCCGGCCATAATTATTAGGTTACCCCATGTGTTTTAAAATACGATGTATTTCATACTATTATTTTAGTATTTATTGCCAATTGAATAATTGTAAATTAAAATAGAATGGTTCTTTTGTTAATATTGTAGAATAACATGTGCATCAAATGTAATTATAAATATTTAATAATTACGTATATTGCAGTTTCATCAATAAAAAAATGAAGAAAATGGAGGGTGATTCGAACGAGTTCATCTTTGCTTCCTTGCCTTGTAAAATTTTGCAAAGCAGTAATAACAAAAGAAACATTCCATTTTCATTTGGAAATAAATATTAAAATAGTATGAAATACATCATTTCTTAGTAAAAACTGGGGTGGCCTAATGATTATGGCCAATAGTGTATGTGTGTGTGTTCTTATAATTTTCTTATTTTCCGTACGTACATTATATAAGAATTGTCCAAAATTTTTGCCTGCCGGTGCACTTTCGGCTATACTTTTAGCCATTATCAAGGCTAATTTTTTTTTTACATTTATGGATTGTTTTTGTATGTACCTTGAGTTATAACAATGTATTATTGGAAAAATTATTGATATAAAAAAACAGCCAAGACTCAAGTCTAGTAAGTATGAACACGGCTACAATGTGCTGACCGTATTTGGAAAAATAAAACATTTTTATAACTCTACATCCATAAGAAAAATTGAATAGAAACATGAAAAAAGTAAATCAAAAACATAACCGTAATAACTTGTCAGTCGTTTATATATATATATATATATATATATATATATTTGAACACTTCCACTATTTAAATACAGACATACCAGTCTATATATAATCAGAAGTTTGCCTGTGCATACGTATATTTATACATCAACCTTACATTGAATCAATGGGCAGGTTTGCTATTTGTATTGTTATTTCACCGTGTATTGCAAGATAATATTCTTCATGAGAATCTATCTTACATAATCCCAAGTCGACCATTCGTTCATGCATTGAGTATTGCTGCAATATTTGACCTTCTGTTTCTGTTATATATTAAGGGTTGTTTTATAAAATACAAAGAAGAATCAGCAATTGTATCGGTCTCGACATGCCATCTCGGATTTAGCCACTTTCCCAACAACATATGGTAGTTTCCCTGTGCCTCTTTTGTAAATTATCTCATGACCATTTTTCTGATGAAAGTTCCTATATATTTTATTCACTCCCCCCAGACAAACAGTGCATATGGTAACTAGTTAGGAAAATAAGATTTAAGACTTCTTACAGAAGGCAGCAAATGAAAAGTGAGAAGAAATAGCTAAAACCAAACTTCAAGAAAACTGAATGTCCGATCATCATCAAAAGGAGCCCCCTAGATTGCCAACTACAGGTTGGGGATACTAAAATCAAACAGGTGTAGGAATTTAAATACTTTGGAATTGTTCTGATAGAGACTGGAAAGTACGATATTGAGAATCGATGGCTCATTGTCATGGTAAAAGATGCATTTCAAAAAGCTAATCAGAGTATTTGTTTTTCATGAGAGGGAGATTTCGTTGGAAACAAAAAGAATACTGGACTCTTATTTGATATAAGTTCTTCTATATAGTGGTGAATGCTGGAAAATCTCCTCAAAGATGAATGAGAGACTCGAAGTAACAGAAATGTTGGTCTTCAGAAAGATGCTAAAGTTACCACGGACCAAGCATGTGAGCAACGACAAGTTTTTGGAGAGGAAGCAAACGAAAAGGAAACTAATACTTAGCATCGGGAAGAAACAGCTGAGGTTTCTAGGACATGTAATGTGGAAGGAGGGTTTGGAGAATTTAATACTCAAAAGGCGGATGGAGGGAACGAGAGATAGGGGAAAGCAGCAAGTGACGTATTTGATAGGCCTGAGCAAATGTATGGCGGAACGCGATTTGGGAAAGATACCAAGAGACAAGATATTAACAGCAGCAAGTGTTTGAGTCACGGAAAGGACACGAAACTTAAAGTAGAAGAGGATCTGTGGTATTACGGTGGCTGTAGTTAGAATGGCGAATAATAATGTGTTGTTTACGTTTCAAGAATTTTTGAGAGCTAAGTTTAAAATGATACAGATTAAAAATCAGTTTTCTTGTCTCTCGCTTTAGCGTTGTGCCACACTTGTGTATTCTTGAAATAAATACAAAAAAATAAAAATCTTCCTTTTTTTTTGGCAATGTACACTTTATGAATTTAATCGCAGTTTAAGGGCAAAGCATAATAATTTTGAAGTTGAAATGGCTAGATATATACGTAAATTCAGTATTAACATTTTTTCTCTGGCACTTCATGTTTGTGTATGTTTCTTCTTCTTTCCAGCAAAATTGGTTCTTTAAACAATTAAATGCAATATCAGTCAGCTTCTTTTGTCTTTTTAATTCCTGTTTTTTATTGTTCTTTTTGTTCATGTAACACTTGCGTCTCAGTGGCTATATTGCCAATGAAAACCCCAATCCTCAAAGTCATGTAGGTAATATCAGACAGATTTTAGTCAACAATACAATAATACTCACTCATACACACAGTAAAAACGAACCTTCAGATATTGGAGGCCATCTACATTAAATTAAAACAACCCACACCTAATAAAATTACGTTTCAATCTGGTCATAACACATTATATTGCATTTAAATATATGGTTCTGTTATAATATTGGGCTCTCACGCGGTGTGACGTCATAGAACCTCATTAAAAATTTACGAGCTGCGTTTGCTATTCAGTGACTGTTGGCGTTGCTTAGCAATGTTTTATGTCAATACAAGATAAAATCGTCTTTGATGGTGGATGTTTTTATGTTAACGTCTTGTAACCTCTCTGAAGATGGCTCATGTGAGCCGAAAGCTTAGAGCCAACTTAATAAAAAATTATCCAATTGTTATAAAATCTTTGTCTTCATTTTCACCTGAAATTAAAGCTAAAATACGATGTTTAGGACGACACTTGATTAAACATGATAGACATTCATTGTCTCTTATATTTAACAGTATATGTTTAGAATATATATATATATATATATATATATATATATATATATATATAATATTGATTTTGTGATAGAAGTCTTACATATTCACGTAGAGCTTGGGGAGAAGTAATGGAGTCATATTTTTCTTTAGAGTATATGCGAGGGAATATAATGAACCCCAGCTCATATTCGATATCGACTCTCTGATTAAAAATTCCGACTCATTATCCATGACACCAACTGCACATACAAGGTTACAGCACCTGGTATACTCAAGATGCCCTCTATCAAGTTACTGAACAGACACGACGTTGCTTAACTTCGGTGATCTGGCTAGAAGCAATTTCGAATTCAATGAACAACTGAATAGACAGACCAAGTCGCTTAAACAAAATGTTCTTTGTTTGCATTCTCGCTATTTATACGCAATTTATTTAAGAATAATGTTCTGCATGTTTGCATATGCGTGTATGCATGGTTTGTAATATACATTAGGTTTGATTTTGCAGAATTTCAACGTATATATTCATGAGGTTACTTGATGTCGAAATTTTATAGAGCCATGTGGCGGCAGTGCAGGCGAGGAAGCCAGGCATCGCATGCGGACATGTCTGTCGAAGAGAAAAATTCAGTTACATCCGGGTTTCCTCCTTAGCAGCAGAACAGCTTGCCATATTCAGAAAAGTTCCGTTCTGCAACTTGTCCAGATTTTTGTCAACCGTCTCTACATAAAAACAACCGGAAAAAACAGAAGTCATTTTTTGGCGAAATTCGTATTGCTATCGTCGCAGATTCTTGTAAAGTTGGTCCATTAACACATATCATTGCGGAAGATGCGTATTGCTCGGCGTGCTATGATTTTTAAAGTAGTGGCCTCACTCGTTATTATTATTATTTTTTTCCCGTCTGTCTTTCTTCTCTAGCCGTTCTCAAGTAACTGTTATGCGGCAAATCTGTTTCTTACAAGTTAAACACACCCTTAGTATATTTTCCTACAAGTACTCGTTTGGTGGACGAATGTGTACCTTATCCTTTATTGATGCGTAAAATGTGGTCGGCAGGCCGAATATTTCCAGCAGAAACCGTTTCGCTTACATTTGCACAAATTTCATTCAGAAAAGTATGAATATTTCTCCTCTCCTGTCATCAAAAGGTAACACACCGGTGGAAAGTGAGCTCTCTAGTCTTGGATGGCTACAATTATAGCAGAAAGAAAAACCTGAATTTAAAACTTAAAGAACGAAAGTAACATCTAGAGTAGTTTCCATAGAAGAGGTTGTTAATTTTTTCTTTTTAATCATATCACCCCAAGCAAGGCGATAACGCCACTAATGTGCAAGGGGCTACATACGAGAAAAAAATTAGGAGATTGAAGAGAAGGACGAACCAGTTAGAAAGGAGCAAGAGAAGGATGGGCATACAGGTGTGATGACAGTTGCAAAGGTGGAGAGAAAGGAAAGGATAAACAGTGCGGTGTGGAAAGAATTAGGGTCAAGTAGTTAAGAGATGTGCGTGGTGGTCCAGTGGATATCGGCTTGGAACAAGAAATCGGAGAGCTGAGTTCGAATTCCAGTTGAATTCATTGCATTCACTTACGCGCAAATACCCTTGGGAAAGATATTAATCCGTCTATTCCTTCCAGTTTAGGGTCAAATAACAGGACAGATTGGGTTCTATAGCCTTGGCTGGCAACCAGTCTACCGCAGAAAGCAATAGCAACCTACTCCGGGATAATCTTCTGCCCAGTCAGTCATGTCTCGAAAGAGACATGATCGGCCAAGCGCGTTTCACGTATGGCACTTAACTGACTGAGTTAAGAGATGAGTATTGAGCTTGCATTCAAATTCCTGGAGGTTGTAGCCGTCAGGAAAGCAAGAGTAAGGAAACAAGTTTCACAGGCGGGAAGTACGAGAAAAGAAGCCGAAGATGTAGAATTGTTGTCTGCATGTGGTTGATCTAACTGTGAATGGGTGAGACCCCGATTCCAGTCTGGTTGCACGAGTAAACACCTGTTGCGGAGGCACCAATGACTTAAGTTCGTTGGAGCAGAAGCCATGGAAGTAGTTATAGAACAGACAAAGGGAAGCCACATCTCATCGGTGGGAAAGTGGCTGTAGCCGAACTGCCAATTGGTACCTATCACGTTACTGATTCTCCTTTGGAGCCTCTCTTGAACACGGAGATGAACAGCGGGGGCACCAGACCATAATGGCAGCAGTACTCCATGCACGGAGAAATGATTGATTTGTTTATATGCAGGATGGTTTCAGGTGGGAAAAACATCCTGGCCTGACACAGTGACCCAACCTTCCTAGCAGTGGATTTAGCTATTGACTCAATGTAGTGGTTAACAAGAAGAAACAATAAGGATCGAAATCTTTTCTCACATACATTTTTCTTTAAATAGATGCTCTGATTCTATTTATTAAGTAGTATTCTTTATCATTTCCATCTGGCGGTCTGTAGATAAGAAGAAAAATCGTATTTTAAAAAGATATGCGTTTTTTAATAAGACTAGTAGTATAGCCCGGCGTTGCTCGTGTGTAATGAAATCTTTAAAACTAATCCATGGTCCTGGAACTCAGACACTTTCGACGTTGACACGAAAGACTAAACAGCAATAGTTGTTTCCAGTCAAAGCTAAACCGTAGACTGAAAGAAAAATGGATGGGTATAATTCAAATTTTGATTTCCGGTATCTATGTCAAATAAGTTTTCTGTCGCAAACTAAATTTTGAAGGCTAAAAATGTCCTTTAAGTAAATGGTATCATGGTTGATACTACGAGCTACAATTATACCTACTTAGAGCAAAACCCGAAGCAAAAACCAAAATAGAAGGGCTGAAAACCTGATTTTGATCAGACCCGATAAGAAATCCGGGTATCTACTTCCAATATCGTAGTCAAATCAGTCATCCAAGAATAAACAAACCTAAGTCCATGAAAACTTATTGTACTCATCAGGAGTAAAATTGGACAAAGTAAGCTATATTGATGGCTGAATATCGGTTTTTGATCAGATTCGATAGAATATAAGGGGTATCGATTTCCGATACTGGGGAAAATTAGTCGCCTGAGAAGATCTATTAATGTTGGAGACTAAAAACTATAATTTTACCATGTTAGAGAAAATACTGCAGCAAGAAATTCGATCGAATTGGCGTCAATCGGCGATTCTATCTTTGGAATATGAACGCTCGGTAGAAGGAAGCAGACTTTTAGCGTGTGATATATCATGTATTTGTAAGCCAATAGTGAGAGTGTTCTAATTCATTACTGAATAAATGATGCGTAGATGCTTGAAAAGCTACTGCTGTTTTCAACGTATACCATTCCTCTACAGTGCTCAGTCAGAGTGTGAGATCGTATGACTCAAAGTTTTGTGCGGCATGCAGTCATCAGTTTTCAGTATAAACCAAATTTAAATTATACGTTTAATAAATAAAAAATTGTCATCCCGGGTTTATAATTCATAACGAAATTAAACAAAGTTAGTACAAAAAAAATTCTATCTCAAAACGGTCAGTTCATAATAAGATAGTAGTGGAGTTGATGAAATTTCGAGACGTGCTTTAAACGGAGAATAATATGAATATTTATACATATATATAAGTGTTTAATTGTGATAATCCTTGGCGCCAATATTACTTTTTCAGTGCTTTTGCTGATAAAAAGTATTTTGGCAAGCCCTTTTTTATCATAAAGTGCTCAATATTGAAGTGGAGGTAGAGCGTTGATAAATACAAAGAGTTTTCCACTGAGCAGATTCATGGCGACTTGAAGTTTTGTGAAGTTACCGTCATGCTGTTCTCCTTGTCAGGGCTAGTCTAGCAAAACTATATATATATATATATATATATATATATATGAAATGGGCACGTTCTGTAGATTACTCTTTCAAATTCCCGAATATCTTGTTTTTTCATATGTAAATCTGCTAAAATTTATATCAACTTTTATTTAATATTATTTTTCCCAAGTACTTTCGAATGTGGTTGCATTCCTTTTCTGTGTTTAGTTTAAAACTTTTTTTTTACATACACACACATTATATATATATATATATATATATATATATATATATATATATATATATATATATATATATATGAGTGAGGGAGAGAAATAGAATGAAATGTAATTGAATTGTCAGCGTCCTACTTATGTACAAACACAAGCTACAGAAATATCGGAACATGTTTGTCATCCACGAGGTTACGATATATGTGTATAAATAAAAACCCAGCTCACCGCTAAATTTGCTTCTATTAATGGTCATATAATTCCTATAACAAGTGCCCTCTGGGCATTAACTGACAAAACCTATTTTCAAAATCTCCGTAGGAAATTTGCTTTATTGAGATAAGTACGTCACTAAGGATTTTCCCCAGAGCAATTTTGTCGAATTGTTATCTTAAATCCAAGGATCATAAATAAAACCGATTTCATTTAAAAAACAAAACAAATGATAAGCTATGCGTAGATAGCATTTGATGTTTTTTTTCATTTCTTTTAAATTTTATTTATATATGATTTTTACAGTATCATCTGTTACGCAGAAATTCTTTTCAGAATATATTTGATGTGGTTTTCCACAAAGTTCTAAAGAATTTTGAACCCTGCCATCTATGTCTATATCTGTCCGATGAATTGTCTTAAAAAATCCCTGAAGAAGCTTGTTAAAATGAAACGTTGGATTAAATGCACTTTAATTTACGAATCTTTCTTCTAATTAATAGATTGACTAATCTTGGCTACTGGCGTTTGTTTCCATTATGTATATAACACGCTAAATCAGCCTTCCTCCACCGTGTGCCGATAGCTAAGAGGTAGTCTCTACGACTGATGTCAAATCGGTAGAGTGTGTGTGTGTGCGTGTGTGTGTGAGTGTGTGTGTGCGTACCAAATACAAAAGAAGAAAGAATGAAATCGCAAAGTTGAAAACATTAATTCAAATCAGGGCTTAATAGAAAAATAGAGCAATAAATATTTATCATTTAACAGTTACACCAGAACATGTAAATAACTGCTATAGAATTGTACATTTTGTTTCGATATTGAAAAACAATGTCTCCTCAAGTAGTTCGTAATGGTGCTAGAAACTTTTCATTTTAAAATTTATTTGATGAAGCATCACTTCACTTTCTGTTATTAAAAAATTTCACTACAAGTTAAAAGGTTTAATAAAGAAATAAGAAAAAAGAGAAGAATAAAGAGAAGAAAACAAAACAAAACAAGAAATCAAGAATATTTATTTTTTTCTTTTTGAAATTTCTTTTCTTTTCTCTTTCTTTTTCTTTTATTGATTTTTTTCTTTTGTTGTTTCTTTATTAAAACTTTTTACCTTTTACGGAACAGAAAGGGCTGCTTTATAAAATAAATTTTTAAATAAAGTGGTTATTACCATCATTACTGACTACCTGATGAGACATTGCTTTCCAATATCGAAACTAAATGTACAATTTTTTAGCAGTTATTTACATGATCTAATGATAAAACGATATATATATATATATATATATATATATGTGTGTGTGTGTGTGTGTGTGAGTGTGTGTGTTTGTGTGTACATATGTATATATATATATATATATATATATATAACATGCTATCATATCTAATATGATGGCAGTTTATATTTTTAAGCTTATTTTGCTGTTTTAAGTTAGCTTATCAATAATATAGGACCCAGTAAATGAACAATATTAGACTACCTGATGATGGTGTACAGAGTACCTAAACTTAAATGGCTTTTTAGTTGTAATATGCTATTATTATAACAAAGACAACAATAATAATTTATATATATATATATATATATATATATATATATATAGTTATCCGCAGATGGATCTGTTTCGCTGTATCACAGCTCATCAGTACGTTCGGACCCCGATTGCTTTTAACCTAGGATTGTAACCCACCCGAATTGGCGTCAGTTGGCGATTCTACCTGTAGGCTATAGTCGCTCGGTAATATATATATATATATATATATATATATATATATATATATATATATATATATCCAGGAGAAGAGGATGCAAGGTTTTATGGTTTTGGGTCACCGAAGAAAAAATCAGAACAGAAATATTAGTTGGTACACCCCCACTTTCAACCAAATGACTAGCAGTAAATTGGGGAGAAAATTCCTCGCGTTACTTAAGAAACACTTTCCGGAAAAGAATCCATTAAGTAACATTTTCAGTAAAATTACTATCAAATTAAGTTACAGCTGTATCAACAATCTAGAAAAAATCGTAAAAACATCAAAATAACAATATTCCAAAAAATCTTAACAAAAATAATAAAAACAACTTAATAAGGGTAAATAATTTAGACAAGAAAAAAATGTAATTGTAGAAACCCTATAGATTGACCGCTAGAAAACAGATGTCTAACGTAATTAATCGTTTATCAATGTGAACTATTTTCAGAGGAAGTACCTACTAATGTTAAGATTTATCTAGGTAGTACTAAGAACACTCTAAAAACGCATTTATCAATACACGTTTTCATTTAACAATAATAAGTACAGAAATAGAACATCTCTATCGAAATACTATTGCTATCTAAAGGAAACAAAAAAAACACCCACAATTAAGTGGATAATTCAGAAAGAAGCTAAAACATGTATTCCTTTAAACGATCTATGCCAGCTGTGTCTATACGAAAAATTATACATTATTAGATCACTTAAGAACAAAGATCTATTAAATATACGCAATGAAAAAAATGTCATATGTAGACACTGCAAAATGTTAGATTATGGATAAAAATTATATTAACATGAATATACCCAATAATTCGCTTAAGGAATATAATAATTGACGAGATATTAAAATAAAATAAGTAAATTGGTATATAAATTTTTATATTTAAAAAAAATTCAAAATGAATAAATAGATATTAGAAAGATAGGATAATGATAACAGGAAGGAAATTTGAATAAAAAATAGAAATGTTATTTAAAAATTAGAGTTTTCGAAAAAATTAGAAAAAAATACGTACTGATAAAAAGAGTAATTGTACTCAAAAGCCCCCTTAAGTTCTTTCTTTTCTTCATCCCCTTCCCTGTTTTCTGCAAGCAGAGGTAAAAATATTTTGTACCAGAATAGATGCATCTAAAATAATACGATATAAGGAGAAGCAATAAAAATATAAAAATAAAGATAAAAAAATAAAAATAAAATTAAATTAAAAGTAGGTTGGCACTCTGACCGTCAAGGAGAAAAAAAGAAAAAAAGAAAAAAGAAAGAAAAAAGTAAGTATGTAGAAACTAATGGCCAAATTTCAAAATGAATCTTCTTTCTGATTAGTTAAAAAACGCACACAGGGATTTTGTATCTTCGCACATACATAAATAGCAAACCACAATTTTTTGTATAAAAATGTAAATTATTTTCACTACCAAAATCCAACATTGCCTGATGACGAGATTCTATCTCAAAACATAGAAATTTCCATGTCGGAATGCACATGCAATTCATAATTATATATATATATATATATATATATATATATATATATATATATATATGCTATAGTCATCCGCAGACAGATCTGTTTCGCTGTATTACAGCTCATCAGTTGTGCATTCTGGTACAGTGGATATCGGCTCGGAAATCGGGGAGCCGAGTTCGAAATCTAGTTGAATTCGATGCATTCACTTACGCGCAATTACCTTTGGGAAAGGTATTAATCCGCCTCTTCCCGCCAGTTATGGGTTAAATAACAGGACAGATTGGGTTCTATAGCATTTGCCGGCAACCAGTCTACCGCAGAGAGTAATAGAAACTTCTACGAGATAATCTACTGCCCAGTCAGCCATGTCTCTTTCAAGACATGATCGCCCAAGCATATATCACGAATGACACTTAACTGACTAACTGATTTCCCCAAGCCATCCACTTGCTCAATCGCATCAAGTATATATCTGGCTGCTTTCCGTTGTCTCTTTTTTCTTCTATCCGTCCTGGGAGTATTATATTCTCTATGCCTCCCTCTCTCATTATATGTCCCAAAAACCTCATCTGTATATGTTTCATTCTAATTATAAATTTCTTTTTCGTTGCTCACTTGTTTTGTCCATGGTTTCCTCAGTGTTGTTCGTAAAGTCGCTACGCAAGTGAGCACCTGATTAGTTCCGTTCACGCATCAGGTTTGAAAGCATGGGAGATATTCATTTATTTGTAAGTTGCCACGTCCAAGTAGATCTGGCGGAGCTATCTCTCTTCAGGTTTAACTTCAGATTCTCAAACTTTGAATGTACGTCATACAAGCTTGGGGGATCATGACTGATTTTCCCGCAGTAGGTTACCATTACTTTCTATGGTAGACTGGTTGCCACCTATGTCTATGGAACGCAATCTGTCCTGCTATTCCTCACAAAGGTGAAAGGAGAAGAGATGGATTCATGCCTTTCCCAAAGGTGCGTTAGTGGATGTAACTAAATCATCTGGAATTCTGACTCGGATCGCTGATTTCTCATTTCGATCTGATATCCTTTGCAGTACAACGCGCATCCGAGATTACAAAATTCATATTAGATTTTAAAAAATGGAATCATATCTGGGGCTGCTGCGCCCTATTAAAATTATTCATTTTTTATAGAATTTTACAGGTGGATGTGTGTTGTGGTGCATTGGATATCGGCTCGGAACGAGAAATCGGGGAGCCGAGTTCAAATTCCAGCTGATTTCATTGCATTCACTTACGCGCAAATACCCTTGGGAAACGTATTAATCCGTCTATTCCTTCCAGTTGTGTGTCAAATAACAGGACAGATTGGGTTCTATAGCCTATGTCGGCAACCAGTCTACTGTAGAAAGCAATGGCAACATACTGCGGGTTAATCTTCTGTCTAGTCAGTCATGTCTCTTTCGAGACATGATCGCCCAAGCGTGTATCATGTATGGCACTTAACTGACTGAGTGAGGCGACAAATTATTTTCCTCTGAACAACCAGTTTTCAGCAAGTGAAAATATTCCAGCCTCTCAATAGCAAAGGTTCTGACGTCATAACTTAATTCCACCACTTCAAAATATTACAGCATAAGCATATTTTTATAGTCTCTCTCTCTCTCTCTCTCTTTAGATATATATTTAACCTCAGTAGTTTACCATTACAATAGCTCTAACAATATTGATAATATTAATAATAATGGTGTACATTAAAATAAACATAAAACTATTAACTTATACTATTGGAACCAAATACGTAATAATTACAAACAAGATGATAAAACTCTCAAAAACATAATACGTAGAAATGTTAAACCAGTGGAAAGTAATAATCAAATTAAACTCATCATATATTATAAAAGTATTACAATTAAACAACATTTCTCATAAAGACATAACCATCTAGGTAATATCAGACAGATTTTAGTCAAAAATACAATAATACACACAGTAAAAAGAACCTTCAGATATTGGAGGCCAACTACATTAAATCAAAACAACCCACACTTAATAAAATCACATTTAAATCTGGTCACACCACAATACAATGCATTTAAATATATGGTTCTGTTATCATTTCGAGCTCTCCCGCGGTGTGACGTCATAGAACCGCATTGCTTTTGCTATTTTTGGTAATTGTTGCCGTTGCTTAGCGAACTTTATGTCAATACATGATAAAATCGTCGCTGATGGTGGATGTTTTTGTGTTAACCGTCCTTGTAACCTCTCTGAAGTTGGCTCATGTGAGCTGAAGGCTTAGAGCCAACTTAATAAAAAATTATTCAAATGCTGGAAAATTCTTGTCTTTATTTTCAACTGAAATTAAAGCCAAAATACGATGTTTAGAACGGCTCATGATTAAACATAATAGACATTCATTGTCTCTTATATTTAATAGTATATGTTTAGAAAATACACACACACACACACACACACACACATATATATATATATAATCGGATGTCTAACCGTACTGATCTAACCGTGCTGATGAGTTGTGATACAGCGAAACAGATCCTGTCTGTGGATGACTATTTACGCTCTCACACACTCATTGCTCACTGTGGAGGAATGGTAGACTTAAAAATACAGTAACTACTACGCATCGTTCATTCAGTAATGAATTTGAAAACTCTTAGCTACTGGCGTATGTTTACATTGTATAAAACACGCTGAAAGTCCGCCATCTTCTGCTTAGCACATAGCACAGAGGTAGAATCGCCTGATGATGTTTATTCGGTCGGGTTTCAATCCAGGCTAAAAACAATCGGATATCTAACCGTACAGATCAGCTGTGATACAGCGAAACAGATTTGTTTGTGGATGACTATATATATATATATATATATATATATATATATATATATATATATATATATATATACAATATTTAGTATAATTAGCGAGGGACAGTAAAAATAAATTAATTATTTACACACGATTTCTCCTCCACTCGTTATATGTATATTTATGTTAACGTGTTTCACCCATTTTTTGCTTTTTTTTTTAGTTGCTGATTTTTTTCTTCGTTTAATTTATAATTCCAACTATTTTCTCCTGATAGGATGTTGAATGAAAGGGCCTTGGGGAATGTTAATAAATTCCTTGTTTTTAAAATAATATACACATAATTTACCTCGAAATATTTGTTTATATATATATATATATATATATATATATATATATATATGTGTGTGTGTGTGTGTGTGTGTGTGTGTGTGTGTGTGTGTAGACTCAGACTGACACCAAATTTGTCGAGTTTCGATCCCGGTCAGAAGCAAGTAGATTTGTCTAGCCACACTGATGAGCTGTGTTACAACGAAACGGGCTTGTCTGTGGATGACTAATGTATATATATATATATATATATATATATATATATATATATACTGTTAAATATAAAAGAATTAATGTGTGTTATGCTTAATTATGAGCCGTTCTAAACATCGTATTTTGACTTTATTAGAACGGCTCAGGATTAAACATAATAGACATTCATTGTCATTTATATTTAACAGTATATGTTAAGAAATTTATCTGCTGCCTCGATACACTATATATATATATATATATATATATATATATATATGTGTGTGTGTGTGTGTGTGTGTGTGTGTGTGTGTGTGTCGTTTTTTGAACATTAGACCAGTGCACGAATTCAACGATGTTTGTTTGTCATGAAGGTACATCTGGATGCTGTTAACCACTTTGTGTAGCAGCCCTTTTGAAAAGTGCTGCAAAACCATACCACGGTTATTATGACACAGTCATTCTGATTGAAGTTGGGTAGTCATAGGTGTTGATAGCCATTGATGATTGTCCGTAAACGACGCCCCATATCATCCCGACCGTTGGATTGATTGTTCGGCGTTGTCCAAATTGATCATTCACTTATGCACTCTCTCTTGCAAACTTAGTTCCGCCGAGCATAACTGTCGTATAAATGATGGGTTCGCTTGTTGGCATTGAACAAACACAAATGTACCTCAACAGGAATTTGCAACGTGGATTGGTTAGAAGACGAGTTTGATCGTAGAACAAGGGTCTTATGTATACACTAGCGGCCATAATTATTAGGCCACCACAGTGTTTTAAAAAAATGATGTATTTCATACTATTTTTAGTATTTATTGCCAAGTGAATAAGTGTAAATGAAAATAGAATGGTTCTTTTGTTAATATATATATATATATATATATATATATATATATATACTACCGGCCATAATTATTAGGCCACTACAGTGTTTTAAAAAATGATGTATTTCATACTACTTTTTAGTATTTATTGCCAAATGAATAATTGTAAATGAAAATAGAATGCTTCTTTTGTTTATATATATATATATATATATATATATATGTTTCTGAAAGGATTCTTCTGTTGCTGAGGTGATGTGTTGTCCCCCGTGGGGATCTTCATATCGAAATGGCCATTCAACATCTTTGAATTAATCCTTTTTTAATATATATTTATATATATATATATACTACCGGCCATAATTATTTGGCTACTACAGTGTTTTAAAAAATGATGTATTTCATACTACTTTTTAGTATTTATGGCCAAGTTGATAGTTGTAAGTAAAAATAAAACGGTTCTTTTGTTAATACTTCACAATAACATGTGCATAATAAATATATAAATATTTAATAATTACCTATTTTGCAGTATCATCAATGACAGAATGAAGAAAATTTAGGCTGATTCGGACGAGTTCATCTTTGCTTCCTTGCTTTGTAAATTTTACAAAGTAATAATAACAAAAGAAACATTCTATTTTCATTTGGCAATAAACACTAAACCTAGTATGAAAAACTTTAAGAAAAAATGGGATGGCCTGATAATTATTGCTGGTAGTGTATATTTACAGAAGTTTAAATCAAAAAGCAAAACACAATTCTATGTCGTTCTTTTTTTTTTTTTCGTTTACTCTTGCACCAAAGAATCTATCGTTTCTTCCTCCTATCTTTTTGGTTGTTGTATTTAATTCTATAATCAAAACTGATTTTGTCTCTATTACAACATCGGGATTCAATTTTGTTTTCAAGTTCGGAATTGTAGAATTGTCAAAATCAAATTTTCGCATTTTGTTTCCGTTTAAATAAATAAACAATAGAACGATTCAACCTCAGTGAAAGCAGGTTTATCGAAATTAATTTCAAACGTAGACATACTCGCATACATAATCTCATTTTATATAAATGAAATCAGTCTGTAGCATTTACACATAGATAGTAACTATATAGAACTCCATTCAAGCACTTTTTCAAATCAACAGGGTATTTAAAAGAAATTGAAAGAACTTCATATATCCGGTTAAAGTCCACAACTGCAGATCTTAAAATAACACGAGAACAGAAATTAGATCACCTGAGCCACAATGATAAATGGATGACATAGAAAACACTTTTGAAAGAGCACGCATATGCAAATTAGAAAATGAACGCCACTTAAAAAAATGTCATTTTTCGCACCGAGGCGAATAAATCTAACATCGTCTTTCTATAACATACCAAAAACCACAATTTGTAAACAAAAATAAATGAGATATTAAATATTGAAAGTGCTTCGTTAATTTTGAATCCTCCTTTATAAAAGAAACGTCAAAAGGTATCAAAGGAATTAAACAAAAAACGAAAAAAGCAGTAAAATTTCATTACTGCGCCTGCAAAATCAGTTTAAATATCAACAATTTATAAAGCGCTATAAATGTCAATTAAAAGCAAAATATGAATAAGGAAATTAATTTAAATGCAAAAGTTTTGTATCTCTAATAAAACTGAACCTGCTCGCAATTATAAATTATAAATATTTACTGACTAATTATTCTCTAAATACCAGTAATTGTCCATTAGTGTTGTCTTCTTAAATTGATAAATCAATAGGTCTCATTAGAAGAGTCTAGAGCTATCAGCTGAAATCATGTCATATATAGGTCAATACATATATATATATATATATATATATATATATATTTATATATATATATATATATATATATATATATACAGATGGCTCGTATTAATGTTGTTTATTAAATTTAAAATAAGAAGAGAAATCTCTACAATGGGTGAATACAATTCTTTTGCCAGTAAAATAAATGAACCGATAAAAAAAAGTAAAATACAATTATTTCTCTCGGGAAGAATAATTAAATTGATTGAATCCTAGTAAAACGATTTAAGGCATAATATTGTCATTCTGTGTTGATAGAATATGACCCTAGGTCAAAACTGGATTGTGAAAATTTTCTATCTCGAGCTACTGGATGTTGGAAACGGACAGGTTATTGATAACAGCGAGTGAGTTCACTCCCACTTATCAGTGAAGGGCCTAGAGACTCAGCCGAAAATCATAACTGATGCGGTTTTCATTTTGAGCTGGGAATATTGAACCTCCTGTGACTCGACGGTTTTGTTTAATAAAACCAGATTGGAAGACGAAATTAGAATGATTCGGAATTAGTTGGGGCATGCCGCAGGAAGGATTAATTGGGACCTGCTGCTAGAGGAGATAAGTTGATCTAGTGATTTCAATGAGGCGGTCAGACTGACGTGCTGCTAAAAGACTTGAGTAAACACCAACTCAGAGAAAATTGATTCTGAATGTATATTTTGAAATGCCAACCACCTGTTGAGTATCACCAGTTTTGACTGGCTTATTGTATCTGTGTATATAATCGAATATAAATATAGATAAAAACTACAATTGTGCTGTTGCAGTGGTCTACTGATTTTATTTCATGCTGCGTTTTATTGAACAGGTGAAGAGGCTCATCCCTTGTTTCCTGTTTAGGATGCGGTTTCCGGTTTTCTCTTTTCCAGTCTTTTCACTCTTTTCGTTTTATTTATTTTTTTCAATTGGAGTAGATGGACTAAACTATCGCCCGGTTCATACTCCACCCGCGTCTATTGAACAGGTGACGAGACTCATCCCTTGTTTCTTGTTTAGGTTGTGGTTTCCGGCTTTCTCTTTTTCAATCTTTTTACTCTTACGTAGCCCCCTGCGCATCAGTGGCGTTATCGCCTTGCTTGGGGAGATATGATTAAAAAATAAAAAATCCGGTCGTAACAGTATACTCGACTTCCTGGATTATAAATTGTTACATATCTGGTACTTGTGGCGTTGTAGCGTCTACTGAATATACTCTGTATCGCGGATCGCGTAAATCCGATCTTAACAATATACTCGGCCTCTCGCGAGTCAGGGTTAGTCTTGTCTGGTGCTAACAGGCAATACTACATTGGCTGGTCGGAGATCAAACAATCAAAATGTGGGCGGACTGGTTAAAGTCAGGAATGATTGTTCAAGCCGCACTCTGAATCGTTTAAAAAATGAATGGATGTAATTTATCAAGACGGAAGGAATATTGGGAGAAGGGGAAGAAGGAAGACATTTTGTTGTTGAGAAAGGTAATGGTTACAATATTGAATTTACCACCTTTCAAAAAAAAAAAATGCAATAAGATAACCTTGAATTGATATTTTCTTAGGATTGAACATTTTCACAAAAACAGAACAGTAAATTCAGGGACCGTATAAACTGAATTGTTCATTTTTTTATGTTAATTCCTACGGCAAAAATAATAAGTTCGTCTTATAAATATAATCATTAAGATTTCATGACAATAATAGTAACATTAACCTTTTGATTATAATAGTATGATAACAATATTGATTATTATCGTTACCATGATATCCGTGTTTAAAAATTAACATTCTAAACCTTACTCCATGTCTCAACAACAAAATGTTTTATTTCATTTCTTTCCACCTCTTTTCCTTCCGTCTGGATAAATTAATCCCATTGATGTTTGTAAAACCTTTCTGTTTGATGAGTTGAATATTTTTATTATTAACGAAATATATTATCACCGATGAATTTATAAATTTGTCAAAATCATTTTCATTATAATAACCTGTTAATTTTTAACATAAAGTTCTTATCGGGTTAAGATCCTCCGTGGAATTAAACTTACCTAATGATTGCCAAGGATATGGCTTATATATATATATATATATATATATATATATATATATATATATATATATATATATATTATAAATTATGTTTTAAAACATGTACATAATTTCTTCTATATATGTCCTCTTCTCTACAATTATATGGCTGTTTCACTGAAACAGCCATGTGATTGTAGAGAAGAGAACATATATAGAAATGATGTACATGTTCTAAAACATAATTAGTAATAAATATTCACACCTCTATACATCATATATCGAGCACTGTTTTAAGTTAATGTTTTGGAAGGAAAATAGTTTTTTCTTTTTTCTCTCCTCATTCTATACTCAGTCATATATATATATATATATATATATATATATATATATATATATAGGCAGCAAACTTTCTTTTAAGCATGGTTCGTTGAAAACGACCAGGAACGAAGATTTTACTAATTTTTTCTTTAATTTTTTCAGTTTTCTGAGATAAGGAATGTAAAAATATTCCATCATTTTTAAATTTCCGAGCACTTTCAACCTCTTCCCCTGTCATTCTCAAGTTATTTTTTCCTCATGTGATAACTATAAAAGAACGCTCGTTTTTGAAAAACTCAATGAGGAAAAAATAACAAAGTTTAAACAAAATGACCAATTCAGAGAAAACAAGCTGGGAAACATGCGTCTATCTTCAGCCTATTTTTGAATTGAATTATCCCTTTATAATTTAATTCTACTCATCAAAACAAAGTTTGATCTATGAGGTGTTTGAATGCGGATATTTCTTTCTTCTAGACTGGTCTAACGAACAGCTCTAGTCAGGTGAATTAATACCTTTTCTAAGGTCAATTAGAATAAATGTGACAAAACAGACTCGGTTCGAATTTGAATTCTCCCCACCATTTCCAATTAGCGAGGTAATAGCCTTTGCGTTACATGCATATTTCGAGATAAGCAACAGATCCAGTCTATAAGATATAATTTAAACGGCAGATTTACTCGTAAATATTCCATAAAAGAGTTTTATGTGCTTCTGTAAAAAACATATGAAGCATTACAACTTGCATGGATACATCAATTGATAACGCAGCATTTTATTTTTTTAATCATGTCACCCCAAGCAAGGCATTCCACTGCCACTATAGCGCAGGGGGTTACACAGGGCGATAGACGAGTTAGGATGTACATAGGGGGAGAGTTGGGGAGAATGGGAGGGTTAGTGCGTTAGGAGGTGTCTATTGACCTTACATTTAAACTCCTGGAGGATATATCCGTCGGGGAAGCAAGCATGCGGAAGAGAATTACACAGGCGGGAAGTGCGAGAAAAGAAGCTGTTGGAGTATAAATTGCGGTTACATTTCATCGGTTTCACTGTAAAAGGGTGGGACCTAGTTGCCAATCTAGTATCTCGTGCGAACTCACACCTATGGGGCACCAGTGATTTAAGTTCATCAGAGCAGTAGCCATGAAAGTATTTGTAGAAGAGGCACAGGGAAGCCACGTCACGCCGGTGAGAGAGTGACTTCAGGCGGTCAGCTAAAAGAACAAGAGAAAATTAAACAAGAAGGAAACAAAACAAAACAAACAAACGATATATTAAATTGGTACACTTTGTCTTTTTTCTTACCTACTCTAGTTGCTGCTATTTTGGTAAAGTTCTTATTTCATGAGATAAGCTGTTTTTGGTATAGGACAAAATAAAGAATAACACAGGAGAATATCACATATGCCTTTCTCAATTGTCCCTTGACAGGGTGGCATCTGCCACAGCTTCGAGGATGATCTTTAAATAAATGTTTGGAAAGTCGCGCTGCCATTTCTTTTATCGCGTTTTAGCAAATTTCAAGTTACGTTATAAATTGAATTCTTCCACTAGATAATTATATTCAATGTCGACTTTTCTGTCTTTCTTTTTTCTTCTCTGAGATTCTTCTTTATGAAGAGTTGTAGAAATATATTTACTTCGCTGTCTATTTTAACAGCAGACAAGGCGCCATTTAATCATCTTTCCTTTTCTATCCGATATATTTTCTAAATAAATAAAAATAATTAATAAATGTCAGTGGTTTATGGAATTCGTATACTTCAGCATAATGATATTTAAGACCAGATTTGCAATTTCTTTTATAAAAATTAAAAGAAAGTCAAGTTATTTCTATAAGCTAGACATCAAGAAGCATGGTTGAATGAGAATTCACGATTGAAAAGAATATCATTAAGGAAAAGCATGTTTTTGACACGTAAGTGGTTTAATTTTATTCACAACCGAAGCGCAACTCACGGTTTGCTTGAATATTTATATTTCGAAGTAAAAGCAGAAACACCCACTGGCACATACACGCCCGACTATGTACATATATATTCATGGCAAAACTGTCGGGCATATATTATTGTAAGAATTCAGCATTTTTTCGAGATATTCTCAAGACATCTTTGAAATCGTTGATAATGCAACAGCTTTCTTCATTCTTTAGACTCCAGAACTGGCTTTCATATTCTTAAGCTCTAAAGTATATATATATATATATATATATATATATATATATATATATTTGAACAGATTTTAGTAGTGCAGAACGTAATAATAGCGAGAAATAATCGAAATTTGGATGACGTTTTTATATTAAAAACTAAAATAAACGACCGGTTTTGTCCCACAACATTTCAAGTATATTTCTGGGTAATTTACATAAGCCTGTAACAATAAAAGATGATAATGAGAGGGGAACAAATGCAAAAGAAAATATATATATATATATATATATATATATATATATATATATGTGTGTGTGTGTGTGTGTGTGTGTGTGTGTGTGTGTGTGTGTGTGTGTGTGTGTGTGTGTGTGTGTGTGTGTGTGTGTGTGTGTGAATTTAAAGAATTTCAGATCTTGGGACTATCTGTTTATAATATGCACCTGATGATTGCATAGCGCATGAAAATCCGAGCCGTGCTATAGAATTATGATACTATATATATCTAGTCATAGATATACATACATGCATACATACATATGTGCGTGTATTTGTGTGTGTGCGTGTATTTGTGCGTGTGCATTAACTGATCCTTTGCTTTTGTATATATAAATACGAGCAGTATATCCCGGCGTTGCTCGGGTGTAATGAAAGCTTTAAAACTAATCCATGGTTCTGGAGCTCAGGCTCTTTGGACGTTGGCACGAAAGACTAAAAAGTTTCCAGTTAAAGCGAAACCATAGACTGAAAGAAAAATGAATGGATGTAAGTCAAATTTTGATTTCCTGGTATCGATTTAAATATATATATATTCTTTTTTTTTCTGCACTATTGTAAGAACTGCAACCTTGAAACTTTTGAATATTGTTTCTTATGTCATTGTCCCTGAGTGTATCAAATTTCATTAAAATCGGACCACTCCTTCTATAACCCGATTTTTTCGATAATCGATTTTCGATATTAATCAAGGAAACCTCAACACAAAACCTAGCTAAAAACACTCGCAGACGCTTATAGTACAACTGTGTATATTTTCAAGAAAATCGGTTCAGCCATTTCGGAGTCTATAGGTAACGGATACACACACAGACACAAACACAGAGACAAAGTTCCATTTATAAATAAGTTTAGATATATTTGAAGATGTTTAAACGCACACGCATAAATATATTTAAGAAGAATCTATCGTTCAACTATACTTAGTATATTGCTCCCGCTCGCCTTGCCCTTTACCATGAGCTTCTTTATAAAGTCCTAAGAAGAATCAGCCATATTAATGTGCTGATCTAGTGATTTGACTTCAATCACTTTCCCAGGTTGCCTCTTCTTTTTTGTTTCATAAATACTTTTTATGGTGTAATAGTTCGGATGAACTCTTCACTATGGCACATACACCTTACGAATTTAAGTGCAGTACTAGATTATTGATGAGATCTCATCAATTTACAGTTTAGCTGGCTGAGTGAAGCCATAAATTCAATATTAGCCGTTTCTGTAGCACTTTCTATATTTCTGAGATAAGGTAGTATTTAAACTATTTACATTATTGTCCTTATTGTCCTCATCTTTGTTGGCATTAATACAACGTTTCAGCCGTTTGACCTTATTCAGAGTGCAAGGAATTTCGAACCGTACCTTTTAGTACAAACACTGGAGTATATCATTATCATTCCTTGCGTAGAACCATCTTTTGGTAGTCATGCGTTATCTCCCTATAACCCTATAAGTTACTTGTTCACTACTGCTGTAGCCTGTTATTGAACTCACAACTCTTTGGGTCAAGCCACAGGAACTAACCAACGTCTATATCCACTAGGTCATGTGTCTTTAAGTACTATCCCACAAATTTCACTGATGCATTCCAGCACATTATTAATATATATGTTCCTAATTCTTCCACATCCAATAAAACCTTGTGTCTTAGTGGCTGTACTGTTTTACTTGAGGTAAAACCGATTAAAAAATATCATTAATTACATGTAATTAAAAAAATGATGTATTTCATACTATTTTTAGTATGTATTGCACATGAATAATTGTAAATGAAAATAGAATGGTTCTTTTGTTAATAATGCAAAATAACATATGCATCAAACGAATTTATAAATATCTAATAATAACCTATATTGCAGTTTTATCAATGAAAGAATGAAGACAATTTAGCGTGATTTTGACGAGTTAATCTTTGCTTCCTTGTCTTGTAAAATTTTGCAAAGTAATAATAACAAAAGAACCATTCTATTTTCATTTAGGTTTATCCACTTGGCAATGAATAATAAAATAGTATGAAATACATCAGTTTTTATAAAAACTGAGATGGCCTAATAGTTATGGCCTGTAGCGTACATCGAAGAAGATAGGGAAACTGATTACAGAGTAGGCTATGTTAAGGATAGTTTTACACAAACCCGCGTGGTGCAACAAGACTAAAACATTTAACTAAGAAATCACGTCATTACTCCAACGTGCCTCTAATATGAGGAATCAGAGAGCCGTGTTCGAATTTCAGTCGAGTTCCGCGCTAATACCCTTCTCCAAATAGCAGGACAAACTGTTCTAAGATGAATCTATTCGAGTAGAACTTACTCCTTAGTAATAGAATAGCAACTAAGTATGGTTGGTTTGTCTCAATATATGCAGCGTGGTTGGTCATAAGCGGGGATTGTTAGAATTAGAAATATACCTCGTCTGAACATTTTCCATTGTAGTAACGATATAATAGTGAAAGACTTGCAAATTACGTCTATGGAAAAGAGATAGTAAGGGGGAAATAATTAATTACCCAAAAGGCCACGTAGACGCTTTCGGACTATCAAGACTGGAAATTGAATCATACTCAGCTCCAGTTTAGATATAGCAGCAGAAGTCCATTTTTGACCTGATTCAAATCTTTTAAAGCAAGAGGAATCGGATATTAAGTGGTATTATTTGTTAGTATCGTTACATTTCTGAATAAAAATTTAATAAGAGAAAAACCAAAAGCAAATTGTTAAGTTCCTTATATACTATTTATATAATTCTTTTTATTGTGTGTAGAGTTGGTTTATGATATCGGCGTATTAAATGATTGTTAAAATCTTTAGAAATTCTGTGATTATGGAGATGAGAATATGATCTCAAATAGAACGACTACATCGAATCCATAGCTGCATCTACGACTAAGAATGTTGGGGTACTGTGTCAAAGCAGGAAGCTTTTCTCGTCAGAATCCATTATACACATTTATGAATCAACCATTTTCCCGTGTAGTGAATACTATTGTTGCCATATCTGTTCAGATGCTCCTGCTATTTATCTTGAGATTCTCGACAAAATCCAAAGAAATGTTTGTAAAATAATCGATCGGGATTTGGCAGCCCGCCTTCAGCCTCTTTCTCCTCAGCGTGATGTGGCTTCCCACTGTATTTTCTTCAAGTATTTTCATGGCAACTACTCTGACGATCTTTCTTCCAGGTTCCTAGAACACATGTATTTACTCGTGCAACTAGATTGTTATCAGGGTTCCACCCATATACCGCCTAAATAGTTAAATATAGCCACCTTTTCTACTTGAACTGTTTTTCACTCACTTCCATTGGTGTAACTCATTTTCTTTTGATGGCTTCCCTAATAGCTTCTTCTTCTTCTTCTTCTTCTTCTTCTTTGTGCCCTGTCCTTTCAGGACGTAGGCGATCATGGCTTTCCCCGTCTGTCAATCCCTGGTGGCTCTTAGCACGCCTTCTCCTGTTTCACCATGTAATCCTCTTTCCATCATCCAATTGATTAAGTTTTTCAAATATGTTATCCGCTGCTTTTCCCTGTCTCTTTTTCCCTCCATCTGGCCTGTTAGTATCAGGTTCTCCAAGCCCTCCTTCCTCATTGCATGTTTCAGAAACTTCAGTTATCTCTTCCTGATGCTCAATATTAATTTCCTTTTCGTTTCCATTCTTTCCAACATCTCATCATTGCTCACATGCTCGGTCTATGATATCCGCAGCATCCTTCTGTATAACTACATTTCAGCTGCCTAAAGTTTCTCCTTCACCTTTGATGATGTTATTTAACATACTAAATGATTTGTTTAAAAAAAACAATTCTTTCATAACTATACTAAATTTAAATTACACTATCTTGAGGCTTAAAATCATATTACATTAATATTTGCAAAAGAGTCCAGCGGAATAAGAAATTCTTTTACCATTAATATGATTGGACGTCTTTCCACATCTGCTACAATTACTATGCCATGATCACATCTTAATTTATTGAAACTTAGTCCACCAACCAACTCGCATTAATGGTTCAAATAGTCCAGTAAGAAAGCATATATTTTGCTTTCGCCATTTTCTATTTTGTGTAATCACCGAATTCAATATCTATCTTTATACCGACATTTAGCTGCCAGTAGAAATTCTGAATTATTCTAAAATCTTTTCCTAATAGATTAAACTTAGTTAGCAGTTAACACTATTCTATATGCCCTAACTAAAGTTTCTTTACAGTATTTATCTTATTCGGACTATTGTCCTTATCTTTGTTGCCATTTGTACGACGTTTCCGCCATTGTACGCTCCGACCTTCTTCAGGTGCTAGAAATTTCGCACCAAAACCTTTATTACAACAAATGGGCTATATGAAACGTCGTACAAATGGCAACAAAGTTGAGGACAATAGTCCGAATAATGCAAATAATGTAAATACAACCTCATCTCAGAAATATAGACAAATACTAAAGTTTCTTTGCATCGTCTATAAAACACAGGTCCACATATTTCAGGTTTTATATAGCTCCCTTTGATTTCTTCCCATGCACAGATATTGCATTCCTTGTTTCAGTGTCTTTAACAAACCGAATTGGCGTTTTTTGTTCTTGTTGGCGCTACGAAAAACAACATATCAGGCCTCTACTCTAGCTCTTACGCTTTTCCTGATCTACATTAACGATCTCCCAGATGTAATAAGATCCCAAGTAAGCATATGCGCTGACGACACCGCCGTTTACTCTCGCCTCGATCAAAAATTTACTGAGGTGGACAAAGCGAACCTTGCTGCCAAGTTTGAGAAGAACCTCCAGTGTGTGGTGGACTGGGGTAAAAAATGGCTCGTAAATTTTAATGCTTCTAAAATGAAGCTGCCATCTATTAACCATCTTTGACATTCACTTCTACGCCCCAATAGCATAGATCAGGCTAGCCTCCCTGAAAGCAAAACACTACGCCTCCATGGCTTAATACTCTCAGCAAACCACAAGTTGAATGACTATATCTAATCCGTAGTTAAATCCACTGCTAAAAACATGTGCAGGACAATGAAGTTTTTCTCGTCTGTAGCCACGCTGCACACATAAATCTATCATCTGATGTGTATTGCATACTGCTATTACATCTGGTCTGGTGCCCCTGCTATTCACCTCGGGGTTCTTGACAAAATCTACAAGAGATACCGACTTGGCAGCTCGGCTGCCTTTGCTCTCTCACAGGCGTGACGTGGCTTCCCTGTGCCTCTTCTACAAATATTTTCACGGCCTCTGCTCCACTGAATTTAGCTCACTGGTGCCCCTATGTATGAATTTACACGAGTTACTAGACTAGCAACTAGGTATCACCCATTTTCTGTCAAAACGATAAAATGTAAACGCAATTTCTACTGTAATAGCTTCTTTTCTCGCATTTCCCGCCTGTTGAATTCCCTTTCGTATACTTGGTTCCCCGACAGCTACAATTTCCAGGAATTTAAATGTAAGGTCAATAGACATCTCCTATCTTATTAACTCGCATCCTTTCTTTCAATCTCTTTCTCCATCCGCCCCAACCCCTTTACACCGGTATTCTCATCCGTCTATTACCCTCCTCCTGACATCCCCTACAACCTACCACTCTTTCTCATCACTTTGCCCTATGTAAGCCCCTGCGCAACAGTGGCAGTAAAACTGCTTTTCTTTGGGTTAAATGATTAAAAAACAAAACATCACCGCTGATTGATAATTCAATTATTATCATATAATAATTCTGTTTGTTCCTTCCTTAGTTGGTTACTTAGTTCCACCGTTCGTTACGCCACTCGCTCTCTACACGAGTTTTTCCTTCCCCTCTAACTTTTTAATCTCCTCAGCCTTTCTCTCGCTTTTGCCAAACGAAGAGTGGTATCAGTAGCAGCTTAAGCTTGTGGTTGTAACAGTAATTGTGTGTGTGTATATGTGTGTGCACTGTTAGGTTTGTTGTCGTAAAACGCGGCCTAATAACGAAATTTTGGCCTCTACAACCTTGGCAATTACTCAGTTGGTTTTTCCTGTTTACAATGAACACAGTAGCCATGATTTTTCAGTAACTTTCTCTTTCAAAATCTCTCACAAATAGCGTACAGTATTTTGGTTATAGTCTTTGCATACACCGCTTATCGTTATTTTATTATCCAATACCTTTATGTTTGAAGATGTTACTATCATTTGTAGTATGACAAAGTAAAATTTTTCCAGGAAATAATAATTATCCTTCCGTAGAAATTCCACGGGTTCCGCTAGTTTCTATAATTTTGCTAAAATCGTCTATGGTTGTAGCATCACTATTACAGTCTTTTCTGGTTCTACTGTTTTGTTCCTTTTCACAAAGTAAAAATGATACTTGGGGAAAAAAAACGACAGAACATAAAGAAGACAGATGGACAGAAAAAGTCAGTCAATAATCTAACTTTCATGCTTACAGGGTGAGCACGGATAGTAAAAAGACAAATCATGCTGAGAGCTAAAAATAAAGGACGTTGTGAAGCGCCATGATCGGCCACCTCCAGGGAAAATAGAAGAAAAAATATCAATTCGTGTTCATTATTTTAATTTTAATTTTAATTTTAAGAGGAATAATATAAAATATAATGGAAAAATAATAATATTTCCTTGCTTTTTAATCGGTTCATCACAAATAAAGCAATAAAGTTACAAAGACGTAAATTAATACAAGAAAGAGAAAAAAGCTTTAGCAAGAATTAAAGAGAGAGAAAAATATAAGAAAATGAATGACAAAAAAGCAGAAGCTATCGATTAAATTACATTTCTGAGGTTTAAATGTTACTGGAAACAATGTGGGCTGAAGAGAGTTCCACAAGCGAAAAGTGTGAGAAAAGATACAGTTACCATACAATATACGGTTACACATAGCAATTTCAGCTGGAAATGCACTACGATGAAATTGTAAAAGTCGAGGTACCAAAGTTCATTAATATTTTTAAAAAATCATTTCTCCTCAAGCAAAGCAAAGCCGCCATTGTTGTGCAGGTGTTTACAGTGAGAGCAACAAGAGTAAGGTACAAAAGGTGCCTAAGGAGGGATAAGAGAAGGATGGGATTCAAGGAGTTTGAGGATGGTAATTGACCTTGCATTAAAATTTGGGGATTTTAGCTATCAGTGAAGCATGTAAACAGAAATCATTTCCACCGACGGCAAGTGCGAGAAAAGACACTCTTAGAATAGAAGAGACAGTTTCATTTAGTTATTTCAAGTGCGAAAGAGTGCATGAAAATTATTTAAAAAGAAGAACAGGGAAGCTATTTTACAGCGTGGAAATGTTAAATGAAGACGGGATGTCAGATCAAGGTCGTTAATATTGTACTCTTCTTTGCATTTAATCAATAATCTCTAAATACGTAGCAGAAGCACAAAACCAGATGTGTCAGCAATATTCGAAGTATAGACGAATGGAAGAATTGGCTATTTATATCTATCAATCTTGCCCTGCATAAGATTTCTAGTTTCTAGCGAGTTTTCCTTCTTAGATATGAGTTATATTTGTAATAGTGCCTTGTGTCAGATTCACAAAGGTTTGAGTTTGAGTCTGATTTTTGTTCAATGGCATGTTCGATCCATATTATCCTCAGCATCCTTCTGTAGAAGTACATCTCGGGTTAAATAATGTCAAAAAGGTACTGTTTTAAGGTATTTTTTAATGTTCAGTTATAGTGAGAAGGTTGATTTAGTCAGATTTTGAAGAAATGTTTATTTTTTTATTTTAGAAACTGAAAATGTCTTCTAATTTTGTATTCAAAAATGTATTGCTGGAAATAATATTTTTCTTTCAAATATGTGTTATGGTAACATTTGTTTTTTCAAAAATGTATTATTGGTAATATTTTTCATTCAAAAATTTATATTTTTCTATAAAAGTCTATTTTTTATACTTTCATAATATTTGGACTCCTGTTTGAAGGGTTAACTATTTGCCCATAGCTGGGACCCTAACAGGTACTACCACTCCGGTTCAGGATGGACCTGGAAACAACATCAATGAAGAGGTGGCTTCAAGCTACTCATAATCTCCCAATCAGAGGCCTTGCTGCCGCTTGCAGTCATACCCAGGACCTCAGTGAGGTTTAATAATATTTCTGAAAGCTAAATACAAGAATATGTGATTGTTTCTACACACACACACACACACACACACACACACATATATATATATATATGTATATATATATATATATATATATATATACTATAGTCATCCGCACACAGATCTGTTTCGCTGTATCGCAACTCATCAGTACGGTTAGACTCCAATCGCTTCCTAACCCAGGATTGTAACCCGACCGAATCGTAATCAGTCGGCGATTCTACCCCTAGGCCACGAGAGTCCGGTAGTAGGAGGCATACTTTTTAGCGCGTATAAACACGTCCAATAGCTAGAGTGCTCTAATTCATTATTGAATGAGCGATGCGTATAATAAAGAGAACTCAAATGTAGCAAAGCCATCAAAATACTTCACAGATTATTGTGCATATAAATAGGAATAAAGTATTATACAAAAAATATCAGTGTCAGTCAAGTACCATACTTGAGCGATCATGTCTCGAAAGAGACATGACTGACTAGGCAGAAGATTATCTCGCAGTAGTTTCCCATTACTTTCTGTGGTTAGCAACTAAGGATATATAACCTAATCTGTCCTGTTATTTAACCCATAACTGGAGGGAACAGACGGATTAATACATTTCCCAATGGTTAGTGAATACAAGGAATTCTACTGGAACTCGAACTCGGCTTCCAGATTTCTCGTTCGAAGACGATATTCACTGCACCGCAACGCACACTTTTTTAAAGTTTAGAAATTCTTATTCTTCTCCGTGCCGTGTTTTTTTTTAGGACGTAACCGATTATGTTCATCCACGTCCTCCTGTGATCTATAGCTCGTAACACTCCTCTTGTTACCCCTTCAAAACCTTGCCCTGCCCTCCATTTTTGCAAGGGCATCAAGTATATCACGCGCTGCTTGCCCCTGTCTCTCCTACCCCCCTCTTCGATTTGAATATCAAAATCTTAAAATAATTCTTCTCCATTACGTGTCCCAGAAACTTCAGCAGTCTCTTCTTGATGTTAAGTCTTAGTTTCCTTTTCGTTTCAATCCTCTCCAAAATTGTAGTCGTTGCTCAAATGTTCGGTCCATATTATCCTCAGCATCTTTCTGTAGAAGTACATCTCGGTTGCATGAAGTCTTTCTTTCATCTTTAATGAGTCTGTCCAGCATTAACTGCCATATTGAAGAACAGACATCACATAACAATCCAATACTCTTTACTTTGTTTACAGCGAAATTTTCCTGTCTCTCAATGCTCTACTCAGCTTCTGGAATGCATCATTAGCCATGCCAGTGTGCCTTTGGATCTCAGGCTCACACTTTCCGTCCTCTGTTAGAACATTTCAAAGGTATTAAAATGTCTACATATGCCTCATTTTCGTATCTCCGGTCTGTATTTAGCCTTTTGGGCTCCTCTTTTTTACTAATATCGATCCATTTCAAGTCCTCAAAATAGATTATGATGTTCGATGTTGATGTCGGTCGAGAACGAATTTCTGTCAGGAATTATGGTATGGATTTATTCAGCTGTCGATTTTATTGTCAGATATTTCGCTTGCAGTTTTTCTTCACGATTTGTTTTGTTTCTCGTTTTTAGACTTCTATTAAACTTCATTTCTTTGTTGTTTCTTTTACACACACACACACACACACACACACACACACACACACACACACACACACACACATATATATATATAACCACATTTTTATTATAAGTTTAAAATAAAAATATAGTTTTCTACAACCCAAGAGCAGTTGTGTTTTGGTAGTATCCTATTAGCACCTCGTCGAAACACAACGGCTCTTGTGTTGCAGTAAAGTATGATTTTATAATAAACATATAATAAAAATATTACCATATATAATAATCTACTCAATATCGAGTACTCTTAATAAATTAAATCGCTACAAACAATGGACTGTCAACCAATTAGTTTGGTCTACTTTTTAAATATATATATATACGCACACGCACACAAACACACCCACAGATATATATATATATATATATATATATATATATATATATATATATATATATATATATGGGTACAATGTACAAATTATCGTCTAAATTATGCAAAAAGAAAAATAACAATGACATCTCATTTAAACTGTTATAATTACCATAATTACATAAAATAATATTTTCAAATACTAAAGAGTAAATTGATTTAATAAAATTATTGGTTACAACTTCCGTATTTAGATGACATCGGAATCTCTTGCAGCTCTTGTTTAAGTTGATTAATGTTATTTTCAGTTCATCTTTGGTATCAAAAAGAGTTTTCTTAATATTTCGCTCAACTATGACCCACACATAATAATCAAAGGAGTTGCAGGCTGGGTAGTTACGCCAGATTAATGTGTGTTCCCAGAAATAGTCTGACAGCTATGACTTGTTTACCCTCTTTTTTTGGCATGGTGCACACATAGGGTCTTCCAGCAGCTAACCTCTTGATGCAGAGCAGGACTAACTTCTCAACATTCTTTTATGTCGCTCTCCATGTTTAGTCAGATCCCACGTGGAGAGATAAATGGAGGCATAACGTCGCATCACTTGTGATCACTCTAAACACTTTCCTAATATATATTATTCTCTAACTCTTTCTGAATCCTCTGATCTATTCTCAGATTGACACCAAAACATTCTGAAATGTTTGTAATGGTTTTCCGGTGCGAATGCCAAAGAGTATGGCATGCTGTTTTCAAAAACAGTGCTGTGTGAATTACGTCATAAACGGTACCAACCACCTACTACTATACTATGCAGTTGACAAAATTAAAAAGAAACAAGGCACATGGCGAAATGCCAAAAAAAATTGGTGACAATTTACCTATCGCACAAACTTCTCTATCTTTCATTATATATATATAATCATCCGCAGACATATCAGTTTCTCTGTATCACAGCTCATCAGTACAGTTAGGCATCTTATTGCATCTACTCAAGCCTGAAACCCGACAAAATTGACACTAGTCGGCGATTTTACCTTTGAGCTATCGGCGCACGGTAGAAAAAGGTGAACTTTAGCGTGTCATATACAATATAAACACACGCCAGTAGCCAAGAGTGTCCAAATTCAATACTGAATGAACGATGCGTTGATGCTTTAGTAGCTACTGTTATTTTTCAAAGTCTACCATATTCCTCCATATTGCTCAATCAGGGTGTGAGAGCATATATATATATATATATATATATATATATATATATATATATATATATGCTCTCTCACTCTGGCTATTGGGCGGGTTTAATGACAATGTACACGCTAAAATATTTGCCTTCTTCTACCGAATGCCCATAGCCCAGAGGTTGAATCGTCGACTGACGCCAATTCGGTCGAGTTTCAATCCTATGTTAAAAGCAATCTAACCGTACTGATTAGCTGTGATACAGCGAAACAGATCTGTCTACGGAGGATTTATATATATATATATATATATATATATATATATATATAAACGTACATCCAATAGTTTTAGTAGTATAGTGATAATGATATATTACTGGCTAGAACATACATTTTTGACCAAGACACCGGCTTTCCAAATTATTTTCCGATATGACCGGAAGGTGATTTCTAGCTGCAATCGGTCAGAAAAGCGGTCCCATCTTGTGTCCTCTTTGAAAAGTACCTTTAAACCATGTCATGTGCTGACCCAAGGTACATCTTTTGGCGTTCTGGTATTGTTTAAACTGCTAGTCATGCCAGATTTCGAGTTCTCTCCAAGTAACTGTCTCTAAGGTTAGCTCAGCATATTTGCAGTGTAAGCCATAGGTGGTCTCTGTGGGTGTTGAACAAACACAAACATGCCTGAATTGGTTTTGGCACCAGATATTGTGTAGCCGTAGCCGTTCGTTCTACCAAACAGGTTTGCTAGGAAATATTTAGTCTGCAGATGACTATATATATATATATATATATATATATATATGATGTAAGTATAGCGATATAAATACTGAAGATATTGGATTATACAGGGATGAGGGCCTTATGATAATGAGGAATGCCACACATTTCAAAATAGATAACAATAGAATAATAATATATAGAGAATTTAAAAACCTTAATTTAAAAGTGACTATTAATACAAATATAAAGATTAGACTTCCACGACGTGACTTTTGGTTTAAAATGTATACATACCAACCATATAAAAAAAAACAAATACAAATCATTTATATATCCACCCAAAATGTAACTATCCTTCATCCATTATTAAACATTTACTCTCATCCATAGAATATAGAATTAGTAGAAATTCATCAAATGAAAAAATGTTTAATAAGCATAATAATTTTTATAATACTGTCTTAAAAATAGTGGAAAGAAAGCAAAAGTATTAAATATGTAAAAGAGAATGATCTTCCCTCGAAGAAAAAATATTAATAGAAATATTATTTCGTATACATCTTCTTTCAACTAAACGATTATCAGTATATTAGGAAAAAATGCTCGCTTTGATTAAATAGCACTTTCTGAATAATAATCCATCAAGTAAGATTTTCAATAAAAATACACTTAAATTAAATTATAGTTTTATGAATAATCTGGTAAAAATTATAAAAAATCATTATACTAATATTTTATTAAAAATTTAAGCCTAATTGAAAATAAGAATTATCCAGTAACGGAAATTAATAATTTGAACATTCAAAAATGTAATTGCAGAAAACCTATAAAGTGTCCTCTGGAAAAGAGGTGTCTTACTGAATCAATTGTCTATCAATGTACTTTTTCTTGGAAAACCTTAGCAATGTAAAGATGTATGTGGGTAGTACTAAGAACTCTTAAAAAACAATTTTATCAGCACACATCTTCATAAGTACAGAAATAGAACATCACTATCGAAATATTATTAGTCTCTAAAAGAAACAAATAAAAGAAACATTAAAATGGAAAATTTAAAAAAAAGCTAGAATATGTAAGTCATTAAACGACCCATGTTCCTTGTTTCTATATGAAAAACTATATATTTGTAAATTTCTTAAGAATAAAAATCTATTAAAAAACGTAATGAAATAAATGTCATATGTAGACATTGTAAAATGTTAACTTTAGAATATGGTTAAAAATTCTTCATAAAAAATTTTATTAACTTATATATAACTAATACTTTGTTTTATATTATGAAAAAGTAATAATTAAATAGATATTAAAATAAGTAAATTGATATTTATATTCAATAATTAAACAGATATTTTAAAACATTTTAAGGCAATACCTGATTTATTCTTTGAATCTTAGCAGCAACAGCCTCAGTCAATCAAAACCCCTGTCTAGACTCAATTTCTTTTGATGTATCCATTATTTTTTACAAATTATTCTCTTAGTTTTCTTTGTATTTCATCATTTTTTAAAACAAAAAAGGAAAATAAAAAGAAAGCAAGAAGACATTTTATATTTTTGATCTAATTTAAAGGGACCTTTGTGCGTAATTATACCATTTTTATTTCGATTCAGAATGCATTTAATTCTAATTTTTCCTAAAATTTTTAAAACAAATTTCAATATCTATGTATTTATTAAAATTTTTTCAAAATTCATTTTATTAATTTTATAAAATCTATTCTTATTATATTCTAATAAAATTCTTAATATCATAATACAATTTTATAAATACTTAATTTTCATTGAGATTCATTACATTCACTTACGAGTAAATAGTCCTTGGGAAAATATGAATCCATCTATTCGCCTCTCGTTTATGGAATAATTATAAAGAAGAACTAGTTTCTATAGCCTTGATCGGCAACCAGTCTACCACAGAAAGAAACTGCAAACTTTTGCTGGAAAAAACATTCTGCTTTGCTAATCATTAATCGAAAGAGACGAGACAAGAACATCCAAGCGTGTATCAGGCAGGACAATAAACTGGATACATAATTTCCTCTGAGAAAATTACGTTTTCTTTTAATTAAAAAAACAGAAAATATAACAATATACAATGTAGAGCATATGTACTTTTATATGGAGTAAATCTTCACCTATATACTTATCCGGATTTTTTTTTTTGACCAATAATAAGGTAATAATTATGAGTATAATATTCTTTTTATATACAACTGTTGTTATTAGTTAAGGATTTTTTTCCAGATAATGGTTAATGTAAGATAAAAATACAAACTATTTTCCTTGAAAACCGTCACATATATGGGGACGAACATGTTAAAAAAGTGGGGCAATCTTAGGCGAATAAAGATGGGGTAAGGGAGTGAACAACTTACCTGACGCAATTGTATAAATATATAGTGGAAATGAAGACAGTCGAATATCAGCTAAAGGCTAAAATCGATATAAATTTAGGAAAAGTCATGACCGGCTATGTCCTGAAAGGTTCCACCGCATAGAAGTTATGCTTTAGACTCCGTGACAAACACGTTAATCACTACATCATGCCGATAAGCATACATTATCGAACAGTGTGAGCATGTGGTGGGTGCTTGTGTTGTGGCGCATTTCTACTTTTAGTTATTCTTGATACATTTTGCGAAACCAACTGAAGACCGAGTTGGTCTCTGATATCGTTGCTTCTTATGATAGCAAAAAAAAATAAAAATAAAAATAAAAAACTAGAGTAAAAAATAAAAAAATAAAAATCCCAAGCCAAATTGCCCCAAATTAATTGTAAATAGTTGCTGACACTGAAACCTATTTGACAATGTGGGTGAATTAATAAATAAAGAAATATCCTATTTACTGGTTAATATCAGTCGTTAAATATCTATAGCGAAAATAGTATACTGCGCTGGTTAGTCTGACTTAATTGGTCGTTTAGTACAACAAATTGGGAACACGCACTTCAATAAATAGTACAGAATTAGATAGCGGAAATAATTTGTTTCTCTCGAAAAATTCGTCCATGGATTATTGTGTAACCCAGATAATATTTTAAAGCCTTTAAAGCTAATTGTCATAAATTTTGAAAAAAAAGAAAAAAAAAAAAAGAATACATACGTAATAATCGGAAATTTAAAAAAAAGATTAAATTTATATAAAATCTATAATCTATTATGATATGTTGGGGAAGATACGACAATGTACTGTATTGTCCTCATCTTAGTTGTTTCTTATGTCAACAATTTGGCCGTAGTGAACTCCAGCTTTTATCAGATGTATGTAGGTTATCTGCATCAACATACACCTGATGAAGGCCAGAAAGTACAACATCCAAAACGTTGTAATGAAAACAATTTTGGGAATAATAGTCTATAATTAAATAGTGTAAATAATATTTACTTATCCAAGATATTCAGACCAAATAATATTCAAAATTGTATTTCAAACTAATCATTGATTTGTTACATTTCGAAAGACTGCTTCCTTTCTTGCGCAGTTTATATTATTAGATAGAAATGAAGTCTTTTTGAGTTTTTTTTTTTACGTTTCTCATTTTCAATTTATTATTTTTATCCGTGTGTTTGCTGTTGATATTGGTCAAGTTTGAAAGAAAAGTCTACTATGGTAGTCAACCAAATCACTTGGAAATCCGTTATTCATAAGTGTTTCTTTCAAGTTATGAAGTTCTTTGTAGAAAAGCGAGCGAGTTTAACTCTCGCACGTTCTCGTGAGAATAATTTTAATAGCACCAATGTCATACTGAAGAAGATATAGATATTGACAACAAAAATATCATAGCATCATCAACATGCAAAAAAGACTAAAAAGAATGGAATCATGATCGGATAAACAAAACATTCAGCCAAGTCTTATATATTTTATGTTCGCATAAGAAAAAAAAACTCATATGAAAAATTACATAACAATTTAACCATAATAAATTGTCTGTCATTTTTAATGGAACCTGGATGATTATATATATAAGATCTCTCACCCTGATTGAGCACTCTAGAGGAATGGTAGATATTGAAAAAGAGAAGCTACACTGGCATATAAGCATCACTCATTCAGTAATTAATTAGAGCACTCTGGCTATTGGGCGTGTATAATGATAATATATACGCTAAAAGCCTGCCTTATTCTACCGAGCACCCATAGCCCAGAGGTAGAGTCGCCGACTGACGCCAATTCGGTCGGGTTTCAATCCTGGGTTGAAAGCATTCCGAGTCTAACCGTACTGATGAGCTGTGATACAGCGAAACAGATCTGTCTGGGGATTACTATATATATATATATATATAGTTATGATCCACGTATACTGTCTTAATATGTATAGGAAAAACTACTAAAAAGTTGTAAGTTTAAAAATGTATTTTTTGACAGTATTTATTTATTTCTATTATTATATTTGATATTTCATACCGTCCTCGGCCTTTCATCAGAAACAAATGATTTTAAAATTTAAATTAGAAAAGTTTTGCGAGAGCGTTCGTCCGAGAGATTGTTTACATCATGTGACGCTGAAAACGACAAATTGTTTTAAATATTTGTAAACCTAAACCTATCTTTAATAATACTTATAAATTTTGTTTTAGAGAAAAATTTTAATTGTATCTAAAAAATGTTTAACTATTGAAATATTTATAAAGATTCAAAACACCTAAGTCCCTATTTAACCCTAGACTGTGTGTATTTAATTTTAAAATCCAGTATTTTTTTTCTTTCTGCATGAGTGTGTAGAACTAAAATCGGAGTCTATTAGTAAACATTTGCAGTTTTCTAATGTGTGTCCTGGTTGATTGAAGTGTTGGGCTATGGGGGAATATTGGTTGTTCTAACGTAAGCTAAGTTTATGATTATTGAAACGGAATCTAAAGCTATTTCCAGATTCACCAATATACCCACTATTTGGACATATTGGACAGAAGAGAAAATATATAATGTTTTGGCTGTCACAGAATAGGCGTGGTGGGTGTAATTTGATGTTGGTGTTGGGTAGAGAAAATACTGCGTCGTTTACTAAATATTTGCAAATTAAACAACGGGATTTCTGACATTTGAAATTCCTTGATAGGTTTGTATTTTTTTAGATATTTGGTAGAAGTGAGGATAGCTGATAGGTTGGGTGTTTGTTTGGAGTCCTCATACACATCCGTCCCTTTCTTAGACGTAATGATATAATTAAACAAACATACACTTTCCACCAGTCTATGCAACAAACTCACAAACCAACATTAATTCCTACACTTTAACAGTTGTCATCCCCTTAAATTAAAAAAAAATCTATCGTATACTAAGAATCAAACGCATATGCTCAGACCATTCAGATTTTCTAAACAACATTAACAACCTAACAAAACAATTTCTAAAATGTAAATACCCAATAAAAATAATTAAAAGAAGCACTAAATAAAACCATCCACATAAATCGTAACACACTTCTCACGAACAAGAAAAGAATAAACAACAACCGAATTCCCATGTTTTTTAACCACAATCAATATTCCCACATACTTAAATTGAAAAAATGATTACAAGAACCTCCAATCAAACAAAAAAAAATCAAAGACATTTTTGATAAACACCCATAAATACAATGAAACAAACACCCGACATATTTTCCTGTAATTTTAAAAATTGCGAGTTCAAATATTCCCCGTTAAACGTTAAAAAAAAACACCTTTACGTGAGCGTTCTTAAAAAAATGTAAACGGTAAAATCAGTTATCGCAAATCGCCTGAAGACATTACTCAGAGTAGAAACCTAGGTCGCGTAATAACTCGTTTAAAATGTAAAATATTCAAAAGTTCTACAATATAATTGTATTGAACACTTTTAATAAAATGTGCACTGCTCTAATTTTATGTACACTTATATACATACTTATACTAATACCTAGATATTAATTTGCCTTTATATTATGGGTACCTTCATCTGATTCGGATGGTTCAACGAATTCCCCCCAGGTACACAATCCATCACATGTCATCACACTAACACTCGGTAAGCACCCAACCCAACACCGACCGCCAGCCAATACAACCATTAGTCATCTAAGCCGACATTGACTATCGCGCCAATACACGACAGATCCTAAACGAGCACATATCATCCGACCAAACTTCAACACTTTTTCCCACAGTACCGATGGTTAAACCAACACCTAATAACCAAGATGCTCAAGGCCCGTAGTCCCACACTGTTTTCGAACTATTTACATGTCTCCGACCCCGAAAAAACCGATGTCCGGGAGAATAACTAACAACCATACAAACCGCCGACCAATGCCGGGTCGAACGCCAAGCAAATATCATTATAACCCATGGATAACGACACACCCAGCAAGGATCCACTAGAACGTCCAACCCGAACAAAAACATCCATCAAAAAAGCAGTTAAGAGATTTTCCATAATTTCTCAATATTACAACCCGGGTTTTAATGTAAATGCTGAACTATGTTTACAATGAACAGTGAGCTAATTCCACAGGATTAATAGTGTAACTTTGTCCCTAAACTTGATAATTTCTAATTTTATTTAAGACAGTGTTAGCAAGGTGCACGGAGGGAGTTACAAATTCGGGCCTTTGTAAGGATTTTCCATTTAACAGTGAGTGTTTTGTCTTTTTCATTTAAAGACCTATAGTATTTGGATAATGAAGTGCTGTATTTATAAAAACTATTGTTGAAAGACAATGTGTACTGATACCAGCTAGTTTTGAAGGGGTTTTTAGTAGAACCGATATAAACCTTTACATTTTCAGGATTTTCAATTGTGGAGACGGTAGAAAGATAAACCATGGAGCTAATTACACAATTATCATGCAAAAGGCACTGTTTAGGATTTCTACAATTACATCCGCTGGTATTAGTTCTTTTGCCCTTGGTGCGATTTATTTAAGTATTATAATTTAACGTGTTTTTGTATCATTATAATTGTTAAAAACTTTGCTATTATGTTTTTTAATTATTTTTTCTAAATTATCCGTGCAACTATAGCTTAACTTTAGTTTATTATCATTGAATAAATTACAAAGAGGATTAGTTTTGGGAAAGTGTTTGCTGATTAACTTTAAGAATTCTTGTCCCAATTTAGTTTTAACCATCATATTGTAGGGAGGGGTAAACGAGATGATTTTTCTAGATCTTTTCTTCTTGCTCTTATCATTGTCACTAGAGTTTCTAAATTTGATATCAGTAGCCTTATAACCGCTGTTTCTAAGTGCAGAATTATAAAATGTGCTATGCTGATAAAAAAAGAATTATTTACTAGATGAGTTGTTGCTAAGGTTAGATTCAATAGAAAATGGTATATATTTGATGACTGAGAGGGGATGGTCAGAACTGGGATTTATGTACATTGGGTTGGAGTTATATATATATATATATATATATATATATAGGAAAAACTACTAAAAAGTTGTAAGTTTAAAAATGTATTGTTTTGACAGTATTTGTTTATATCTATTATTATATTGATATTTCAGACCGTCCTCATCCCTTCATCAGAAACAAATGATTTTAAAATTTAAATTAGAAACGTATTTAGAGAGAGAATTCCTGGGGAGATTGTTTACATCAGGTGACGCAGAAAGCGACAGATTTTTTAAAAATATTTGTAAACGTAATTCTATCTTTAATAATACTTATAAATTTTGTTTTAGAGAAAATTTATATATATATATATATATATATATATATGTGTGTGTGTGTGTGTATATATATATATATATATATATATATATATAAGTAAATTGCACGTAATTACACTTAGTAACAAATCTACTCACTGAAAATTCGAAGATGAACAAGATCTCATCATATAACGTATGTTTAAGTTGAATGCCGTCACGCAGCCGACTTTTATTTCGCTTGACACATTCATTACCATTACAACAGTTTTTTAAGAAACAACGTTTTAACAAAAGCCTCATAATTTTCGGGAGAATTATGTATGTTTATACTTGATTTCTATTGTCTAATATAGCTTGAAGAAGACATTCTGCTGAAATATTGTTTAACATTCACAAAAATGTTTTTTATGTTTTTCTCTTAACTGTAATAATAATGATTATAAAACAATAATAATATGGTTAGATGTATCTGGATTAATGTTTGAAACTCAAGGCATTATTCTTGCAGCACAAGACCAGAATCTTTTCTCTAGGAACTTTCAAGCAAATGCAAGACATAAAAATATGGATCCAAAATTCTGGTTCTGCGACAAATACCAAGGAACAATAGACCATCTACTTTCAGGAAGTTCTGCACTTGACCCGAATAAATATAAAATCGTCACCATAGAGTACGAAAATATTTACGCTGGACAATGTGTAAACACTTTTTTGAAAATATTTAAACACACTCTGGTATAAACATCATCTAGCACCGGTTTCAGAACTAAAAGGTGTCACTATTCAATTAGATTGTACTACCTACACAGACAGGAAAACTGAAGCAAATAAGCTAGACATTATCGTTGAAAACAAAAAAAAATACTTGCCTAGTAATTGCTATGGTTTGTTCAGCAGATTATAACATGGCAACCAAGGAATCTGAAAAGCTATCAAAATATAAAAACATCGAAATAGAAACAGAACAAAATGTAGAACTTGAAAACAAGAATAGTACCAGCGCACTTGGAATAATAAAAAAAAGAACAAAATACACACTGAAAGAATCCCTGGAACCGCAGCGTAAGAGATATACAAAAAAAAGCCTTGTTAATTACAGCCCGCACACTAAGGAAAAGTTTGTCTCTGTAACGCTAGGAATTGTATGGGAGATAGAAAATAACAACACACCACGACCTGCCTTAGGTATTTCTGTAGACTTGGTAGGTAGTGTGACCATAGCAGAAATCCCATTATCAAGAACATAACGATAATAATTAACTCCATGCGTGTTTATCTTCACAACAAATTAATTCAATAAACTTATTTTATTGAAATCAAATGCAACATTATAAACTAGATTAATTAGCTATGAAGAATTAGTATATTTTCTAACAAAAACCTTTAAGTGTTCTAACATTATATTATGTCTTCTAATTTGAGTCAAGTTATTCATTTTTGTTATGCCCTCATTGCAGTCGTTTTATCTTCCACCTTTTATAGGTGTCTGTCATATTTTTTTAAATTACTTTTTGGAATGTTTTCAACCAAACTCATTATTTTTTCACTGGGATTAATTGCTCTTTTTTTTTTCTATTTCTATTGATTTAATCATTTAATGCTCTAAATTGTAAATATGTTTTGTTTTTCTCTGTTTCTTCTACTGAATCAGTAGTTTATTATTTTGAAATACCTGATACTGCCCACGTTGTGTTGTTGATCTCGGATTTGCCAAAGCATGTTTCTTTATGATTAATTGACGGCGCTGTTCCAGATATGATTTGTATATAATGAAACCAGATTTTAAACCGCAGCAACACGGTGAAGTTTAATATATATTTATATATATCGAATAATTACAAGATTACAAGCAAGTCAAAGTAAGTGACAAAAATATCAGTTGGCTGGTGTTTCAGTAGCACAATAATATTCGTGTTGAATCTCTCTCTCTCTCTCTCTCTCTCCCTCTACTTCCTAGAAGCAGGCTTGTTTCTGTCTGACCGTATTATTCAAACTGCCATTGAATCACTTTCTAAATTCTTATCCCAAACACGGAGACCGACCTAACTAATTTTGTATTGCACCCTGGTTTTGCACAACAGGCACCCAGACCGCAGTGAGAAAGTTATGTAAGGGGGTTCTACTTCTTCACTCTGTAACTCTTACCATCTCAAAATGAAAACAATTAAATTTAACATTTCAATTTTCAGGGAAAGGGGAGGAAAACTCACTCCCTGTTATTGCCTGCCTCTTCATAGCAGCTATCCTGGTAATCAGTACAGAGGAAAATCTCAAGGCCGTATTTTGACCACGTGTCACATATCGTTAAAACACATCGGCAAATATTTAACTAGAATTAGGTAACTAAATTTTATAAATTTCGCTTGCTTCTCTCAACAAAAGAATTTTGAACTCATTGAATCTTGTATCTGTATTTTACACTTGTTAACATTTCGGATACTTTAACCGATAAAAATAATTGTTTTCTCCAATTTTAGAGAAATGTCTTCTCATTTTGAAAATCACTTAAAATTATTACCAGCCGTTTGAAAATAGGATTACAAGTAAATGCTAGACAATCTCACCAAAGATAAAAGAAAGACTTGAAGCAACCGAAATGTGGTTCTACAGAAAGATACAAAGGCTACCATGAACCGAGTGAGTAACGAAGAAGTTTTAGAGTGAATGGAAACGAAAAAAAAAAACTAATATCTAACATCAGAAAAAGACAGCAGAAGTTCTTTGGACATGTAATGAGGAACGAGAGATTAGAGTATCTGATACTCACAGATGAGATAGAGAGAAAAGAGAGAGAAGGTGCAAAACATAATATACAGAATGACAGAGAGGTGTTTGGGTGAGGTTTTTTTTTTTTATAAGCGTTTCACCCCGAGCAAGGCATGTCACTGCCACTACTGTGCAGAGGGCTACGTAGAGTGGAGAAAGGCTGATTAAATATAGGAAATAACAGAGGGTGGGTGATAGGCGGGTGAGGATACCGAGAATGAGGGTTGGCTAGATGAGAGTGTTGTGAGAATAGTTGGGAGTTAGTGTGATCGGTGTCTATTGACCCTACATTTAAACACCTGGAGATTGTAACTGTCGGGAAAGCAGACTTGTGGAAGGGAGTTCCACAGGCGGGAAGCGCGAGAAAAGAAGCTGTTGGAGTAGAATTTACGGTTACATCTTATTTGTTTAACTGTAAAAGGGTGGGACCTACAGGAGAAAGAGTGTTAAGGGCTACTGTAGATAAAGAGATGTGGAAGACCATGATCGCCTACATCTCAAACGGACACTGCACATAGCAAAAGAAAAAAACTTTTGGGAAAAAAAGATGTTCTTACGGATCGTTTTTCTTACTAATAAAATTTGAATAAAATTGGGATTATTTTTCTTAAATCGTTACACACCAAGCAAGGTGAGATCGCCACTGGTTCGCAGTGAGAGAAAAGACTGGGTAGAAAGTGGTATAGAAAAAAAAGGGCGAAAGATAAATAGGATTCAAGAAGATGGAAGATATTAACTGTCTTGAATATTTTAAATTTTAATTTTTGTACATTATCAAGGACTGACAACACCACATTTGAGCGTAACATTGGATTTAAGGTTTAACAGTTTAATTCGTTCTTTCTCAAGCATCTCAAACGTTAGGAATGACCATTAGAACTATGACGAATTACTAATTCAAAATAAGCAGTTTTACAAGGAATTCCTACAGAGTAAGATGAATAAATTGTATAATAAAAATAACGCAGGCATTTTATTTTAACATATATTTTCCAAATTACACAAAAATATACTGAAATACAAAAAATCGAAATCTCCTGGACCTCTTCTAGATGATCTACTTGTTTAAGCTGGTGAATGCTGCCATAATTGTTGCCCTCTGTTCAACTTTGTGTTACATGGAGCTTTGTTGGTCTCTCGCTCAACTGCACCCCACACATAAAAATCAACGAGATGGCATTTTGGGGAGTCAAGTGGCCAGAAGTAAGAGGTGTTTGGCGAATTTTTCTGATAGCCATGATTGGTTTCTTCTGCTAGGGTGGCATGTTTCAGAGTCTAACTGCCAGACACAGAGTTTTCCAGTTGTCACCCTCCTGAGGCAGGGAAGCACAGCATCCTCGATGCACTTGTTCTATGCCTCCGTGTTGGGAATGCAACCCTCACCAACATATTATGAGTTTTACTTTTATTAAAACGATCACAGTGAGTTTTTCGAGGTACCGTACTTTCGTAATCACTAATAGACGCAAACGACTCTTTCCGTATCTTCTGCATAGTCTTCACATCCAATCGCTCTGAAATGTTCGTATTGGACATACGTGCGCGAAGCTAAGGAAAACAGCAGGCCATTTTTAAACTTCTGGCGTAGATGATTGCGCCATCCTGCTCTTCTCTTTTAAAGACGGTTCCCAAATAACCTTACTTTGTAGTGGCCAAAATCGAAAAGAAACAACGCGCATACACGATATTGAAAATTTACCCATCGCACCCTGAACATTGGTTGCATGTACAGGCGTATTTGTGTTTCTTCAACGTTCACAGAACTAAACGGCAGCTTACACTTAAATCACGTAGTTCAAGTTCCTAGGGGAACGGATATATGAACAAGTCCAGTAAGCTCAAATGTTCGGTCACACGCGCACAACTACGACTTCCATACGGTTTATCTGACATTCTCAGGTCAACGCGTGGTTTGGTTTTCTGGCTCTGCTCATCTTGGGTGCATGCTGGGATTGCCTGCCTATCTCGATATTAGCAAGAGATTATCTTCTTGACACATCAAACTTGGCACGAACGAATATGTTTGGCATATACGGTCTATTCGCACGCACCTAAAAACACGTACATATAAAATATAGCCTCGAACGATCTCAAAATCACACACACACACACACACACACACACACACACACACACACATATATATATATATATATATATATATATATATATGGCAGATTAAATAAATGGCAAACAATATGTTTGTTAATTTTTCATAAAATCTATTCATAATCACGGATAGTTATTCGCGTATTACAATCAAAATATGCCAGAAATGAGCTGTAACGTCGATAGATGTTATTTTTATTCTTTTTTTTAAGATACCCAAGTACTTTCAACGTCTTTCCGAGGTCATCTTCACGGGTGTGAGTTGGGGTAAGAAATGTAACCGGAAAACTGTGTTGCTAAAAATTACTGTACATTTTTCCTGCTTCAAAAATAACGGTTGACAAATTGCTAGCATTCATTAGAACGTGAAGATTATCAAAAATGGATTTTTTACATGTTGTAGAATCGCATCTACATGCATGTACATACTCATGCACATATCGTTATGTACGCATGTACAAACACATATACGCACATACTTATATATTAGTACCGCACGTGAAACCTTTTTACCCGCGCTTCATTCAGAAATATATAATCTGATGCTGACACGTGTTTGGACCAGTTGGAAACTACTTTTCGGAGCTAACAGCCCGAATGCCGTTAGTTCCTTCCGAGCTCACATACGGCACTCGACACCAGAAATATTTTTTCCTCTCTCTCTCTCTCTCTCTCTCTCTCTCTCTCTCTCTCTCTCTCTCTCTCTCTATCTATCTATCTATCTATCTAGCATACTTCAACTACTGATTAGTACAAACATCATATTTCCTTTCTTCAGGAACTCTTCCAGTATGAACATTTATACATTTTCTTCAACACCCAAGAGAGAACTTCCTCCACTAAATCTTGCATGCACAAAATAATCAATCCTGTAACTATGTAACTGTATACATTGTTATTATTCTTGTTATATTGTTCTCTGAGTTATTTTTATTATTAATGTGGTAGATTGGATAACTTTATAATGGTGACTCCACTTTCAAATTGCTACCACGTTGTCCAGTCCACAACAATGTCATGGTCATGTTAAGAAATGAATGAAAATAACATCTGTCTACGTTACAGCTCATTTCTGACATCTTTTGATTGTAATACGCGAAAGATTATCCGTGAGTATAAACGGATTTTATTAAAAATAAGCAAACGTATTGTTTGCCATTTATTTAATCTGACATTTTTAAAAGAAAATTGGCTGCCTAAATACCCCCCCCCCACACACACACACATATATATATATATATATATATATATATATATATATATATATATATATGGGGGTATTTTTTTGTGTGTATGTGTATGTGTGCATGTGTGAAAAATTTCTGAGTGATGAAGTTAATATCAGAGTGTTATGCAAATATAAAAGTGGACAATGGGACTAACAGAAGGGAGACAGTCTGTTCATTTTAATATAAACCTTATAGATACTCTTTGTACCTGTTTGTGTATACACTTGTAGTTTTTAATAAATTAGTGTAATTAATGTCTACAAACATAATTTTGGTAATACTTCTGAAAGATTATTTCTCTGAGAATAATTCAAACTTATTTTACATTTTTTTTAATTGGGTGAATCACTTTCATGCCACGGAGGTTGTTCCATTGAGCTACAGAAAGCCAGAACAGTCTTGCTATGGTTTTGCCCTGCTGCGACGGTAAGGCAGACTGGGCTTAGAAGTGATTTCCCAGATTAAGAGAGTAAGATTATTTATACTGTTTTGAAACAAAGTCTATAACAAAAATATATATATTAAGTGCTTACTTATATCTGATATAATAAAGAGGGAACAAAAAGGAAAAGTTTCTTAATCTAACACGTTTCACTTTTATTTAATCTTCTTCAGCGATCGGAATGAAGATGAAAAACAAACAAAAATGAGGGAAACAAAGTAATGGTATGATTTGGGTTGCTTCCTATTGGTTAGATAGGTGTTATGCATATTAAAGCGATAGATATTTTAGAATACAGTGGAACCTCTTGTATGCGACCATCCCTACTGCCATCTAAAACTAGTCGCATACGGCAGGTGGTCGCTCACTACAGACTCGTGACCTGACCTCCCCACGATCGTATATTTCACTCTCCAGAATGTACATATTTCAGTATTTTACCATGTAATCAGGTAATAAATAAATGAGAAGATAAGATGGTCTAACTTTGGAAAAATTTATTCAGCATAATTATTTTTTTAACATTAAAAACGTGTTTACAACGGTTAACAAAAGAAATAAAAATTATTATTCACACTGGTGTAGGCTTAAAAAAAGTCCGTTATTGCAGCCTGTGTGGTGTCTTTTTTAATATGACCACTTCGATTCTAATTGATGTTGGCACTTGCTTATTTGGCCCATTATTTCTTTGGTTTCATGACCCAAAGCTTTCAATTTTAAAGATGTGAGTAATAGTAAAAAAGAATCTGCGATAATATATGGAAAAATAAACAAACATACAAGAAAAAAATGAAAACGATCAGGGTAGAGAGAGAGAGAAGAAAGAAAGAGAGAAAAACCATTGAGAAAAAATAAAGATAGTGAAAGAGATAAACACTAAACATTTAAATTTCACATAGATGTGATTTTTAACCTAAGCCCGAATTCATACAAGTTGGGACAGAAACCGACAAATCTTTAGAACTCGCCAAATGTAATAAGTACATTTATTGTGGTCCAGTGGATATCGACTCGGAACGAGAAATCGGGGAGCCGAGTTCGAATTCCAGTTGTAATTCATTGCATTCACTTACGCGCAAATACCCTTGGGAAAGGTATTAATCCTTCTCTTCCCTCCAGTTATGGGTTAAATAACAGGACAGATTAGGTTCTATAGCCTTGGCCGGCAACCAGTCTACCGCAGAAATCAATGGCAACCTACTGCGGGATAATCTTCTGCCCAGTCAGTCATGTCTCGAGAGAGACATAATCGCTCAAGCGTGTATCACGTATGGCACTTAACTGACTGACTGACATTTCAATACAAGACAGCCGTCGTTTGATCACAGCCATTTAAAAAAAAATAATAAAATATTGACACATTCACTACAATAACAAAACGAGAAAGTGTTTCTGGCTTAGATTAAAGAAAAATGAAATAGATTACTAATTAAATTTGTAGGGATTGAATAAAAATACGAAATAAAATAAAAAAAAACACCAAATAAAATAAAAATACAAAATAAAATAAAAACTACGAAATAAGATACAAAATACAAAATATAATAAAAGTACAAAATAAAATAAACAAAAATCTCCCAGGAGTCCTCTGACAGGAAAGACAATTTACGCATGTGCAAAAAGAGAGGCTTCCTGGCGCCAAAAATAAACCATATCTATTTTTCTGTTGGACTTTGACTGGTAAAGACGTACCGACTGTTCGAGAAGAAATTTCCCCAACAAGCGGTCGTTGGAATCAAAAGATAAAGTCAGTGTCCAAACTGTCCCTCTAGTGTCTCTGGATCTTTCCTTTTCTCTTTGCCTATTTATTTCAGCAACGAAAGCTATTCAACAAGTCTTGGATGTTTAGGTGAAAGAACCAACCCAGCAGTAATAGCCATAACATCCATAAATTCTCCTCATGTAGAAGTTAGAAGTGTACTGCCAAAATGAATTTTTGTTAAAGTGGTCGTTTGTCCAGTGACTTTTGTTTTCATGCTAATCGCATTTTGGAAAAGGTCTCTCCTTGAAGTCAATTAATACTAGTAAATCGTCCGTGCATAGAAACACGGTCGTTAAAAGTAGGTGGTCGCTGACGACGGGGATTGCATACACCGGGTTTTACTGTATATGTGCGGGGGAATATTTTGGACGGTAAAGTGTGCACTATTGTACGTGTGTGTTTGTGAAGAAACACTTGTGTGTTTACTTCTGTTCGAATTTAACATTACTTAATATATGAGTGAGGAAAAGTCTCTAAAAATTATTTTCTCATAGGTCGGTGAAATGTCGTGACGAAATATAGACCATGTTGCGATGATTTTCTATTTGGTTCGATATTTATATTTATGTATATGTGTAGGATGTGCGTTGTAGTGCAGTGGATATCGGCACAGAAAGACAAATCGGGGAGACGAGTTCGAATTCCAGTTGAATTCTTTGCATCCACTTACGCGCAAATACTCTTGAGGAAGGTATTAATCTATCTCTTCCCTCCAGTTATGGTTTAAACAACAGGACAGATTGGGTTCTATAGCCTTGGTTGGCAACCAGTCTACCACAGAACTTAATGGCAAAATACTGCAGGATAATCTTCTGTCCAGTCAGTCATGTGTCTTTCGAGACATCATCACCCAAGCGTGTATCACGTGTGGTACTTGACTGACTGACTGACTGACTGAGGGTATGATGTATAGGTAACGATGGGATCATTCTGTGTGGTTTAGTAAAACGCAGCAAGACGTGTTTACTTGTTTTGGTTGGAATTTTTCCGTAAAGTATTTATCATTTTAATGTGCCATGTAACAAAACTGATCGTCCGAATCCTGATGAATAGAGCGAGAAGCAGAATCAGGCCAGAGATAGGACGAGAACAGAGCGGTTTCGTCAAAGACAATGGAACAAGAAACGCCATATTTATGATTAGGATGCTCTCTGAAATGGCAATACAAATAAAAAAGGTCTTGTACCTATGTTTTATTGATTATGCAAACGCGTTTGACAAAATGCCCCACAAAGAATTGATGGACATGCTTGGCAGCCTCGACATATTTAGGAAAGACCTAAGAGTAATCAAGAATCTCTACTGGCAGCAAACTGACAGGTAACGAATTCAGCAATTATACTAAGATTGAAAGGACGCGTCTTTTCACCGGATCTATTCAACTTATACAGCGTGACTATTCTGAGAACCCTAGAAGTTATGCCAGGATTCCTCATAGCAGGCCACAATTTGAACAATACAGGGTACACAGATGATACAGTGCTGATAGCAGACACAGAAAGAAAACTACAAGACCTCCTACAGCAGGTAGCTGAAGAGAGTAACAAGAAAGGACTACAAAGAAACTGCAAGAAAACCGAATGCATGGTCATCAGCAAAAAGGGCAGCCCAAAATGCAAATTACAGGCGAGGGAATCTAAAACCAATGCAGGTACAGAAATTTAAATACCTAGGAAGTGTTCTAACCGAAGACGAAAAATGCAACACTGAGATCCAAAGGCGAATTGGCATGGCGAAAGAAGCATTTCAGAAGTTGAGTAAAGTATTAAGAAACAAGACAAATTGAAAGAAAATATCCTAAATCCACGGATAAAGTGGAAGCTGATAGGCAAGGCAAGCACTCCTAATAGCTTAAGAATTTTGAAATTTCAATATCAGAATGTATTTGTTAATAAACGTAGAGAAATCATTATTATGTGTCGTCACAGGAATAAATTTAAATTCTAATAATTATCTTATTCTTCCATTTAGTCACAAAAGAATTCTTTAAAAAAATTGACGGAGCAGTAACCTTTTCCTTCTTACCTACCACTACTAATCCAATAGTCAAGCCACATGCCTCCCACTAGCATAAGAGAAATTACTACTAAGATTCCTTCAGCTTAACCTTAAAATAGCCAACATTCCTCAAACATTTCTTTTACTAGCCACGGCCTCCGGCATTAAAATATTTACTCATTCTTTGATTAAACGGGATTGGCAATGCATGTCTTCAACTGACATATTGAAAATGGCTATTTCCTCTCTAAATTTTATCTGAATTTACACACACATACACACACACACACACACACAGACACACACACACACACACACATATATATATATATATATATGATTAATATAGAGAAGTTTGCTATTTAATTGACTGGTGTCATGCTGACTTTGAAGGTTCGTGAAGACACCACTATGCTGTCTTCACATCTATACCTAATGCAACACATTAAAAACAAGTAAATACGAAAAAAGTAATCAACCATATGTGGAACCAGTTACATACAAAAATACGAAATTACACCAAGTTCCATGTAAATACGAATAAGACTAGGACACAACATCAAATGTGAAAAATACTTGAGGAGTGAGGACACCGTATTGGTGCGTTGACGAAACTTTGAAGTCGGCACTCAGTTAAGAGACAAATTTATTTATATTAATACTATGAACGTTCTAACTCGATATAGAGCACATTACGACGAAAAACTGCTTTCCCAAAATATCTTTTTTTAAAATAAAACACTGAAAAACAACAATCTTGGCAGTAAGCATCATCACAACTCACTACTATACATACATATATATATATATATATATATGTGTGTGTGTGTGTGTGTGTGTGTGTGTGTGTGTGTGTGTGTACACCGAACGATTGTCGTGGCCGATTGACATCACTGTTTCGAGAGATGATGCGACCTAGAAAATTCTATTGTTTGAACGTCTATTCGTGTAAAAGGCTTCGATAACTTTAAGATATCGTTCAATTGTAAATCTTTTCATGGCTGAAATTTCCAAAGACTGATGTTAGATCTGAAAGAAATTGAAACAAATCATTAAACGCTTAAACTTAATTTACGTTTAAAATCAGTCCAAGTTATTAGAATATGTTATAATTGAAGAACGTCCGGTGCACAGATTTCATTTTGATAATATTTGATATGGGCCTCTAGGGAAATTTCTGTTTAAGTTAGTTAATTACTATTTTAATAAGTTTGGCATTCTTTAGATCTACGTTGTTGTATAATTTATTTCAATGTATACCTAATTTAGTTGATAAATTTTACAATTGTTTGATATCCTTCTTACTTCATAGAGATTTTAAAATCTGTCTTTCCCCCTCTCTCTCTCTCGCTATATATATGTTAGTTAAATAATCTACGCACACATGAAAATCATTCAAGTAATTTACATTCGTACAGATATATCCGTATATCTCTTCATATATATATATATATATCTCTTCATATAAATTACTCGAATGATTTTTATGTGTGCGTAGATTATTTAACTAACACAAAAGATTCATAGCAATTATATTATAATCTATACATCACAAGTAAAACATAGAATATGGAAACATAAGAAGATCAATAAGTCCGGAGCATAATGCCGGAGAAAAGAAACATTGATTTACCGCAATAAATATTTATCAACAAGATTTCTTTCCTCATAAATATACTCAGTGTTTCACCATTAATCACAGAGATCAAGCCTGTAAATCAGTTCTATATTCAGTTAATAATATTTGGATAATAGCTACCAATATATAGATTTACATATTCGCTAGTGTATGTATGCATGCTTGAATATATATATATATATATGTAACTGTATATGTCTATAGAGGAAAGGGGATTCACTGATCCCATAATCCATCAATTCACATTCCGCTCCAATGTAGGTCCCGTTAGCCACGAGATGAGCCATATTTGTAGATTACAAGCTTAATATGTGCGGTGTGTCAGAAAATCTTGAGAAACAACTCCAATATTAATCTGAAGATAACTTACAAATCAAGCCAATCCCTTTACAAAAGAAAGTTTGCTAGCTTGGTAATTATCATTGCAAATCACTTCTTCTTCTTCTATGTGACATGTTCTTTCAGGACGTAGGCGATGATGGTTCTGCACGTCTCCCTATCCCTTGTGGCTCCTAGCATGTTTGCTCCCGTTACTCCTGTCAACCCCCGTTCCGTCAACCACCTGATCAGGCCCTACAAATATGTTATCCGCTGCCTTCCACTGTCTCTCTTTCCTTCTATCTGGCCAGTCAGTATCAGGTTCTCCAGACTCTCCTTCCTCATTGCGTGTCCCAAGAACTTCAGTTGTCTCTTCCTGATGCATATTTTTCACTTTGCAATGTAGTGTAATGGATATCAGCTCGGAATAAGAAAAGCTGAGAGCCGAGACTGAATTCCAGTTGACATTTACTTACCGTGCAATTAACCTTAGGAAAGTCATTAATCAAGCTTTTCTCCCTTCAGTTATGGATTGAATAGCAAGAGTGATTAGGTTCTATAGCCTTGGTTGGCAACCAGCCTTCTGTAGAAAAAAATGCCATCACACTGTGGGAAAATCTTCTGCCTAGTGAGTCATCGATCAAAAGTGGCCTCGCCACCCAAACGTGTATCATGTAAGACACTTAACTAGCTGACAAATATTTTTCACACCGTATTGATTTGTAAGTATTATCTGAAAATTGAAAGTTAAGCGATGGCTTTCCTATTTTTTTTTCTTGTTTTTTTTTTTCAAAACTCACCGCTGTTTGACTTTGGGTCAGAAGAAAACGTTTCCTGAAATTTTTTTCATATATTCAATAATAATAATAATAATAATAATAATAATAACGTGCCGATAAATCCAATGTTGATAAAGTTAATACTCATCGATGGTTACGTGCATCTGGATTAAAGTCTGATACTGAAGGGTTTATTCTTGCAGCGGAAGACCAAAGTCTTTTCACTAGAAACTTTCAGGCAAATATTATATATAAAAATATGGATCCAAAGTGCAGGTTTTGTGATAAACACCAAGAAACAATAGACCACCTAATCTCAGGCTGTTCTGGGTTTGCCACAAATGAATATAAAAATTGCCACGATAGAGTTGGGCAATATTTACATTGGACAATGTGCAAACGTTATGGAAAATCTGTAAACAAACACTGGTATGAACATCACCCAGCACCGGTTACAGAAATAGAAGATGTAACCATTCTATGGGATTACACCATCTACACAGACAGAAAAATTGAAGCAATCAGGCCAGACATTATTGTTAAAAACCAGAAAGAGAAAACTTGTCTATTAATTGATATGGCTTGTCCAGCGGATTGTAACATAGCAATCAAGGAATTTGAAAAACTGTCAAAATATAAAGACCTGGAAATTGAAATAGAAAAAATGTGGAAATTAAAAACAAGAGTTGTGCCAGTGATAGTAGGTGCACTTGGAATGATAAGAAATGGAATAAAACAACACATTGAAAGTATCCCTGGAAACCCCAGTTTAAGAGATATACAAAAAATTGTCTTATTAAGTACAGCCCACACACCAAGGAAAACTTTATCTATGTAACGTTGGGATGAGAGGGAAGATAGAAAAACATGAAACGGGGCCATAACAACAGACCACGACCTGCCGTAGTTCTCCCCGCAGACTTGGTTGGTAGTGAGACCAGAGCAGAAGTCGAAATATGATGAAAAATGGCATAATAATTAATAATAATAATAATAACAACGGAATTACCCTCTTTTTCCATCAGGTTTATCTCTTCTAGCCTAATCTAATTTGTTGGTTAAAGGTGATATTAAGGTTAAGGGTTTATCAGGATACTCCTCTCTAAAAATATGAGACACTGCTCGATTTCACCCTCCTGGTTATGTAGAAACTAGCAGTATCGCCCGGCGTAGCTCGGGAGTAATGAAAGCTTTAAAACTAATCCATGGTCTTGGAGCTCAGACTCTTTGGACGTTGCCACTAAAGACTAAAAAGCAATAGTTATTTCCAGTTAAAGCAAAACCGTAGACTGAAAGAAAAATGAATAGATGTAAGTAAAAGTTTGATTACCTGTATCGATATCAAATAAGTTTTTTCGTCGTAAACTGAATTTTGAAGGCTAAATAAGTTCTCTGAGTAAATGGTATCATGGCTGAGACTAAGAACTGCAATTGTACCTACTTAGAGCCAAACCCGAAACAAAAACTAAAATAAAATGGCTGAAAAAAATACAGACATACAGGCAGTTACACAGACACACACACAAACATCTTGCCTTTTATATATATGTTTTCGTTTTTCTGCACTATTGTATGAACAGCAACCTTGAAACTCCTGAATATCGTTTCATAAGAAACGATATTCATATGTCTTTGTCTGTGAGTGTATCAAATTTGATAAAATCGGAACACTCTTTCTATAACCCGATTTTTTCTATTATCGATTATCGATTTTCGATATTCATCGGGTTGTACCTCGACACAAAACCTAGCTAAGGACATTCGCAGACGCTTATAGTACGACTGTGTAAATTTTCAAGAAAAACAGTTCAGACGTTTCGGATTCTATATGTAGCGGACACACAGAGACACACACATACAGACAAAGTTTCATTTATAAATAAGTTTAGATTCATAAAATAACAGATGTATCAAACGCAATTGTTAAATCCAGATGTTTGATTAAGAATTTGGCATATAATATTTACTTGTGCTGATGACGCAGATATTTATTCCTGTCTTAATAGTAAGTAGGATCATTTCGATCAACTTATCAATTGCCAGGTTGTGTCAGAAATAATTTACAATCAGTTATTAAATTGGGCAAGGAGTATCTTGTTAATGTTAACGCTTCAAATAATTGACTGGTTTATTTAATTAATCTATGATAATACTCCATGCGAGTAACACTTATCTTCTCGGTCAAATTATTGACATGCAGTGGAAAAGTTATGTCGAATCAATTGCTAGATCTGCAGCTAAGGAAGGTGGTTCCTTATGACGTGCAAGACAGTTTTCCTCTTCTGAATCTATATGATCTGGAGGGTGAGGACAAAATAATGTAAATTCTTAGTACCAGAATTGCATAATTTGGGAAATTTGATTACATTGTCAAAAGCTTGTGGATTTTTATGTTTATTGATTTAAAACTACTAGTAGTTCAGTTTTTGCTAAAATTGTTGTTTTTACAGATATTACTTAAACAACTTTATCAAAATCAACAGTCAGAAATAAATAAAAATTTCAAGAAAATTTCAACTTCATCATATATTTCCGGAGGGAAATGCCATCTTTCAGGATGATAATACATCCATTTATAATTCAAAAGCAGTAGATGAATGGCACGAGAAACATTATAGTGAAATAGAACATCTTACCTGGTTACTACTGTCCTCAGATCTCAACATCATTGAAAAGTTTTGGCTAATGTTGGAAACACAAATGAGAAGTCTATATCCTCTACTATTATCAGTGAAAGAATTGGAGACTGTTTTAGTTGAAGAATGGATAAAAATTTATTTGAAAACAATTTAAAATTTGTACATGTTGATCCCACGATTCAAGATGTAATTACTTTCAAAACCGTCCTACTGCATAGTGAAATAAATTTGCTTGAAATTTCAAGGTTCATTATTTTGTCCAAACCCTGTATATTTTTAGCATTCGTCCATGCTTTAAGTATTGCTGCCATCAACTCTAGAGCTTCTGCTGTATATTGAGCGATTCTTGTTAAAATCTAAAGAAAAATGCGAATTGTTATATATTCCGGCCTTTCATTTTAGCTTCAGTCACTTTCCAAAACATATTTTCTCGGTGCCTTTTTTTATAATGTCATGGAAATTGTTCTAATGGGTTTTCTCTTATCGTACCCAGACCTTTTTTTTTAATTCAAACACAGTACTAGAATGGCGGAAAATTCATAGTTTTACTGTTGAAATAACTGGATATAAACGTAAGTTTTATGTTAATTGGCAGTTTTCGCTTGTGAAGCCAACTTTGATCTTTAAAAATCATTTATTTGCTTAATTCTTTGTTTTCTCTCCTTAACAGTAGTTTTTTTTCATATTCTCTAACACCCATTAATGCCTTGCATCACAAGTAAATTAATAATAAAGAAATAATTTCCAGTCGAACCAAACTAACAGAATTGGTAGCATACTGACTATATCGTAGACAGATAAGAGCAAATATAGAATATTTGCAGCCATATATGTCCAGGTACTTCCCAGTTTTGATTTTCCTGTCTTGATAGAGACCAAAAGCGTCTGTGCGTTTTTGTTGCTGATATAATACGTTCCACCTCCAGTTTCACAGATAAAATGTCGAAAGTCTCTTACTGCTTTGTTGCGATTTTTCTCTGTTTAAATCATTTCACAGCAAGAAAGGTGATAATGCAACTAGGGTACAAGGCATTACAGGGAATTAAAAAGTGGGAGGAGAATTTAGTTAGGACGAATAAGGAGAAGGGAATAAAAGAATGGGATTCAGTAAAACAAAAGATGGCGATTGACGTTGCATTTAAATCTTAGAAGATTTCCACAGACGAGAAGTGCGAGAAAATAAAACTGAGAATAGAAGAGAGAGTTTTATCTTGCTCGTTTTGCAATAAAGCAGTAAGACTTACATCCTTGTGCCAATTAATTAAAACAACTATTGTCTCCTTTCTTTCACCATACAGTCAGTTTCAGACCCATTCGAGTGCAGGGTGTAATCGATTTCTTTCTTTCTGCTATAGTGCCCTATCTACATTGGAATGAACTCTTCCTTCTTCGTAAATACTATCTTGCAAGAATTCTGGGAGAGGGGGAGTCGACACACAGTGGAACTTGATAGTTCAGACGGACACTTCTATCTGCTGAATAAAACTTTTCTTATTTTGTATATATATTCTGCTTTTTCAATACACTGGTTCTTTTTTTGTGAATTTCTTTCTAGCCCTATCACTTTTCTCAGATTAGGTCATTTGCAGTGGTGTGCAGTAATAGGCATCGATTTTTAGTGTTTATGATGAAATTATTATGATGGGCATTACTATAAGGAAGCGTACAAAAGCTGTAACGCTACACGAACACGCTAGCAAGCCTTATAGAGAGATCGTAAATATTGTTGGTGTCATGGTTTCAATTGTAAGGCGTGTCATCAAGGTAAAGAAACAAACTGGATCCATCAATCCAAAATGCAAAGAAAAAAATGAGGTCGGAAGAGTAAAAGCAATGCCAAGAGACAACGTATACGTGACCAGGGAAAGTGTGAAAGAACCAAGGAAGACATTATTTGCTTTGTTTCAATCAATTTGCACAAGAGTTTATATATATATATATATATATATATACATATATATATATATATATATAATATATATATATATATATATATATATATATACACTTTTGCGCATCGCTCATTCAGTAATGAACTAGAGCACTCTGACTACTGGCGTATAATACATCATACGCTAAAATTCTGCCTTCTTCTTCTGCCGAGCACCCATAGCTCAGAGGTAGAATCGCCGACTGACACCAATTTGGTCGGGTTTCAATCCTGGATTTAAAAAGCAATCGGATGTCTAACCTTAAAGATGAGCTGTGATACAGCAAAACACATCTGTCTGCGGATGACTATATATATATATATATATATATATATATATATATAGAGAGAGAGAGAGAGAGAGACAGACAGACAGACAGACAGAGAGAAAGAGAGAGCGATGGTGAGAAACAGACAGAAGGAGAGAAAGAGAGAGAGAGAGAGAGAGAGAGAGAGAGAGAGAGAGAGCATGATATATAGACAAAATGATATGAGCTCCAGAGGGTATATATTTTATTAAGACGATTGTTCGAATATTCTTGCAGCTAAAGGAAAATAAGTATACATACCGGTTAATAACAAAGGGAGTGTCCGTTAAAATACGAATATCCAATAAAAATAACGTTTAAACAACACACACACACACACACACACACACACACACACACACACACACACACACACACACATATATGTATTGTCATCCGCAGACAGAAATAGATAGATACATAAGTACAAACGGATGTAGGTAGATAGATAGATAGAGATATGCAAATATATATATATATTATTTATAATAAGTCTTCCTTCTCCAAACGGACGCTCGTGGCCCAGACTGACATCAATTCGCTCGGGTTTCGATCCTGGGCTTGGAAGCTATCGGAGTGTTAACCGTACTGATGAGGTGTAGAACAGATCTGTCTGCGGATAGCTATAGTCATATGTATATGTCAGATTAAATACATTGCAAACATAATATTTGCTTATTTTAAAAAAATGCGTATAATCATTGAAAGATATCAGAAATGAGTTGTGACTATGGCAGATGTTATTATCTTTTATTTCTCAAGGTACACAAGTTCTTTTAACCTTTTTCTGAGATCATCTTCAGGGGTGACGGTTATGGTAACAAGCAATTACCGCAAAAACTGTGTTGTTAAGAATTACTGTACATTTTTTTTCTTCTCCAAATATAATAGTTGACAAATCGTTGGCGTTCATTAGAACGTGAAAATTATCCAAAATAGATTTTTTTTAATATGTAATGTCATGGTCATGCACGTGTTATTTTTTGTTACCATAACTCACATCCCTATAATAAAGATCGTTGTGGATTTTTTGTATGTGTGTGTGTGTGTGTGTGTGTGTGTGTGTGTGTGTGTGTGTGTGTGTGTGTGTGTGTGCGTGTGTGAATTACAAATAATAGCAATAATATATAAAAACGAAATCGATTAAAAAAAAGTAGTTTCTATTACATAAACATTTAAATAACCCGGATGTCAAATTTTGATTTTTTAGGAAATGAAAATGTCTGAATCTTTAGGATTATTGATGAAAAACGGTAGTCGCCATTCTTTCTGTTTCTCTTTTTCTCTATTTGGGTTGACTATGAAGGAATGACGCTTCTGCTCCAGGCAAACCGAGAGACGATTGTTCAAAGAAAATTTTTAAAGTAACTAGTAGTGACGTCTACTGAAAATATATAAGATTTGGCAATGTGACATTATCATCTATCTGCAGAAAATAGTGTTTATGCCCTCCAAAGTCATTTCTGCTGATATGGCGGCCACATAAAATGATGACGCTCTATTCTTATGAAATATGGGGAGCTAAAACTCAAATGGGGAGGGAGTGTTTTGAAAATGAATCATAGCCCGTGAAAGAATTAAGAATTGGTATGACGAAGTTTTCTGTCTCGGTGAGAGACACTCCTTTGGCACCAGATCAAAAGCCACCATCCTGGCCATCTCTCAAGAAAACTCGTCATTGTTCGAGCCAAATCCAGCTGGTTTCTTTGAACATTTTCTAACCAAGGATGTTCATAACTTTATGCCAGTGACAGAAAGAAAATCCATGAACGGGAAACAACTTTCCTTATCTTCTTCAAAGAAGGCCCTGTCGTCCCACCTGCAGACGTTGCCGTGCTTAGCGACATAGCCCCCCAAGCAACATGGGCCTTGCGGCCCCTCTACTCGCAAAATGCAACTTGCACGCCATCAAACATAGTGAACCCACAATAAATTGTACTTTAAACAAAATAACATAATCTCTGAACTCAGATATTCCGTGATCACGAAAAAACGGAAGAAATCGCGGAATTAGCGTTTTGAAGCTATACATTACGAAAGTTTTCAGAACTTTTAGCTACTTCTTATGTATGTTGAATGAAACAGATATCTATAATCTATTTCTTTATCAAGTTCATTTTTTAAAATTACAAATGATTTGCGGCCTCTTCGAAAAAGAGAGAATGAGACGGGTTGTTAGATGTCTATTTCAACATATAAGTATGATAATAATTTTCCAGTTAATCCTAATAATTATTTTTTAAATTTTGTTTTATTAAAATAGATCTGCAGAGGCAAGGAAACTTGTCGCTTGTCGCTTGCGGATCCCAGCAATTGCGGGATCTGCAAGAGCCCTAAGCACGGACCTGTCTGCAAAGAAGTTGATAGCCCAGTTTTCTGGGATAGTGTTATGTCGCCAAGTATAAATGAATAACTCAACAACAGAATCAGAATATAAGTTGTATTCTGCGGAAAGACGGTTAGTATGTACAGAAGTGATTAGTAATATTTACAATAGAAAGATACAAGAGTCCAATCCGTCGTAAGACGTGTGTATACGTGATTACTTCCGGTACGCCACCGGAAGTGTGACTAAATCTTCACTGACTCTTCTGTAACTCATTAGTGACCCTCAAGTGACTCTCTACCGACTGTATTTACTAGCCTTCCCACATAGGCTGGATGTGACACATGGTCATTTTATTGTGGGTATTCCCGGCCATATAGCCGGGCCAAAAAATATCTGTCTATTTTTGCCCAGTCGTGGTTCTACCCTTCGGCGGACCCACGACTGGGTTAATGCTCTCTGCTCGGAAGCAGAGAGCGCCCTCTACGCGAAGGCAGAGAGCTGACAGTGTCGTAGAGTCGTCAGTCTAGTGACTCGGTACGACTGTATTTACTAGCCTTCCCACGCAAGGCCGGATGTGACACATGGTCATTTTATTGTGGGTATTCCCGGCCATATAGCCGGGCCAAAAAATGTCTGTCTATTTTTGCCCAGTCGTGGTTCTACCCTTCGGCGGAACCACGACTGGGTTATTGCTCTCTGCTTGGAAGCAGAGAGCGCCCTCTACGCCAAGGCAGAGAGCTGACAGTGTCGTAGAGTCGTCAGTCTAGTGACTCGGTTCGACTGTATTTACTAGCCCTCCCACGTAGGCTGGATGTGACACATGGTCATTTTATAGTGGGTATTCCCGGCCATATAGCCGGGCCAAAAAATGTCTGTCTATTTTTGCCCAGTCGTGGTTCTACCCTTCGGCAGAACCACGACTGGGTTATTGCTCTCTGCTCGGAAGCAGAGAGCGCTCTCTACCAGAAGGCAGAGAGCTGACAGTGTCGTAGAGTCGTCAGTCTAGTGACTCGGTACCGACTGTATTTACTAGCCTTCCCACGCAAGGCTGGATGTGACACATGGCCATTTTATTGTGGGTATTCCCGGCCATATAGCCGGGCCAAAAAATGTCTGTCTATTTTTGCCCAGTCGTGGTTCTACCATTCGGCGGAACCACGACTGGGTTATTGCTCTCTGCTCGGAAGCAGAGAGCGCCCCCCCGCCCGAAGGCAGAGAGCTGACAGTGTCGTAGAGTCGTCAGTCTAGTGACTCGGTTCGACTCCCTTGTAGAGAATTCACTATTGTTATATATAGTCCATTTGTAGTCAAATAGGAGCGGCGCCCTAACAGATAGAAAATGCATTGTATATATTAACCTTTTTTCAAGAGGACGCCTCTCTTAAAACAGTGTACTATGCCAAATTTATGAGGCAGTTATGGTTGGCTGCGAAGTCAAAGCGCCCAGGAAAACTAACGAAATGGATATTGTTTCATTAGGTCAATGCTTCAGCAAAGAGATCTTTTATTTCAATGGCTGTTGTGCGTGGCTGTAGGTTTGAACTAGTTGATCATTTTGTCTCTTCTCTTGATTTGACTATCACTATTTTCCCAACATGAAAGAATTAAAACAAGTATTGTCTGGGACGAATATCTCATTGATAATGATGTCATATAAGCTGTTAATGACGTTTTGACCAACAAGTGGAAGAGTCTTCTTTGAACAGTCATATCTCAGTTTAGGTGGAAAGAAACACACCAGTTATTAGTAAATGAATGCAAGATTTCACAGTTCTCGCATCACTTATTCATAGACGGCCTATCAATTTTTTTTTATAATCGAGTCGCTCCAAGCAAGGCATTTTACTGCCACTGTTTAGCAGGGGGTTACATAGGAGGTACGTTATGAGAAAGAGTGACGGCTTACAAGGAGTGACAGGAAAATGGGAGGAGAAGGATGAGAATACTGTTGAGAGTAGAGTGGACGAAGATAGAGCATGAGAGAGGGAGAGAGAGAGTGAGAGAAAGAAGGGGTGCAAGTTAGTGAGATAAGAGATGTTTATTGACTTTAAATTTGAATTATTGGAGATTGTATCTGTCGGGAAAGCAGGTAAACGGAAGGGAATTCCACAGGCGGGAAATGCGAGAGAAGAAGTTGATGGAATATAATTTGCGTTTACAATTTATTGGTTTCACAGTAAAAGGGTGGGACCTAGTTGCTAATCTTCTGGCACGAGTAAATTCATGTATAGGGGGTACCGGTGAGCTAAGTCCATATGAGCAGAAGCTATGAAAGTATTTGTAGAAGAGATACAAGGATGTCACATTGAGCCGGTGAGAAAGTGACTGTATCCGAGCTGCCAAATCGGGATTGATCAAATTCGAGATTCTCCGGTGGATTTTGTGAAGGACCCCTAGGTAGATAACAGGAGCACCCGACCAGATATGGCAGCAATATGTAATGCCCAGCCGATGGTAAATTTGTATATGTACAGGATTGTTTCAGACGGGAAAAATTTCCTGACCCTGCACACACTCACATATAGGTGTTAGATATATTTGAGTGTCATCATCTTGATCAGTCGTATGGCCGAATGTGATTGAAAGATTACTAGGTGATTGGGCACCTAATCTACCTTTTTGCCAATGTCTCAATGGCGTGGCAATGTCTTAGTTTCTGTGAATTATATTCCAGTTTACTTATTGACAATGTAATTATCCTAGGTTTTATATATATATATATATATATATATATATATATATATATATATATATATATGCCAGATTAAATAAATTGCGAACATAATGTCTGCTTATTTTTAATAAAATACGAATAATCTTTCACGTATTATAATTGAAAGATGTCAGAAATGAGTTGTAATGAGGGCAGATGTTATTATCATTTAATTCTCAAGGTACCCAAGTTCTTTTAACCTTTTCCTGGGATCATCTTCAGGGGTGTGAGTTATGGTAACAAAAAATTACAGCAAAAACTGTGTTGCTAAGAATTACTGTACATTTCTTCTGCTTCAAATATAATGGTTGACAAATCCTTAGCGTTCATTAGAATGTGAAAATTATCCAAAATGTTTTTTTATATGCTGTAATGTCATAGTCATGCCGGTGTTATTTTTTTTTTTACAATAACTCACATCCCTATAATAAAGTTCGTTATGGATTTATTTGTATATAATACGTAGCGACTTGTAAGATGGCAGTGGAAAGCTTGTTCTTACTATTCACATATCAATACTATTTCAACTTTTCTCTTCTTGGCAGGAATTATATGTCTTCCATTGAGCGTCCTTGTTGGTTGATGGTATATAGCTGTGTGGTTCTACTGTATATGTACAGTATTTTCAGTCGTTCACAGATTAAGAAAGGGATATAATAATTTACCGGCAAAATAGGCAAACTCCATTTCTTCTCTATCAGTTTCTTTCGTCGTACTTCCACCCTGTGGTACTGCCTTCCCCATGCTTCCTTTCTTGATAGCTATGGTAGCTTCTTCTTCTTCTTCTTCTTCTTCTTCTTCTTCTTCTTCTTCTTCTTCTATTTGCCGTGTTCTTTCAGGACGTAGGCAATCATGCTTTCCACGTCTCCCTATCCCTGGTGGCTCTCAGCACGATTTTTCCCGTTACACAACACAACCCTCGTTCCGTCATCCACCAGATCAGGTCCTTTAATGTAGTATTATTGAACAAGTGTATAACTTGAAAAAAGAAAAACTATATCTATGCAATACAAAACAATGATAACGAATATATCCGCTAAAATTATATGAACTCTCCCTTAAACAGCCAATGTTTGATTGATAATCTTGTCTGTAGCTCTAACAAACAATGTGATAAAGAGTTACATTTACTTTGGCTCAACTGAAATGCATTGGGCAAATCGGAGATATAATCATCAATTAAATTTAAGTAACAAAAATGCATAAGTAATGATGCTCTCCCTAAATATTCTTCTTCTATGTACCCTGTTCTTTCAGGACGTAGGCGCTTATGGCTTTCCACGTCTCCGTATCCCTGGTGGCTCTTAGTACACTTTCTCCTATTAAACTGCATAACCCTCGTTTCGTCATCCACCTGATCAGGTCTTTCAAATATTTTATCCGCTGCTTTCCCCTGTTTCTTTTTCCCTCTATCTGGCCTGTTAGTATCAGGTACTCCAAGCCCTCCTTTTTCATTGGATGTTCCAGGAACTTTAGCTGTCTCTTCCTGGTGCTCAGTATTAATTTCCTTTTCGTTTTCATCCTTTTGAAAACATCAAAATTGCTCACATACTCGATCCATGTTATTCGCAGCATTTTTCTGTAAAACCTCATTTCAATTGCTTCAAGTCCCTTCCTTCATCTACGATGATATTGTCCAGCATTCACTGCCATATTGAAAGACTGACATCACATAGAAATCCAGTACTCTCTTCTATGTTTCTACCGAAATTTTTTGGTTTCTTAATACTTTACTCAACTTATTGAATGTTTCTTTTGCCATGCCAATTCACCTTCTAATGTTTGTGTCGCATTTTCCATCTTCTGTTAGAACACTTAAAATTTAAAATTCTACGTCAATTGCCATCTTCTATCTCTGGAACTTTCTTTTTTAACTTACCCTTTCCACAACATCACCTATACTGCTTTCTTTTCTGTCTTCCTTCTCTAATTGTAACAACCTGCGCACCAGTAGCAGTACTGCTTGGGGTGAAACGTTTATAAAAAATAATAATATATATAATAGTATACTTCGACTTATACAACAGACACTTAAGTACATTTTATTAGTTTACTTGCTCGGGTGTAATGAAAGCTTTAAAACTAATCCATGGTCCTGGAGCTCAGAATTTTTGGACGTTGACACGAAAGACTAAAAAGCAATAATTGTTTCCAGTTAAAACAAAACCGTAGACTGAAAGAAAAATGAATGGATGTAAGTCAAATTTTGAAGTCTGGTGAGAATCGGATAAAAATTGTGGATTTGTATAAAAGACATACAGACAGATAAACAAACACACACACAAACATCTTGCCTTTAATATATATATTATCGATTTTCTGCACTATTGAAAGAACTGCAATCTTGAAAATTCTGAATATCGTTTCTTATGTCTTTGTCTATGAGTGTATCAAATTTGATTAAAATCAGACCACTCCTTCTATAACCTAATTTTTTCGATTATAGATTTTCGATATTTATCGGGGGTACCTCGACACAAAACCTCGCCAAGAACACTCGCAGACGCTTATAGTACAACTGTGTAAATTTTCAAGAAAATCGGTTCAGCCGTTTCGGAGTCTATAGGTAACGGACACACACACAGAGAGAGACAAAGTTCCATTTATAAATAGGTTTAGATTCATGCTGGCGTCATTAACTTTTTAGTGATAATTCCGAACTTAGAGTCAAGTCATGACAAGGGAAAAAACAGAATTATGACGTTGAATAAAAATGATTTTACAAAATAATAATTAAATTCCATTTTAAAATTTCCCTGCTGCGACATTAAGAAGAAATTTTTTTCGTGTTTTTTTTTTGCAGCTATTTCTTGTGTGACCGAATGAAACAGATGTGCGCTTTTCTCTTTTCATAAGTTTCTTGTTTATATTCTGAAAGTTTGCAATTTTATAGATAAGAGTAAATGTTACGATAAAGATTACATTTAAAAGCATTACATAGACTGAGCGTAAATGGACCATTATCTCGTGTGTTCAAAATGTCTCGTAAATGTCAGAGCAAGTATTTTCGACCGCGTACAAAATTGATTTATCTTCCATTTTCGACAGAATTTGTTTTGAAGAGGCGCAAGATTGAAAGAAGAACTATAAAATAGAAGCAAGAACAGTAACAGTATATGAGACGAGGGAAAAAAGTCTACGGCTGAGTAAATTAAGAATTAAAAAAAGATTTTAGATAGTGGGTGAGAGACGAAACAATTTAGACATCTTGGAGAAAAAATAATCTATCTATGGTACGTTCATATCTATTAATTTATTTCAATATGTTTTATGTCCGTATCTATCTGCCTGCCTCTCTCTATCTATATCCCTCTCTCTACATTTCTATGTATGGGCGCCTCGGCGTGGTGTAACGGCCATCAAACTTGTCTCGTTAATATCTTATTACCACTAAATAGTGAGTTCGATCCTTACTAGGTACTCCCATACTTTTGACCTCCTGTCACATCTGCTCTGTGCTTAGAAAATCACAATATCTATCAATATACTGTATATTCATATCTATCTCTTTCAATATATTTTATGTTCACATACACACACACACACACACACACACACACACATATATATATATATATGTGTATATATTCTTGTCGTTATTGTTATATATTATTGTCATCCGCAGACAGATCTGTTTCACTGTATCACAGCTCATCAGTACGGTTAGACTCCGATTGCTACACCACCCAGGCTCGAAACCCGACCGATTTGGCGTCAGTCGGCGACTCTATCCCTGGGCCACAGGCTGTTCGGTGGAAGAAGGCAGTCTTTTTAGCGCATATCATATTACACGCCCAATAGCTAGAGTGCTCAAATTTCATTTTCACTGAAATGAGCGATGCGTACACGCTAGAGTGGCTACTGTTTTTCAAAGCCTACCTTTCTTCTAGAGTGCTCGATCAGGGTATGAGAGCGTAATTATTGTCATCCGGAGACAGATCTGTTTCGCTGTATCACAGCTCATCAGTACGGTTAGACTCCGATTGCTACACCACCGAGGCTCGAACCCGACCGATTTGGCGTCAGATAGCAACAACAATACCAATATTAAGAGAACTAACTCTACCAAATCTAGTATGAATCAAGCTATAATTTAAATCGTCTTGTATAACCCACCGAGAACAAACTCGGAGGGAAAATTAGGGGAAGCAAAAAAAGAAACAAACGAAGTACATGAACGAAAAGTTAACCATTCGTAAGAAAGAAAAATGTCCCAAGACAAAAACCCTAACACTAAAGCGCTCAATACGAAAGTAGAGCAAAACAAGACAGAAAAATTTAGCAAGAGCCAACAACCGACCACGGTTTTGCCTAACGGCTCGTCAGGCGAAACCGAGGTCGGTTGTTGGCTTTTGCTTAGATTTTCTGTTTGTGTATATATATATATATATATATATATATATATATATAGTGTATCGTGGCAGCAGATAATTATCTAAACATATATTGTGAATTTCGGCTCACATGAGCCATCTACAGAATGATTACAGGGACGGTAACATAAAAACATCCACCATAACAGATGATATTATCTTGTATTCCCATAAAACGTTGCTATGCGACGATAACAGTCAGCGAATAGCAGACACAAGTCGTAAGTTAATAATTATATGACGTCAAACCATGTGAGAGACCGAAATCTTAACCACAGAACCATATGTCTAAATAAAATGTAATGTGTCGTTACTGGACTGAAATCACATTTAGTCCAGCATAATAAAAAATATCTCAATATTGGACTATTTTTGTCTTTATTTTCATCTGAAATTAAAGCCAAAATATGTTTTGAACGGCTCATTATTAAACATAATAGACATTCATGGTTGTTATATATATATATATATATATATATATATATATATATATATATATAGGTGTCAGTGCGTAGACGGTGAGGATAATCCAACAAGATTTTTCTACTTTTTCTTCTATGTGCCCTGTCTCTTCAGGACGTAGGCGATCATGGTTCTCCATGTTTCCGTATCCCTTGTGGCTCTTAGTGTGTTTGCTCCTGTTGCTCCTGGCAACCCCTATTCCGTCCTTGCACCTGATCAGACCCTGCAAATATCTTATCCGCTGCCTTCCTCTGTCTCTCCCTCCTTTTATCTGACCAGTCAGTACCAAGTTTTCCAGGCTCTCCTTCCTCATTGCGTGTCCCAGGAACTTCAGTTGTCTCTTTCTGATGCTCAGTATCAATTTCCTTTTTGTTGCCATTCTTTCCAACACCTCATCGTTGCTTGCATGCTCAGTCCACGATATCCGTAGCATCCTTCTGTAGAACCACGTTTCGGCCGCTTCCAGTTTTGTCCTCATTTTCGATGACATTGTCCAGCATTCACTGCCGTATCGAAGAACTGACATCACATATCAATCCAGCACTCTTTTCTTTGTTTCTAGTGAGATTTTCCTGTGCGTTAGTATTTTGCTCATCTTCTGGTACGCGTCCTTCGCCATGCCAATTCGCCTTCGGTTCTGCGTGTCGCACTTTCCATCTCCTGGGTACTTAAATATTTGTACTTGCTTGATTCTGTTATCTCCTACATGTAATTGGCATTTTGGGTTGTATCTTTTGCTGATGACCATGCAGTCAGTTTTCTTAAAGTTTATTTGTAGTCCCTTTTTGTCACTCTCCACTGCTACTTTCTGTATGAGGTCTTGTAGTTTCCTTTCGTGTCCGCAGTCAGCACTGTATCGTCCGCATACCTTCTATTGTTCATGTTGTGGCCTCCAATAACAAATCCTGGCGTGTCATCTAGGGTACTCAAAATATTCTCGCTGTATAGGTTGAACAAATCCGGTGAAAAGACACATCCTTGTCTTACGCCCTTTTCTATCTTTGTGTATCTACTGAGATCGTTACCTGTTCGTATGCAGGCCGTTTGCTGCGAGTAGAGATTCTTGATTATTCTTATGTCTTTCCCGAAAATGTCGAGGCTGCATAGCATCTTCATCAGTTCTTTGTGTCGTATCTTGTCGAATGCTTTCGCGTAGTCAATGAAGCATAGGTACAAGTTTTTCTTCATTTGTAATGCACTTTCAGAGAGCATCCTAATCATGAATATGGCGTTCCTTGTTCCAGTGTCTTTGACAAACCCGCACTGTTCCTGCCCTATCTCTGGCTTCTCGCTCTAACAAGATTACCTTAATATAAAATATTAATTGGTAAATTGTTTGCCAGATGGAGGAAATATTGTAAAATATCTGATGATATGAGCTAAATAAACTCATTGAAATGAGTTGTAGTTTATAACTGATATGACGTGTTGAGTTTTCCTTTATATATATATATATATATATATATATGTTGCATGTTCATAGTTATCTCTCTATTTCTCTTTGTATGTCTCAATATATCAGTGTATTGTCAAGTGAATGACTAGGGGGAAAGATTCTGTGTAACGCATGTGGTCCTTTGGAAGGACTTCATCAGACAAAACATGTTGCACAAAATGTTTTCGCTTTGGCATTCATTTTCTTAACATTGCTTTGATATAAAGAAATCTGTCTTGTCAAGCAGCGTTTAGGTGTATAATTTATGTGTATATGAGTATCATACATCATAGTGATGCACGTGATGTTTTCTAGATCAATAAATAACAACACAAAATAAAAGAAATGCGGAATTTTATTTTTCTAGGACGCAGATTTAATAAAAGGGAAACATCTTAGATTTATAAATGTTTCGTATTTGGTACTTAAACTCCTGTCATTCCATCGAACTCCAATTCATACTTTATCACAATACACACACACACACACACACACACACACACACTAAGACACCCCTCACATATATATATATATATATATATATATATATATTTCAATTACACTCACACACACACACACACACATATATATATATATATATATTATAAATTATAGTTTAGAACATGTACTAATTATCATCTACTACAAAGTCTAGATTTTGTGTCGACATTGAAAAAACAATGTCTCATCAGCTAGTGGAAAAAGAAAATGGAAATGCTTTATCTTATATTGGCGAATTATGTGTAAGTGGTAAGTGGGGTGGAAAATGGGAAATCAGAGTTGTAAGTTGTAAGTTAGAATTTGGACAAAAAGAGGGAAGAGGTGATTATTGGACGTGTTGAAAATTATATAGACAGATTTAACAGTAGAAGATAATATATATATAAATAAGATATATATATATATATATATATATATATATATATATATATATCTTTTGTTGTTGTTATTCCTATCAATATTAATTACGTTTAACAGTCATATATATATAATGGCCACTCCACTCGTATTCGAGGATACCTGTGTACTGTGGCGGTTGGATAATCCTCATTGCAGATCCTTGCTCAGGCACCCTTGTGTTTTTTCAACATCAACATCTGCCACTTGTGATTTATACTGGAACTATGCTGACCGGACCCTAGTTACCGTTTCTCAGCTAGAGAATGAAATATCTAACATGATCAACAGTCTTATCAACGCCAGGAATCAAATTTCTTTAAGTTTAAAAACAAGTTTTTAAAATTTAAAATTTTCCGCCATTTTTCATCGATTTTAAACAGAAGCTAATTCTCGGTTTTAAAAAATCTTTCAAAAATAAAATACACCCCACTGACACATTGCTTTATTCAAATTACCGAATTTAAACTTACTTTAAGTTGACTTGAAACAAGAATTAAATGCTTACTGCCTGAAATGTTTCAAAATAGCGTTTCTCAATTACGGTATCCTGGTTATCACATCTGCCATCGCCTTATCAACAGGGATAATGATATGATTTACAGTAGCCGGCCAGAAAATGCCAAGTATAGAAGACGAATTTGGTATAAATTTTATTCATACAAATCTGTTTTTTTATTTATTTTTAACTATGTTAAAATTAAAAATTTAACACAGTTTTCAGCAATCATCCAATATTTTATGGAATTTTATTTAGTTTAGCATTGTAGGCTTACGTTTGAAATGTTTTATGAAAAATAAAAATTAAAATAATAAAAAGCTCCTTTTTAAAAATTTTACAATTTAATAACAATGAAAATAACGGCAGAGGTAACTCAATAATTTATGATATGTTATGGTATTTATTAATTTTATTTTTAATATCTATTTTTCATAAAATATTTTTCCACGCAGACACAACTATATTTAAAGGATTAGCCTTCTATCAGGTCAGTTTTGATGACTGTCAAATCTTTAAAATAGTTTGTTGTTTCAAGTATCTACCTTGAAAGAAGTATTAAAATAGATCTTCGTTCCTCAACTGCCTGTAACTGGATCAGTAAGTACATCGTTTTTTCATTCTTTGTTTATTTGACTTTGTAAACTCATCAGGATAAGAATAGAGGAGACATTTTAGCAATAAAAAAAATTACAAAGATACTTCTACTTTTAAGCGACACCCACTTACGACGATCCATTTTTTTCGTGCTGTTTGTCAATCATCACAGGCCTCCCATAAGCATAGATCAAGCGAGTCTCCCTGAGAGCAATATACTGCGCCTCCTCGGACTAGCGTTCTTTTTCGTTCTCACGTGGAACCATTACATTGAGTCAATAGCTAAATCCACTGCTAGGTAGGTTGGGTCATTGTGTTGGGCCAGCTTCTTTTCTCTAAACCACAGAAGTGGTAGATAGATTGGGTTGAAAAGCGGCTGTGAACGTTCGATTTTCAGTTCTATTTATCCATTCTAGTTGATATTATTGCATTCACACATACGCGCAAATATTTTTGAGAAAACTATAAATCCGTCACTTTTCTTTCCAGCTATTGGCTAAATAGAAGACAAAATTGGGTTCTATGGCCTTGGTTGGCAACCACTTTACCGCAAAAATTAATGGCAAGCTACTGTGGGACGATCTTCCTCCGAGTCAGTTATGTCTCTTTATAGATATTATCATCTAAGCGTGTATCACGTATAATATTATTTCCCCTTTCAGTTTATTTTAATTAATTCTATTTAATTCTTTAACAATATATTTTTATTATACCATACTGTTTCACAAAGATCCTCTTTCCGCTACACACACAACACAAACGCACACTGACACAGATATATATCGCATGTATTTGAACCGTAATTTATGTGTGTATGTGTGTCAAGCCACACAGATGAGCTATGATATAGCAAAACAGGCTTGTATGTGGATGACTAATATATATCTATATATATATATGTAGATAGATATAGATACATATACAATTGGAGTAGATAGATGTATCTATCGCCTGGTTCACACTCCACCCATGTCTATTGAACAGGTTAAAAGGCTCAACCCTTGTTCCCTGTTTAGGATGTGGTTTCCGGCGTTCTCTTTTCCAATCTTTTCACTATTACGTAGCACCCTGCACACCAGTGGGGTGATACGATTAATATATATATATATATATATATATATATATATATATATATATATATATATATTAGAATGATCTAGAATGACATTACTGAAATCTTTGGTCTCGCTTTTATCATACTGGTTAGTATAAATATTCGTTTAATCAACGCTTTCACAATGGAGCCAAAATGACTCTGTTGTAATTTTTTTAGCTATTTAAATGCTCCTTTTCATAATATTCATTAATATGTATGTATGTGTGTGAGTGCATATGGAATATGTATATATATATATGTGTGCGTGTGTGTGTGTATATGTGTGCATGTATGTGTACACATGTATATTATGTGCATATGAATTTTTTGTATATAGGTGTGTACACACATATATATGTGTGTATGCGCATGTATATGTATATAAGTGTGTAAGAAATTGAATGTATGTGTGTGTATGTGTATGTATATATGTATTCTTATTCGTAGAATTGTGTGTGTATATATATGTATGTATGTGTGTACTTCTATAGGTATGTATATAATAATTGTAATTAATTTTTTTTTTTTACCTAGTGTTGTCTTTATTTAGTTTAATTTCAAATTACCTAATTTTTTAAAAAATAATTTTATTTTAAATCCTATATGTTTTTATTCCCTTTTATTAATAATTATGCCTTTTTAAGTAAACGCCTTTTTCTAATACTTCAGCGTTTTGGGGAAATTAGGTTTTTGAATTTGTCCAGCGTCTGTAATATTTAAAAAATTTTTTTTCTTTAGTTTCTTTCTTTTTCCCTCCCTTCCTTCTTTTATCTCTCTTACCACCTTTTTTCCGTGTTGCTTAAACTTACGTCGATTTAACACGGCTGTCTGTTAATTTTTAGTTACATTCTCCCTTTTTTTTGCAAACCCAGACGATGTCAATTTTTTTTTCTTTTCTTATTTATTTGATTTTATTCCATCTTTTTCTTTTTCTTTTTCGTTTTCTTTTTCTTTTTCTTTCCCTTTATTTTTATTTTTATTTTATTTTATCATTTATTTTTTAATTTCTTTGCAATCTATTTAAAAAGGAAAAGTAGACTAATTTTTCTCCAGTTTCTGAAAGGTTTTTTCTGTTGCTGAGGTGATGTGTCGTCCCCCGTGGGGATCTTCATATCGAAATGGCCATTCAAGATCTTTGAATTAATCCTTTTTTAATATATATTTGCTCTGTAATAATTTATTACATGGAGCTCTCTTCCTGTATTATTTTTTAATATTAAAATAAATTTTTAATATTAATTAGGATCGGGTTTTTTGGAATTTACCTTCCTGTTTTTTTCCCTTGGATTGAAGTATCTGAATTAAGATATATATATATATATATATATATATATATATATATATATACTTTAAGCTTAACACACACACACACACACACACACATATATATATATATATATATATATATGTGTGAAAAGTGTATGTTTATAATTATAAATGTCAATATATATATATATATATATATATATATATATGCAATTTGTTATATATATTGTTTACATATTATATAGCGTGGTACTTATTTAAAGCGCTCAATATCAGTCATAGAGCAGACAGAGTTTGTAACCCTGGGTTTCACGCTCTTGCGATCGTCAGACAAACTAATTAATTTTTTTAAAAATTGGTTATATGTAGGGTTGTGTATAATCGTGTATTATTTTGGATGTGGGGGAAATCTGTCGTCACGACAGACGCAGATATATATATATATATATATATATATATATATATATATATATATATATATATATATTTGTACACCCATCAACGCGTGCACGGACACACATACATACGCACGGGCGTTCGTTCACTGAGGCTTGCATAAACATACACATGCGAATCGTGCGGGGTTCGGTGTATATTTTTATATTTGTGCCGTTGCACACATACATACGCATACGGTTGGTGTATTCGAATGGTGTAGCGATGTTGACGCGCGGACAGTTGTTGATTTCTCGTACGTACTTTGTACTTTTGATGGGTTCTGTGTGAAACTATGATGGGTAAGAATTGCTATTATTTTATTTAACGCTGTATTGTTATTTTTTGTTTTTAAGTCGGTTATTGGCTTGTTTTTTTAATTTTTTGTGGTTGCGTATATTTAAATGGTAGAAATTCTAATTTGTAATGCTTGTTAGTGTTATTAATTTTACTATGGAAGAGACGTGCGTTTTTTTTTATCAGTTTGGTATAAATTTTGATAATAGGTATTTATTTTCATGTCTGCATTTTGAAATTCGTTCTGATCTTGTGCTTAGTAAGTTCTTTTGTGGGTATGAGATATAATTGCTACTTTATCGTGTAGGCAAAGTAGGCATTTTTTTTTGTAATGTTGTTGTAGACAGGTCCTTTTTTCAGTATTTTCCAGCTTATTGTTGGTGAAATATTTCTGTCTTTTAGACGCCATACGTATGTTGATAATGTAGTGCTGTTCAAGTATTTTCCGTTGAAGAATGAAAGATTGTGGTTGTTATTTCTTTGCTTAAATGGTCCCTCAGTGGCTCCGATGTAGTACATAGTGTTGTTGTTTGTATTTACCTTGGCTTTATATACTATGTTTGTTTGCTGGCAATTTTTCTGGAGTGGATATTTAATTCCGTTTCTGCAGTTGCATTGAGCTTCTTTGATTGCATTATTGTAGTTTGTTAATTTTTTGGTGTGGCTTTTTATTATTTGTGTAATATTTTTTGTGCAGATGTAACTAATTTTGACGTTGTTTTTGTTGAATATTTTTGCTAATCGGTTTGTCCCCGGGAAGTGTTTTTGTCTATTCTTTTTGTGATTATCTGACCATAGTTCAATTTGGTCTCATTTATAAACACATGGTGACCAAGAAAACTCTATTCGGAACATCGATATCGATAATACAAATATAATGGAATCATCTACATATAAAAGCGGTAAAAAAACTATAGAATCGCAAAGAAAAAAATTAAAAGCTAACACTAATTACCGACAACTAAGAACACGGCCACAATATGCCGACCTTGTTAGACAATCTATGCATTTATTTAAAATTAAAAATAAAATAGGATCAACATTGATCATTTCGAAAAAATATTTGAACAATGCCTTCTGTCCAGAAAAGTAAAGAAAAACTTCTAAGAAAATATAAAAATTAAATAAAAAATTTTACCGCAGTAACTTGTTAGTCATTTTTAAGAGAATTGCTTATATATATATATATATATGGTGTATGGGTAAGTATTTGAAGACTATCACAAGGCATTTAGCATAATAAAGGAAAATAAGGTGTTTGTTATTACCTATATATTATTCATTAATATTTAGAAATCAGAATCTCATCTACAAAATACATGCACTAAAATACTCTCTCTCTCTCTCTCTCTCTCTCTCTCTCTCTCTCACACACACACACACACACACACACACACACTACAATTAACTACGGCAGTAATAGCAAAAGAGGATCATTCGATTGAAGGCATGGTTAACAACGGACGTAAAACCAAGCTCTCCTATCATTCTGAAGATGAGATTCTGATCTCAAAATACTAATGAATAATAAATAGGTAATATCCAACCGTTTGTTTAACTTCCTTTACTATACTAAACGCATTGTGATAGGCCTCAAATACCTACCCATATACCTTATACCCACAATGCTTCAAGTAAATTACGATACTGAGGCTATGCATTAATAGATACGAGACATATCATGGCATATCATGTTGAAACATCGGTACTCGTTAAGCAATGTTGAGCATGTTAAATACCTAGATGGTTTACGGTTGGAAATACCAGATGCTGTCGGATCGGATGTGCAATTGGTGTAATAGTTAACGTTTCATAATTGAAAATCGGAGAGTCAAGTTCCAATTTCAGTCGGGTTCACTTCCATAAATATACCCTTGCTAAATTAATGATTCCGCCCTTTACCCTCTTATTTATGATTTAATTGGTGAGACTTGTATCAGGAAACCAGGATTAACATTAAAACATTTTTACAATCTAAAACATTTCCTGACTTTAAAAAACGTGAAACTATCGCTAAGCCATAAAATGACAAATCACTCGAGCAAACAATTATTCAGTGCGACGACAGAACTAAAATAACAGACGTGGAAGAAGGAGATTACATTAAAAAATAAATAAAAAGAGAATTTTCTCAATAAAAGAAAAAAAAAGAGGCGAGAAAAGAAAGTAATAGAAAGAAATATATAATCAGTGATAAAAGAACGAAAGAAAAGGGAATGAATAAAGAAAGAAAGAAATAAGAGAAAAGAAAAGAAAAATGCATGTAACAGAACTACAAATATCATTTTTTAATCGTTTCACCCCAAGCAAGGCGGTAACGCCACTGATGCTCAGGGGGGTTATATAAGAGAAAAATATTTGATAGGAGGAAAGGAAAGAGTAAGACGAACCAGTTACAGGAGGTGTCAGAGAAAGGAGCAAGAAAAGGACAGGAATACAGGTGTGATGTCAGTTGCAAAGGTAGAGAGAAACGAAAAAAATATACAGAGTAATGTAGAAAGAACTGGAGTCAAGTGGTTAAGAAATGGGTATTGACATTGCATTTAAGTTCCTAGAGGTTCTAGCCGTCAGGAAAGCAAGAATATGGAAAAGAATTCCACAGGCGGGAAGTGCGAGGAAAGAAGCTTCTGGTGTAGAAATGTTGTCTGCATTTGGTTGATCTAACTGTGAATTGGTTTGGACCCAGTTGCCATTCTGGTTGCACGAGTAAACTCTTGTGGCAGTCGTACCAATGACTTAAATTCGTTGGACCAAGAGCCATGAAAATATTTATAGAAGAGACAGAGGGAAGCCACATCCCGTCAGTGAGAAAGTGGCTGAAGTCGAGCAGCCAAGTCGGTACCTATCACATTACTGATTCTCCTTTGGAGCCTGTCGGTAACACTGAGATGAACAGCTGGGGAGCCTGACCATATATGACAGCAGTAGTCCATGCACAGACGGATTGTTGATTTGTATATGTGCATATTCTATGCACAGACCGATGGTTGATTTGTACTATATAAAAGAAAAATTAATAGGTAAATGCGAGCAAAAAACACATTAAAAAGAAAATAGATCCAATTTACAAAATAAAAACAATTTAAAAGAAACAGGCAAAAATTACAGCTAGCAAAAAAACAAAAACAAAACAAAACGAAAACAAAAACGGCTCTGAAAGAAAGAAATAAAAATAGAAAAAAGGCTGTAAGATTTTTTTTTTAATCATTTCACCCCGAGCAAGGCGGAAACGCCACTGATGTGCAGGGGGCTACATGAATGTAAAAAGATTAATTAGAAAAGAGTGAGGAGTACAAACTAGTTAGAAAGGAACAATAGAAAGCTGAGAAAGCAGGTGCGATGACAGATACATAGGTGGAGAGAAAGAGAAGGTTATACGGGGGTGGGGAGAGAGCTAGAGTCCAGTGGTTAGTAGATGAGTATTGACTTTGCATTTAAATTTCTGGAGGTTCCAGATACTAAAAAGAAGAGAGAAAAAAAGAGAGAAAGACAGATTGACAGACAGATAAAAAGAAAACAGAAAGAAAAAAATTTAAAACAGACAGTAAAATGAAATATTCTTTGCGTGAGATACACAAAAAATGGAAATTGGAAGAGAAAAATAAATGTCAACGAAGAAAACTCCAAAGTCAATGATTTATCAGTGAAAGGAGCAAAAATGAAATAAAAGCAACCGGAAGAAACAGAAAAAAATCTCTGTATGAAAAAAAGAATGAAAGAATGAAAGAATAAAAGAAAGACTGAAAGAATGAAAGAAAGAAAGCAGCAAACAAAAAAAAAAACCTCCAGAGAAATCGTCTCTAAGTGAAAGAGACGAAAAACAAAATAAAATGACGATTGAAATAGTAAATGAAAACAAAGAAAATGAAGAAAACTTTAAAGTCAAATATTTATCAGTTGAAGAAATAAAAAGCAACCGGAAGAAACAGAAAAAATCTCTGTATGAAAAAAAGAATGAAAGAATGAAAGAATAAAAGAAAGACTGAAAGAATGAAAGAAAGAAAGCAGCAAGCAAAAAAAAAAAAACCTCCAGAGAAATCGTCTCTAAGTGAAAGAGACGAAAAACAAAATAAAATGACGATTGAAATAGTAAATGAAAACAAAGAAAATGAAGAAAACTTTAAAGTCAAATATTTATCAGTTGAAGAAATAAAAAGCAACCGGAAGAAACAGAAAAAATCTCTGTATGAAAAAAAGAATGAAAGAATGAAAGAATAAAAGAAAGACTGAAAGAATGAAAGAAAGAAAGCAGCAAGCAAAAAAAAAAACCTCCAGAGAAATCGTCTCTAAGTGAAAGAGACGAAAAACAAAATAAAATAACGATTGAAATAGTAAATGAAAACAAAGAAAATGAAGAAAACTTTAAAGTCAAATATTTATCAGTTGAAGAAATAAAAAGCAACCGGAAGAAACAGAAAAATTGTCGCTATGACAGAAAGAAAGAAAGAAAGAAAAAAGAAAGAAAGAATAAAAGAAGAAAACAAGAAAGAAAGAATCAGCAAATTGGAAAACACCAAAGAAAAGTTTAAAAAAAGCAAAAAAAAAAAAAAAACGAAAAATCGCAGAAGGAATAAAACGTAACATTCTTTTGCATAATAAGTTAACCAAAATTGAAAGAGCTTTCGCATGTCTACAGAAAAAGTAAGGTCAGCTTGAAAGATGAGAATAGATAAAACACACATAACTACAGGAAGGAAGATAGAACGTTTTTGTAAATGAAGGTTGAAATCCGTTTTGACAAGTATCTTCTAGCATTTAATGTTGCAAGGAAGTCTTAGCGTGATACGAATACTCCATGTGAAAGGTATTAACTCTATGATATTCTTCTAAACACAGTAATACGTACATTATGGGGAAATAGTTGTTTTTCTAAGTACATGAACTTACCGAAATTGTGTATGAACATAGTTTATTCCTTCACTTGAAAATCTATATTCTTAACGGGTAACTTCTAAAATAAAATATTTGAACCACCAAACAACAAAATAGTAACTTATCTACATGGATTAGCCATAAGGAAACCTACTGTTTCAGGAGTTTATATGTAGTCTACGAAGGAGGCCAGAAGATGTCTGCTATGTCGTCTACCAGGGAGGCCAGAAGACACATACTCAAGCATACATTTGTTTGTACATAATTCATAGCGACAACATGGTTTATGATGTAACAAAGCAGACGTTAGTTATATTTTCTCGAATAAGACCAATAATCAGTTATGAATAGAAACTGGTCAAATTAAGTACGTTTAAAGTCTCTGTCACGATTACTTGCCACTTCAAGCTAGACGGCTTTCGAAGTGCTTTGTCAGCCTCATGTACGTTTTACCCACAATACTTGGCTCAATCCATGTTATTGTCTTCAGGTTCATTCCAGCGAGGTTCCATGCTGCGATAGTTTTTACAGGTCGATATTATCAGTCATCAAAATATTATTGACCATGTCTGAATGCTAACTTTCTGGTCGCTCGGTAGTGCGTCAGTCGATGTACCAATAAACCTAAGCATCGTTGATTTTGACTTACTGGATGGATTATGAGGAATCAGTACGAGATTGTGAATTGCTATGTCGTATAAATCTTATGGTAGTGTATGTTAGACAGCACCATTATCAGGTGCTGATTAGAAACTCATTGTTGCATTATATATATATATATATATATATATATATATATATATATATGTATATATATATATATCTTATGTTGCATGTTATCTGTGCTGGTGCATAATTTGACGAAGTGTATTTTTATGAAACAGCTAAAAGACAAAATAGACATTGTTTTGACAATATTTGATTGTTTTCAAAGTTAAGAATGCAGGCAAAATTACCCAAGTCAGGAAACTATTCGATTGTTTTGAAACCAGAGCAGAAAAAGTCACATAATGTGGGCCTTGAAATGGTTGTAAACAATGTGCTGAAAGATAACGTAGCCACATATAAAAGAGACAGATTAGTAGTAGTGGGGCGGTCGGTCGTCAGTTAAGATCGGTACCCAGACCGAGAAAGACACAGAGAAAATCTACGCCACGTCACCTGAAAGATTAAGAAAATGTTGTACGCCTTTATTTACATATATGTGTTAGGGTCTTCCTTTTAGTAAGTGAGAATATCGTAATATTATCACCGCAAAAAAGGTAGGCGATTTTATAAGAGAACTAGCAGTATAGCCCGGCGTTGTTCGGGTGTAATGAAAGATTTAAAACTAATCCATGGTTCTGGAGCTCAGACTATTTGGACGTTGGCACGAAAGACTAAAAAGCAAAAGTTGTTTACTGTTAAAGCGAAACCGTAAACTGAAAGAAAAATGAATGGATGTAAGTCAAATTTTGATTTCATGGTATCGATATCAAATAAGGTTTTTCGTCGTAAACTGAATTTTGAAGGCTAAAAAAGTTCTCTGAGTAAATGGTATCATGGCTGAGACTAAGAACTACAATTATACCTACTTAGAGCCAAACCCGAAGCAAAAACTAAAATAAAAAGGCTGAAAAAATACAGACATACAGGCAGATAAACAGACACACACACAAACATTTTGCCTTTTATATTATCGATTTTCTGCACTATTGTAAGAACTGCAACCTTGAAACTTTTGAATATCGTTTCTTATGTCTTTGTCTATTAGTGTATAAAATTTGATTAAAATCGGACCACTCCTTCTATAACCCGATTTTGTCGATTATCGATTTTCGATATTTATCAGAGGTACTTCGACACAAAACCTAGCTAAGAACGCTCGCAGACGCTTATAGCTGTGTAAATTTTCAAGAAAATCGGTTCAGCTGTTTCGGAGTCTATAGGTAACGGACACATACACAAAAACACACACACACAGACAAAGTTCTATTTATAAATAATAAGAGTATAGATACCATGTTTTGTGAGCCCGGCTTCAAATTATCGAAGAGTATACCACATATATGCCCTTTTGGTCGCAATTTAATTTTCGTCGTCTTGGTATAAAATATACAATACTTACTATGAATGAGGGCAAAAGGATACCTTACCCGACGCTTTTCATTCTCTGCTTGAAATCATGGCAAAAAGTGTTTCATGACACGAAACGTGTCTATATTCATATTGCTGTTTTACAGATATACTCAAGCTGAAATATTTACACATACCTTACCCTAAGGATAATGGAGAGTCCATTTTATTTATATCGAGGGGAAGAATTAATAAATATAAGTCAAAATAAAATAATATGTAGACAAAATTATATACCTCTAACTACAAAAGTATAATTATAATTCAAAATGAATGTATGTAGCTATAGGCAAATGTTTAATCTTTATTTAATTCCGGCTTGTGTCCTACTTAACCAAATTTTCTACAGCTTACAAGTTTTAACAACGATTATCATCATCAGTATTATCAAAAGTTTTTTATCGTTATCATCAGAAGGCTGGTTGCAGAAAATTGAAGATTGTAGATTGGTGTGGAATTGTGTAAGAATAAAGATATACATTTTTCTTGTTAAAATAGAAATTTATTAAAAAAAATGAATAACAACAATAGGTAGAAATTAATGTTCAATGAGAAAGTTGATATCAAACGTTGAAGAAATGATCTACTAGTAGTAATAATGTTGTAAAGAGTTTATGCGTACGCATGAATGGGTGTTTGTTTCGTAGGAATATCTTTGGATGGAGAAGTAAAAGGAATCAACACACGAGAAGGAAACTGAAAGAGGACGAATGTCCGGATCAGCTTGAAGCTTCTCCTGTTACAAATTCACTTGTCATCTCTGCTGCTTCCTGACTGACTGACTGACTGACTTACGGTGATCGGAGCCTATTATAGTATTTATATTATTCGCACTGGATTGCTAAGTCCGTTTTAGTCTTGCAATTTGCTTCCATTATTCAGAATATCAATTTAACGTCTATTTGCGAAATCCGGTTTCGCCTTTTTCTTTCAGCACATGGTCAATCCTTTCTCTATTGAAGAAAACCAGGACTTCACACGTTATGGTGAATTTTTTGTAAAAGTGAAGAAGGTTGCTTTTAATACTTAATTTCCTGTCCGTACATGTGCATATCTAATAGATAATAGATGGAAGTTTTACAAAAATGTACTTATATCTATCTACATATCAATAAAATCACTATAGTGGTCATATGAAAATATAAATAGATGCACAAAGATAACGAAATATTCAAGCACATTATATATATATATATATATATATATATATATATATATATAGATAGATAGATAGATAGATAGATAGATAGATAGACAGATAAAGAAGAAATGACGCATTTCATACTATTTTTAGTATTTTTTACCAGAGGATAATTCTACAGGAATATATAATGGTTCTTTTGTTATTATTACTTTGCAAAATTTTACAAGGCAGCCAGGGAGCCTTTACTTTGGTAAGCCAATAATAAAAAGAGACTAGGATGGGGAAGAGAGCACAAAAACTGGACACCAGAACAGTTCATTTGATACACATGTTATTGTGCAGTATTAAAAAAGAACCATTCTAGTTTCATTTAGAATTATCCACTTGGAATAAGTACTAAAAATATTATGAAATACATCATTTTTGAAAATAATACTGGTGTGGTCTAATAATTATGGCCGGTAGTGTGTATCCTCACTGTAAATATAGACAAGAAACATGACAAAATGTATATATGCATACACACACCTATGATTCACGTCGTTCTCATTTAATATGCTATTATTAAAAGAAAATAAACATACATGGAATAGACATTTACTAATTAAAATTAGTAAATATAAAACCACACATCTAATTCTGAATTTTAAAGAAAAGGAAATGAATTGATTAAAAGAAAATGAAAACGTATGCCTTCAATCAACATCAATCTAGTTCGACATATTTGAAGAGCTATTTGTTTTTAAATTTACATGATAACGTTAATTTATTTATTTATTTTTTTTTTTAGTAAATCGGGTTGTTTAATGATTTTAGAATTTTTTCTATTTTGTAAAGATTATATTATTCGTCTTTCGCCCTGTCGGCTTCGACTTCAGAATACGCCGACTGCACCTTTGGAGACGGTTAATTCCACACCCACCAATAAGGCGTCGTGGTTATGACGATATACTACATCCGGGTCCTGGGTTTAAGGATTAACTGCATCCACCAGCAAAGCGTATAATTAGAAAATTTGGAGGAGCATAAGACCACTTCTTAAATTGCTGTTTATTTATTTATTTTTTAAAATCATTTTCACCAAATAAGGCGATACCGCCACTGATGTGCAGGGGCTTACATAAGAGAGTTAAAGTTTTGGACAGGAAAAGAGTGAAGAGAATGACTAACCAGCTACAGGGGGAGAAAGAGAAAGGGCAAGAGAAAGATATGAACACAGGATTGAAAACAGTTAGGAAGGTAGAGAGAAAGGAAAAGAACAAGATACACGAGGTGATGTGGAAAGCTCTGGAGTGAAGTGTATAAGGGATGGGAATTGACTTTTCATTTAAATTATTGGAGGTTATAGCTGTCAAGAAAACAGGTATATGGATGGGAGTTCCATAGGCGGGAAGCACAAGAAAAGAAGCTGATGGAGTAGAATTGTCGCTTGCATTTGATTGGTCTAACTATAAATGGGTGGGACCTTGATGCCAGTTTGGTTGCCCAAGTAAATCCTTGTGGAGGTGGCATCAGTGACTTAAGTTCTTCGGAGCAGATACTATAAAAATATTTGTAGAGATGACAGAGGGAAGCCACATCCCGCCGATGAGAAAGTGGCTGGAGTCGAGCTACCAAGTCAGGACCAATCACATTACTGATACTCCTTTGGAGCCTGTCGAGAACACTGAGATGAACAGCAGGGGCACCTGACCAGATATGACAACAGTACTCCATGTACAGTCGAATGGTTTATTTGTATATATGTGTAAGATAGAATCAGGCAGAAAAAAACTTCCTGGCCCGACACAGTGACGCAACCACACAGGTACACGCTAAACCGGGATGATATAACCTGTTAACTTCCTTGCTATGTTGAAATAATGAATCCAGAAACTGGTGTCAAAATACTGTGCAAGAATAAAGATAAATTTTTATCGTGAAAATTTCAGCAATACTTTTTAGAAAAGAAAATATTAACAGCAATACATTTTTGAAGGGAAATATTGCCAGCAATATCCTTATGAAGAAAAATATTACCAACAAGAAAAATGATAAAATCTTAACAGCAATATATCATTTGAAAAAAAAAATATATACCAGTAATATGTTAGACACTTGACAAAATTTTCTTTGAAAATATGTCAATGAAACCTGATCTACAAAGTGATTCCTTACAAAGAATACATATTTTATTCATACGAATCTATTGCAAAAATATTGTCGGCAGTAAATAACCCATTGAGGTTAATAACCAAAACAAAAATTGGCCTTTACAATTTTAATATTTATTTGTAGCCATTATATCGAACGTAATATTTACTTCTGTACTTTTGTTACTTAAATTTAATTGATCACTAGCAGTATAGCCCGGCGTTGTTCGGGTGTAATGAAAGCTTTCCATGGTCGTGGAGCTCAGACTTTTTGAATGTTGACACGAAAGACTAAAAAGCAATAGACATAAAGAAAAATGAATGAATGTAAGTCAAATTTTGATTTCCTGGTATCGATATCAAATGAGCTTTTTCATCATAAACTGAATTTTGAAGGCTACATATGTCCTCTGAGTAAATGGTTTCATGGCTTATACTAAGTTACTACAATTATACCTACTTAGAGCCAAACCCGAAGCAAAAACTAAAAGGGCTGAAAAAAATATGGACATACAGGCAGATAAACAGACACACACAAACATCTTGCCTAATATATATATATATATATATATATATATATATATATTATCGATTTTCTGCACAATTGTAAGAACTGCAACCTTGAAACTACTGAATATCTTTTCTTATGTCTTTGTCTATTAGTGTATAAAATTGGATTAAATATCGGACCACTCCTTCTATAACACTATTTTTTTTCGATTATTGATTTTCGATATTTATCGGGGGTACCTCGACACAAAACCTAGCTAAGAACACCGGCAAACTCTTATAGTACAATTGTGTAAATTTTCAAGAAAATCGGTTCAGCCGTTTCGGAGTCTATAGGTAACAGACACACACAGACACACACAGACAAAGTTCCATTTATAAATAAGTTTAGATTGAAACATCGATTTGCCCAATGCATTTCAGTTGAGCCAAAATAAATATAACTCTTTATCACATTGTTTGTTAGATCTACAATCAATATTATCAATCAAACATTGGCTGTTTAAGGTACAGTTCATATAATTTTTGAGGATATATTCGTTATCATTGTTTTGTATTGCATAGATATAGTTTTTCTTTTTTCAAGTTATACAGTTGTTCAATAATACTACATTAAAGGACCTGATCTGGTGGATGACGGAACGAGGGTTGCGTGGTGTAACAGGAGGAAGCGTGCTGAGAGCCACCAGGGATAAGAAGACGTGGAAAGCCATAATCGCCTACGTCCTGAAAGGACAGGGTACATAGAAGTAAAATATTTAGAGAGAGCATCATTACTTCTGTATTTTTTGTTACTTAAATTTAATTGATGATTATATCATCCATTTGCCCAATGCATTTCAGTTGAGCCAAAATAAATACTGCTAAGAAGGTTGGGTCACTATGTCTATACAGGATGTTTTTTCCGCCTGAATCCGTCCTGCATAAATACAAGTCAACCATCCGTCCGTGCATGGAGTACTGCTGCCATTTACGGTCAGGCGCTCCTGCCGTTCTCCTCAGTGTTCTCGACAGGCTCCAAAGAAGAGTATGCAATGTGATAGGTACTGATCTGGCATCTCGACTGCAGCCACTTCCCCATCGTCGAAATGTGGCCTCCCTTTGTCTTTTCTATAAATACTTTCATGGCTTCTGCTCCAACGAACTTAAGTCACTGGTGCCTCCTCGACAAGTGTTTACTCGTACAACCAGACTGGCAACTGGGTCCCACCCATTCACGGTTAGCCAAATGCAGACGACAATTCTACTCCTGCAGCTTCTTCTTTCGCACTTCCCGCCTGTGGAACTCTCTTCCATATTCTTACTTTCCTGACGGCTACAACCTCCAGGAATTTAAATGGAATGTCAATACTCATCTATTAAACACTGGACTCTAGCTCTCTCCCCACCTCCGTATATCCTTCCCTTTGTCTTCACCTATGTATCTGTCATCGCACCTGCTTTCTCACCTTTATATTGTTCCTTTCTAACTAGTTTGTACTCCTCACTTTTCTAATTAATCATTTTACAATTATGTAGCCCCCCGCTCATCAGTGGCATTTCTTTATCATATTGTTTCTTATATCTACAAACAATATTATCAATCTAACATTGGCCATTTAAGGGACGGTATATTTATATTTTGGCAGATATATTTGTTATTATTGTCTTGTAATGCTTCGATATAGTCGTTTTCTTCAAGTTATATAATACTACATTGTTACAATGTAGTATTATATATATATAGTATTATATAGTATATTATATGTAGTATTATATTATATTATAGTTCAATAATACTACATTGTTACAATGGAATATATATTTTTCGATAATTCTAATGCTGCTGTAGCTGATAATTAGGTTATTTTCATGGAACCCCGTTAAACATTGAAGAACATTCAATAGATTTAAATAATTTTACTAAACATTTCAGTTAACTTCTCTTTGCGTTATAAGTAGACGCCTAGTTAAATTCCATTTATCAAACAGTCAGTGACCTTATTTCAAACACTGTCAAAACTTCAAATTTCAGACAATACGCTTTCGTTTGCTGACTACTGGCTTCTAAAATATAACACGCATTCATAAAACAACGTAAAGACATGACACTCTCCTTAAGCAGACACAATCTGTTTACTCTATTATACTAACAAAATCCATTCTGTCGTGTTGTAAAGAAAAATATTTTCGTGATATTTTGTTTCCCGAAGGCATTTGTAATATGTTTCTTTCAACTTGAAAGAAAACAAATACTCAATAATGGAATTTATTTCAAATTTCTTCAGTAGTGTTTGAAGATTTGTCTCTCTTTCACTCTCTCACTCACTCTCTCTCTCTCTCTCTCTCTGTATATATATATATATATATATATATATATATATAATGTAGAAAGTTTGTTGCTTAGCTAAGCGAGTTTATTTTCAGTCATATTGACTTTCAAGTTTATTGTGTTGTCGACGTTCTTCGTTGATTTTTTTTTTACTGCAGAAAAAAAAACATTTCTCATTTTGCAAAAAAATAAAAAAAACACCCTGATGAATAACGACTTTACAATAATGCTTTCCCGAAACTTCGAATTCGACATGACTGACCTCAGTGAACCTTCTCCGGGTAAATTCTGCTGACGCTGTTACACGATATTGACCACCTTATGAAAAAAACCTGTTTCTTTGAGTAGACATCTTACATTCAACCTATCTAACCTAAGAGCAATAAAATATAACATATATTAATCCAAAATATACAAGAAACCTTAAAGAAAAGTTGGGTCGAAAATACAAATATTACTATCCAAAGCATCTCTATGAAGAGAGGCACAATATACTAAAAACATTCTCATGTCATCAACCTTAAATTTTTAATAGTGGAAATGAAGTTTTAACAGTTTTTTTAATTAGTAAGAGGCTCACACAATTTCCAGTCGTGTGCATCACGTGATAGCTTTTAAAGCACATTTAAAAAAAACACAAAACTAATTGCGTTACAGTCAAAACGTGACGAAAAAAAAGCGACATTGGAAATATGACATCCTTGACAATGGCCAGTGAAATGGCTGAAAGCGCTTGGGAAGTTAATAAGCATGGAAGATTATTACATATTTTTATCTTCTGGATAAAGAAAGAATGTAAGAATACTGGAAAAATTAAATCAAAAGTTGATAAAATCTTTCTTGTTGGCCGTTTTTTACGAAAGTTTTTCAGAAGAAAAAGTGTTGCCCGAATATACATTAAAATATCTGTGTGTGTGTGTGTGTGTGTGTGTGTGTGTGTGTGTGTGTGAGTCTCTCTCTCTCTCTTTCTCTATTTCTCTCTATCTGTCTGTATGTGTGTGTGTGTATGTGTGTCTGTGTGTGTTGTGTATGCGGATGTGTGTAATGTGGGAGTCATTTCGTGTTATACAAGATGGAAGTCTTGAAACCGAATTGCACGAGCCTGCCCTAAAGCGACTATTCCTCAAGTGAGAAGAAAAATCTTGATAATATACAGTTCATCCTCCCACCACTGCCTTTCAGTATTTAACTCTCTGTGTCTGATGTAGGTCAGGCCTGTCAGTATCAATTTGAGCGGAAATTACCTTAGCACCTGACACGTTGCACACTAGGCACTGATACAGGCGATAACAATTTGTTAGAAAGTGTGTGCTTTGTGCAGCTTAACCAACTGACATTTATAAACAATTCATTGTCGTAATTTTTGTGGAAAATAGTTTTAGCTCAGCAAGTGTTTCTCTCAGATTTGAAAAAAACTATTTCTTTTTTTTTATTGAATATCGTTTGCTGTTAACCACATGAGAACATATATCAGTTCGGTGCAAAAGTTGTTACCGGTTTGTAAAAGGGGCATTTTAAATCATTTTAATTTATTTTATGCGTATGTTATGTATTTAAAATATCACCATGATTAATTTAAAAGTTTTTTTCAGATTATTAAAGCATAATTCATATTTTTCTGCAATATTCTCACCGATATTCTTTCCATCTAAAGAACACATTGGACATGCTCTACTCTATGTGTTTCAGAGAGGCTCCAATGCAAACGCAGCAACACGATCTATTCAGGATGCTTATGGGATTGATGCTTTGAAAGAAAGAAGTTTTATGTGGTGGTTTTCCTTTTTTCGGAAAGGAAATTTCAGCTTGAAAGATGCGGCTAGAGGTGGTCGCCCAAAAAACCTGATTCAGATGTGTTAAATGTCACTGTTACTCAAAACCCTACGGGAACCTCAAGAAAACTTGCACACCTATTTAATGTAACCCATACAGCTGCTCGTTCCAGCTGAAAAGAATGGGAAAGATTTCAGTATTCGGAAAATGGATCTCGCACGAACTGTCTCCAGAGAACTTGCCACAACGTGTTTCTTGTTGCGAATCTTTGCTTTCACGACATCTTCAGACACCCTTTTTGGGTAGGCTTGTCACAGGTGATGAGAAGGGTCATCAAGTCCCATCCTGCATATTCTCCTGACCTAGCTCCATCGGATTATCTCTTATATCGAGGATTAGTTTAACATCACGAGAAGAGATTGAACAAGAGTTAGATTTATATTTCACATCAAAAACTAAAGAATTTTACAAGCAAGGCATTTATAAACTCGCTGACAGATGGAATCAAATTATAAAGTAAAGTTTGTTATGTTATGAATAAAGATAAAAAAAACACTTTTTTGGAATTTCATGTTGAAATATTAAATCGGCAAAAACTTTTTCACAAACCTGATATATGTGTGTTTGTTGCACTTATGTGTGAATGAGCGTGTTTTGTACAGCAGCTGAAACTTCTCTAGCCCTCTTGATGGTCGGTCGTTTTGTTTTTATGGCAAATCAACCTCGGCGGGTCATTTATTGCTAACTAAACTTTATTTATTGCTGGTAATACCTTTTTCTTTCAACAATTTATTATTGTTTATATAAGTTTTTGTGTCTAGTAATACACTTTTCTTTTTCGGGTATCAAGATTCATTGGGATTTGTTTTTAAAGGCAGGGTCCCCAAGTCCTACCGTTGTTATTTAACCCATAACCGGAGGGAAGAGACGGATTAATACCTTTCCCAAGGGTACCAGTGCTTAAGTGAATGCTGGGTATTCAACTGGAATTCGAACTCGGCTCACCGATTTCTCTTTCCAAGTCGATATCTACTGCACCACAACGCACATCCGTCACTATACGCTTACAGCACCTGGTATTACCAAGCGGTCACCCATCTAAGTACTGACCAGGCTCAACGTTCCTTAACTTCGGTGAAGAAGAGCGAGAACCGGTGTATAAGCCCCTTGGTGATGGAATTGTCTGTGCAATGGAGTAGTTTTATAAATGAAGATTAATATCAGTCAGAAATTGGGTGTGTCATTGACGTTTGTTATCAGAATTTGCTTTCTGCGACTCTAACAACTTAACCTCTCCTCTCTTTTGTAATTTTTGTTTTTCTGTCTTATCGCTGTTAGTATTGTTTTTATGTAATATCCATTAGTACGGATTTGCAAGCAATCATGGTGGGTTGCATTCTGGGGAGTTAGGTGGCTAGATGTAAGAGATGAGTAATCGCAGAAATTGTCTGACAGCCATCAGTGTGTTCTCCTTCTTGTTTGACATGGTTCAGTGTCCTTCCATCTGACAAAGCATCTTATAGCAGCCACCCTCTTGACACAAGGGAGCACTACCTCTTCAATGCACATGGTGTAGACATTTGTATTGAGTCTGAGGCCCTGTAGAAACATCAATACAGGCATAAGCTCAGCACCACTAGCGATCACTGCAAACACCTTCGTAATTACCATTAGACTCAACGATCTCTGTATTGATCTAGAATTGGTGCCCAAACACTGAAATGTTTGTATTTGAGCTTCCTGCGAGAATAAGCAGGACAACCTGCCGTTTTCAAACTTCTGGCGGAGTGAATTGTGTCATGGTGATGTTTCTTTTTTTTTTTTCTCGCAGATGATGCCCAAGTAACGCTCTTACACTGTGCAGTCGACAAAATAAAAATAACAATGTGTTTTTTTCTTTTGTTGGATGATATCATGTATAAAACACGTGTAAACCGTGATTACTTCCCAACAGTCTAAGAGAAGAAATGAGAGACTATTTCTAGATTCGACGTCATATCATTCATTTCTCTCCTTAATGGTTGTCCTGATTCAAAGATGTGACATACGTAATTTTTTTTTGTGAACATCCAATGAAATACGCTTAATCATGGAGAAATTATTAGCAGCTAACATTCACATATTAGTAATGCTGAAGTGAATTCTTTCCTTATGAACTCTTCCGTCCTTGCAAGTTTTCCAGATTAAACTCTTACATGAGAAATAATGTACACACTGTCCGAGACGACGATCTATAAAATTATTCTAGACGTTCTTACTTACTAGTCGACCTTGAATCTCTCCTGTTTGATGAAGTCATAATTCATAGCTGAGAAATATGGAATGACTTATCGAACATATTAATATGCCGATTAAATATGTATTCTTGTTATATCAATAGTGAAAATGTTTTAATACGTTCTTACAAAAGTAATTTGCACAGAAATTCGAAGGTGCATTGTGATAGCAAAATAAGCTTTCTAAAAGCTATGCTAATTATAAAGAAACAAAAAAAATCGTTACATACAAAGGAAAGAATTACGTAACAGATATATAATATGTCCTCCTAACTGGGAGTAATTGTTAGATAATTTCAACACAATTTCACCTGCACTGTTCAAGCCATGTTATTCTCCTCAGGTACATTCCAAGGTGCGATTGTCTCCCATATTATCAAAAAGTCACCAGCATAGTAACCATGATGGAATGCTAACTATCTGTCCACTTGGCCCTTCGTCATCAGGTCTATCAATGATCATAAACATTGTTCATTTTGAATCATGAACATTATTAATGGATTGATTGTAGAAGAAATCTATATGTGAGCCTAAACTGTTATGTAGTATCAATTTTCCAGTGTAACAGTTAATGTTAGACAATCTCAATGATGAACAAGAGACTTGAAGCAAAAGAAATGTTCTTTGTTTCCAGAAAAATGCGCAGAATATCGTAAACCTAACATGTGAGTAACGACGAAGATTTAGAGAAAATCGGAACAAAAATGAAAACTTATGATTAACGTCTGTAAGATACAGTTGAAATATTTAGGGCATATACTGAGGAAAGAGGGGTTGGAACATTTGACACTTACAAGATCGATTGAAGTGAAGAGAGACAGAGAAACAATGCATAACCTATTTAGAAAGTTTGAGAAAATGAATGGCGGAGCAAGGTTAAGAAGAGATAAAAAAAAAAGTGAAAATTTATTAAGAACTACAAAAGAAAGAGAAATTGTGGAGAGCCATTGTCTTGAAATGATACATAAACTATTAAGAACGTTTGAGAAAATGAATGGCGGAGCAAGGTTAAGGAGAGATAAAAAAGTGAAAATTTATTAAGAACTACAAAAGAAAGAGAAATTGTGGAGAGCCATTGTCTTGAAATGACACATAAACTATTAAGAACGTTTGAGAAAATGACTGGCGGAGCAAGGTTAAGGAGAGATAAAAAAGTGAAAATTTATTAAGAACTACAAAAGAAAGAGAAATTGTGGAGAGCCATTGTCTTGAAATGATACATAAACTATTGAGAACATTTGCGAAAATGCATGGCGGAGCAAGTTAATGAGAGATACAAAAAGTGAAAATTTATTAAGAACTACAAAAGAAAGAGAAATTGTGGAGAGCCATTGTCTTGAAATGATACACAAACTATTAAGAACGTTTGAGAAAATGAATGGCGGATCAAGGTTAAGAGAGATAAAAAAAGTGAAAATTTATTAAGAATTACAAAAGAAAGAGAAATTGTGGAGAGCCATGACTGCCTGTGTCTTGAAATGACACAACACACAGAAGATGAAGTTGATCATCATGTATTTTTTATAATAATTTCCTTTTTTTTTAGATAATTGGCATAAGGCTGTTTGTGTAGAACACAAGGAATTTAGTACGTTTTGCATTGCGAGTTCAGCTCTGTATTTGTATGCCTATGTAGTAAACTCAGTTTTTATGCAAAGACACTAATCTATGTTTGCTCAAGTATTTTTTAACGAACAGACGCACTCGTTGGCTTCTTAATCTTTTTTGCCATTTGTAACAAAGGTCTCTTCGGAATGTCTTGTCGACTTACTCAAATTCTTTTGCTTTCTTTAAACTCAGAGCTCCTTTGAAGATTCAAAAAGAAACTTCAAGTATATTTTTGCTTACGTTATTATACATTTTCAATAATTTTTCTTCAACCCGCACAATTTTGCTTTTTTTTCTTTTCATTCTAAGTTTCTAATATATTGGCTGCATGATCACTATTATATTTTTATATAATTTATAAAATTATTTACTATTACAGAACAAGACAAAAACGGATAAAAATCCCAGAAAAAAATGTTGTATTTAGCATATAGCGATAATATAAGCCTGTAATGAGTCCGCGAAACTGGGGCGTTATATTAATATATCACTGAGTGAATACAATAATCTCTATTCAGACTTCCAAGGGACATAACAGTTTTATCAATTTAAAATCAAAATATCAATTTTTATCTAAACTCACATCTTCATAATTATACATTCCTACTTTCTACTCGTTAGTCTAGACTCCACTTATTTTAGTTAACTTTGGTTATCTTTTAAATTCTTAAAGAAGGGAATGAAGGAAAACAAGATAAAAAAATTAAGCGTCAGTTGTAAAAAAGACAATGTATAGTTGTTAATAACATTAACAGACAAACAACTAAATTACAAATTGAACATATCAATAAAAAAAAGTAAAATAGTTCAGAGTATGCACGAATTTCTGGCCGTTGTACGCTCCTGTTTTCTTCAGGTGCTAAGAATATCGAACTAAACTCTTTATTATAATCAATTGTGCACATGAATTTCATTCCTTGCGTAGTAGTGCCTCTTCTGTTAGTCATAAGTTACCTCCATCTAACCCTGTAAGTTAGTTGTTCCCCACTGCTCTAGCCTAGTATCATACACACAAATCTTTGGATCCGGTCACAGGAACGTACTAACGTCTATATCCACTGTTTCTGTGGTTGACCCATTATTGAGTTATGAGTTCAATAACAGGCTACACTAGTGGTGAACAAGTAACTTACAGGGTTAGAGGGCGATAACTCAGGAATATCAGAAGAGGCACTACTCCACAAGAAATTAAGTTCATATACTGCAGAGATTGTAATAAAGGGTTCGGTTTAAAATTCGTAGCATCTGAAGAAGGCCGGAGCGTACAACGACCGAAAGGTCGTACAAATGGCAAAAAAGGTGAGGACAATAGTCCGTGTAAGTTAAATACTGTAAATACTATCTCATATCAGAAATATAGACAAATAAAAAAGTTAAGTATAATGAAATGTTTAAACGGAAAACAATGTTTGACACTGAAATCCGAAAGCGATTTGAGATGGCCAAAGAGTTTTCCCAAAGCCTAAGCAAAATATTGAGAAATAGAAAAAAAATGAGTGAAACATAAAATGCTGCTAAATTGTTACATAATACCAGCCCCGTTTTATTGCAGTGAATGCTGGGCAAGACGAAACTTGAAAAAATATAAATATGGTTCTACAGAAGGATACTGAGAATGCTCTATACCCAAAATGTTAGTAACTAAAAAGTTTTTAGTAAATGAAAACAAAAGAACAAAAAACCTTGTACTTAACTGTTTTGGATTCCTGTTGAGAAACCGCACAAAATAATGAACAACAAAACAGATATTTGAGATAGAAAAGGAAGTTATATTAAACGTAAAGATACAAACTTGAACGCAGGTTAGTAATCCAGGAATAGGATTAGTACGGAATATATATATACAAGTCTTTGAAGTGAAGCAATGCTAGAAATAGTATGTCCATGTCAGCAACTGACGGGTGCTGTGTAAAACTATTGTGTCTGAGTGGAGTGGAGCTCAGAGCTACTGTAACTATTAATGCAGTATTCTCTGTGAAACTTTGATACCTGTCGGTATTTTACAGTAACCTACGGATCTCTCAGTATCTCACTATGACAAGAGTACATGTATACTAAAGTCGAGTTCATTATCATAGAAAAAAGGGAGGTCCCACAACATTAACATAAAGGAGAGACAGCTGAACTTACTAGGGCACTTAATATGGAAAGAGAGCATGAAATATCTTATACCCACATGACAAATTGAAAGAAAAAGAGACAACTCGTAATATATTTAGTGAGCTTCAGTAAATGAATGTCAGAACAAAGTTTGGGTAAGAATTCAGCATTTATTAAGAGCTACAAAGAAGTGGATACTAGTGAAAGATATGATCGTCAATATCCGGAAGAAATACGGAACATAGAATGCTATTGGGCGATTAGCAACAAGAAATAGAAGTTACTATTAAACTTTATCTGGTACAAGAACACAAATATGGGGTATAAACTAATGTTCAACCTCACTAGAGTAGTAATTGTGAGATAAAGAATACCTCATAAGAAATACCGATGCTATATTAGGACTTTAATTTTAGAAGATACTAGCAGTATAGCCCGGCGTTGCTCGGTGTAAAGAAAGCTTTAAAACTAACCCAATGGTCCTGGAACTCAGACTCTTTGGACGGTGGCACGAAAGACTAAAAAGCAATAGTTGTTTCCTGTTAAAGCGAAACCGTAGACTGAAAGAAAAATGAATGGATGTAAGTCAAATTTTAATTTCATGGTATCGATATCAAATAAGATTTTTTGGTTGTAACCTGAATTTTGAAGGCTAAAAAAGTCCCCTGAGTAAATGGTGTCCTGGCTGAGACTAAGAACTACAATTATCCCTACTTAGAGTAAAAACCCGAAGCAAAAACTAAAATAAAAGGGCTGAAAAAATACAGACATATAAGCAGATAAAGAGAAACACACACAAACATCTTGCCTTTTATATATATATATATATATATATATATATATATATATATATATATATTATCGTTTTTCTGCACTATTGTAAGAACTGCAACCTTGAACTTCTGAATATCGTTTCTTATGTCTTTGTCTATAAGTGTATGAACATTTGATTAAAATCGGACCACTCCTTCTATAACCCGATTTTTTCGATTATCGATTTTCGATATTTATCCGGGGTGCCTCGACACAAAACCTAGCTAAGAACACTCCCAGACAATTATAGTACATCTGTGTAAATTTTCAAGAAAATCGGTTCAGCCGTTTCTGAGTCTATAGGTAACTGACACACACACACACACAGACACACACACACAGACAAAGTTCCATTTATAAATAAGTTTATATTATATTTTTTACACATAAACGAATGCTTGTCTTTAAAAATGTAATCATTCTAACAACATTTAACTGATACTTAAACACTATACATTTATCTATCTATCTATATATATATATATATATATATATATATATATATATATATATTGATTAGAATAAGTCGATTTTCAAACTTGGAGAGATCTAGATAATTGGACAGATTATCATAAAAAACAAACACAGAAAATATTTGAGGTTAAAATTTCGAATCAATTTGATATAAATGCAAATATAATCTGATTAATTATTAGCTTGTTACAAAAATAATCGCCTTTCAGTCTTGTATTTTGAAAAACCTTTTTAACATTATATACACGGTATATCTTAGGTAAATTGTTGTGTACATAATGTGCGCTCTTTTATAATTTTTAACTTATTTTCTGACAGAAATATTCTTGAAGCATAGAAGACCATAATTATAAACATGACAAAACATGATCTTCATTTACTTTGTTTGCATGAGTTCAATTTCATTCCCTCCCAAACTTCTACCAATATCAACAGAGCATAGGGAGATGCGTAACATAGTAAGACCTCCAGTTCAGAATAAAAATGTAATCAGTGATACCAAGTATTTTTAAAATTCCTCAAGCATATTGAGAGTAATGTGTTGAACATTCTCATAAACTACGTATCGTTTGATGTATAGGAACTGTTCAGCGAATGGACAGACTTTGAAAAAGCTATTAACAATTTAAAGAGAGTTTTCTTCTTAGAAAATGTGGGCTATATGCCAGGTATGTACTTGCAACCAAAACTCAACAGACTCAAGAAACTTCGAATCAATACCTTTAAGCATTGCACGTTAGCAAAAAGAGCAAGCCAAAATGCCAAATACAGGTGGGTGATACTAGAATCTAGCAAGTACAAAGATTTAGATACCTAGGAAGTGTTCTAACAGGAGATGGAAAGTGCGACACAAAGATCCGAGGACAAATTAGCATGCAAAGCACGCGTTCCAGAAGCTGAATAAAATACTAAGACACAAGAAAATTTCTCTAGAAAGAAAGAAGAGAGTGCTAGATTGCTATGTTCTTCAATACGGTAGTGAATGCTGGACAATATCATCGAAGATGTGGAAATAACTAAAGCAACAGAAATGTGATCTACAGAAGGAGGCTGCGGATATCAAGGACCTAGCATGTGAACAATGATGAGGTGTTGGAAAGAATGGCAACGAAAAGAAAATTAATAGTGAGCATCAAGAAAAAACAACTGAAGTTCCTGGGTCATGCAATGAGGAAGGAGTGTCTGAAGAACCTGATAATGGCAGACCAGATTGAAGGAAAAAGAGATAGAGGAAGACAGCGGATATTTGAATGGCTTTATCAGGTGGATGACGGAACGGGGTTTGCGAGGTGTAACAGGAGAAAACATACTAAGAGCCACCAGGGATAAGGGGACGTGGAAAGCCATGATTGCCTACGTCCTAAAAGCACAAGGCACATAGAATAAGACGATGAAAGACTGTAAATTCAAAGATATTACGACTTATGTTTACAAAGCTGTTAGATTTAGGTAGAGATTTCTTGAACACAATGCGCTCAGCCTCACAAAAGCTATCCTAAACCTGGTGATAGCTGAACATGTTATAGGCGGCGTCGGTATCGGAACCTTGGACTAACGCGTTACCTTCTCAGAAGCAGGGTAATAATAAAAAAAAGGACTTTCTGAAATCAGGTTCTAAAAAATGAACTTTAAATGGTGTTTTTGTCTGCTGGGGTAGAAAGCGCCATAGAAGTAATTATCTGGAGCGTGGAACGAGCTGATACAATTGCCAGAAAGAAGGTCATTTGGCTGATATCTGTCGTTCGGGAGCTGAATTAACAGTCATAGTTACGGTTATTTGAAAGCCACAATAAATACCGCTCGAACAAAAACGTACATCTAATAGAAGTAGATATAATATTATCGACACCAAGATAACTACGTGTTTGGACGTTAGACATACTAACTCTACCATGAGTAGGGTTTCGTTTTACTTGTTATTAAAAACTGTATAAAAATGTAAAGCAAATATTACGATAGGTCAGTCAGTCATTTAAGTGCCATACGTGATACACGCTTGGACGATCATGTCTCGAAAGAGAGATGACTGACTGGGCAGAAGATTATCCCGCAGTAGGTTGCCATTGCTTTCTGCGGTAGACTGGTTTCTAATTAAGGCTATAGAACCCAATCTGTCCAATTATTTAACCCATAACTGGAAGGAAGAGACGGATTAATACCTTTTCCAATGGTATTTGCGCATAAATGAATGCAAGGAATTCTACCCGATTCGAATTACGATGGGTTCATAAACTTAAAAAACAATTCCTAATGGAGAATTTGTGTTGATCTGATTCTCGGACGACACGCTGAAGACGTGCACAAAAATAAAAAAAAATCTTATATGAAGGTGACAGCCAATATCTAAAATCAAATGTGAATATGCAGCAAGAGGATTTCACCTGCTCCTCTCTCTGAAAATCTGGTACTAGAAAGTAGACTTACACTACCGGCCATAATTATTAGGTCATCCCAGTGTTTAAAAAAATTATGTATTTCATACTATTTTTTAGTATTTATTGCCAAGTGAATAATTGTAAATGAAAATAGAATAGTTCTTTTGTTAAGACTGCACAAAAACATCTGCATGATATGAATTTATAAATATTTAATAATTACCTATATTGCAGTTTCATCAAAGAAAGAATGAAGAAAATTTAAGGTTCATCTTTACTTCCTTAAATTGTAAAGTTTTGAAAGGTAATAATAACAAAAGAACCTTGCTAATTTCAGTTAGAATTATCCACTTGGCAATAAATACTAAAAATAGTATGAAATATATCATTTCTTCAAAAACAAACTGTATGGTCTAATAATTATGGCCGGTAATGTATATCTGGGAAATCCCGAATATACTCTCGTGATGAGGAGGAATTTATAAATAAGGAAGTAAAAGGCCTGTTAGATTAAGATCTTTAGCAGAATAAATCTCTTAGTGGTAAGTAATAACGAGAAGCAAAACAAGAAAGATTAGTGATTAATAATCCACAATCAATAAATCGCTTTACCTTAATAGATGACTATCCTATATCTAAGATTATAACAATGGTTTCGGAAATAACGAAGTATAGTCGGTACTTTAAACTAGAACTAAAAGGTCAGTATCATCGCGCACCCGCCCCTACGTAAACTAGACCACCCTTACATGTCTTCTTAAAGCCGGTGGTAAATTGAATAATTTTGAATGGATTGCGTTTGGGATCACAAATGGAGTGCTGGATTTCCAAGAATTTTGGATTAAATGATCCAAAAGAAAGGCCTAAATTGAACATTCATGTTTATAGATGACGTGACCATTAATCAGAACACGACGCTAACTTGGCAAGAATTAAAGAACTAATTGAAACGTACGGTCTCAACTTAAATGGGTATAAATGTGTTTACAGAGTAACGACAATAAAACTTCTGAACTATGAGGTCTGTAAAGGGAACGTTAGACCAGACCCTGAAAGGATGATATCTTTGCCAGAACTTCCTTCACCAGACAATATTAAAGTTCATAAAAGAATCTTTTGAATGTTAACTTAGTACAATCTTATCCTAAAGAATTAACTAAAAATTCACGTGCTAGATAGCAATACGATATTTCCCGTCTTTTTTTTAATTCTATGTGTTGTGTCACTTCCGGACGTAGGAAGTTATGGCTCTTCACATCATCCTATCCCTTGTAGCTTTTAACATCCTTTCTCCTTTTATCTTGCTCAAACCCCTACTCCGCTATCTATCTACTAAAGTCAATCAAGGATGTCAGGCGTTGCTTTGTTTTTCCCCACCACTATCTATTTCGTGAGGGGCACTTTCGGCATTGTGCAATGGTTAGCAAGCTTTCTTGCTAGAAACTGTAACATCTGAACAGTGAGTTCGATACTTACTGCGTACCCGATACTTTCGGCCTTGTGATACATCTAAATCTACCATACGTTTCGTGAGCATGAGATTCTCTGAACCTTCCTTCCTCACTACATATCCTAAAAATTTAAGCTGTCTTTTCCTGATGTTAAATATCACTTTCCTTTTCATGTACCTTTTTTTATAATCGTGTCGCCCCAAGCAAGGCATTTTACTGCCACTGTTTTGCAGGTAGTTCCATAGGAGGAATCTTATGAGAAAGAGTGACAGGTTACAGGGGGTGTCAGGAAGAAGGTATCAGAAGGATTAGAATACTAATGAGAGTGGGGTGGACGGAGAAAAGAGCATGAGAGAGGGCATGAAAATTAGTGAGATAGGAGATGGTTATTGAATTTACCCTTAAATTCTTCTAGATTAAAGCTGTCGGGAAAGCAAGTAAGCGGAAGGGGATTCCGCAGGCGGGAAGTGCGAGAAAATAAGCTGACGGAGTAGAATTTGTGTTTACAATCACGGTTTCACAGTAAAAGGGTGGGACCCAGTTGCTAATTCTCTCCAAAACCTCATTCTTGCTCATAATAATAATTTTATAGAAGGTTGATAAAAATAGGTGCTAAAATCTTCAATTTAAACTCATTATATATATATATATATATATATATATATATATATATATATATATAATCGTGTGGCCTAAAGCAAGGCATTTTTTCTGTCACTGTTGTGAAGGGGGTTGCATAAGAGGAATATTATTAGAAAGAGTGACAGGCTACAGAAGGTGTCAGGAAGAGAGTATGAGAAGGATGAGAATACTGATGAGTGGGTGGACGGAGAAAAACATGAGAGAGAGGATGTAAGTTAGTGGGACAGGAGGTGACTATTGATTTGACATTTGAATTCTTGAAGATTGTAGCTGTTGGGAAAGCAAGTAAGCGGAAGAGAATTCCACTGGAGGAAAGTGCGAGAAAATAAGCTGATGGGGTAGAATTTGCGTTTACAATTACGGTTTCACAGTAAAAGGGTGGGACCCAGTTGCTAATCCTCTCCAAAACCTCATTCTTGCTCACATGTTCTGTCCATAATATCCTCTGCATCCTTCTGTAGAACCACATTTCGGTTGCTTCAAGATTTCTTACTTGCTAAATAAAAGATTACTTTGAATATCTGAAAAGAGAATTAGAAAAAGATACAGCACTCCCTCTAGACGAGGAATACTGAGACTGGCGTAGAAACCTGAAGCTAACGTAGATGCTAGCTACGAGAGCTTAGCTGCGACACTAAGATAAGTGGATAGGGTTATTGCATTCTAACCCAGAACTCTAACCCACTCTGAACGAAATCACTCCACATTAGAAAATGAAGCTAATGCAATCATCAAAGCAATTAAGGAAAGGAGTCATTACCGAAAAGATAAACATTTTATTCTTTTCATTCTTTAAACTACGCGGTTATGGTATTACCGGTCGCCTGCTTGACCTAATCCACTCTTTCTTAAATAACCGCAAAATGATGGTCGTTCTGAATGGGCGTGCCTCTTCGTCCTACGGCACGAATGCTGGTGTTGCACAGGGCTCTATCCTGGACCCAACGCTCTTCCTTATTTTCATCAGCGCCCTCCCAGATGAGATCAAGTCCAAAGTAGGCATCTACGCAGATGACACTACAATGTACTCCCGCTCCAGTAAGAAACCTGTCGTGGCGGACAGACATAATCTCGCTGCTGACCTTGAACGGGATCTACACTCTGTGGTGAACTGGGGCAAGAAGTGGCTTGTCAACTTCAATTCATCTAAGACCAAGCTGTTGTCTGTCAACCATTACAGGCAACCTCTCCTGCCTCCCATAAGCATGGACCAAGTGATTCTCCCTGAGAGTAATAGACTACGCCTCCTCGGACTTACCCTATCCTCAGACCTCAAATGGAACCACTATATTGAATCCATAGCAAGGTCTACTACTAAGAAGGTTGGGTCACTATGCCGATCCAGGATGTTTTTTCCACCTGAATCCATCCTGCATATATACAAGTCAACCATCCGTCCGTGCATGGAGTACTGCTGCCATTTATGGTCAAGTGCCCCTGCCGTTCTCCTCAGTGTTCTTGACAAGCTCCAAAGGAGAGTCTGTAATGTGATAGGTACTAATCTGGCGACTCGACTGCAGCCACTTCCCCATCGTCGAAATGTGGCCTCCCTTTCTCTGTTCTATAAATACTTTCATGGCTTCTGCTCGGACGAACTTAAGTCACTGATGCCTCCTCAACAGGTGTTTACTCGTGCAACCAGACTGGCAACTGGGTCCCACCCATTCACAGTCAGGTTAGCCAAATGCAGACGACAATTCTACTCCTGCAGCTTCTTCTCTCGCACTTCCCACCTGTGGAACTCGCTCCCGTATTCTTGCTTTCCTGACGGCTACAACCTCCAGAAATTTAAATGCAAAGTCAATACTCATCTACTAACCAGTGGACTCTAGCTCTCTCCCCACCCCTGTATAACCTTCCCTTTCTCTCCACCTATGTATCTGTCATCGCACCTTCTTTCTCAGCTTTCTATTGTTCCTTTCTAACTAGCTTGTACTCCTCACTCTTTTCTAATTAATCTTTTTACATATATGTAGCCCCCCCGCACATAAGTGGCGTTTCCGCCTTGCTCGGGATGAAATGATTAAAAAAAAAAAGCTCTAACCTACATACTCGATAATCAAAAGCTTTGAAGACTTCTATCAACCACCAAAATATTACCAAATGATAGCATTCATCTATGTTTAAGTTACTCTACCATAAAAACACGTTTTCTCTCATTTTTCTATAAATGTCACACTTTAAGTTTCATTGGATATTGTATAAAGACTTATGCTCTGATTTGATTGGTTTGTTTTACAGCATATCAAACGCAATAGGTTATTGAATGCTGACAAGATTTTTACATTAGTTTTGGATAAATAAAAAAAATATTTTTTGTAAGAATTAAAATTGTATATCAGGCCTTTGATGTATTTTTAAAAAGTGAGGCCTGTTCATGGTCAGATGTATTGCTGGTATGTAGTTTTTTTTCCAAAAATAGATTGCTAGTGCCATTTTTTTTCTCTTCAAAAATGGATTACTGGTAATATTTTTTCTCCACTAATATACTCCTGGAAACTTTACTATAAAAGTTAATTTTTATATCTTCACATTGGTTCGACCCCATATTAGGGGTTAACTATTTGTCATAGTTGGGATCCTAACAGGTGGAACCACCATGAATCTGGAAACCTGGAAACAACAGCAATGAAGAAGTGGTTAAATGGTCTTCAAAACACACCCGTCTAATCAGAGGTCTTGCTGCCGGATGCAGTTATCGTCATACCCAGGATCTTGTTATGTTTAAATACCTACTATGTGTTTAAACATAACAAGGTCCCGGTTCTAAACAATCAATTTGTAGCATTTTCTAATATTTTATTCCTTGTATTTTCTTTTCTTGTATAAAATCTTTTATCTTTTTTTCTTTCATTCTTTCTTTTTTTGTTCTGTTATATTTCACAACCTTACAACATTAAGTTCATTAAATGTAGAAATTATCTCTTTTTTTCTCACAATCTTATCTTCGAATTGTTCTTTCCTTTTCTCTTTTTATTATATCAGTTAATTTTTCTTTATTTTTCACTCTCTTTTTTCTACTTTCATTCCTTCTCAGTGTTCTTTCTATTTTCATGCTTTTGTCTTTCGCTTTTCTCGTTTTAGTGTTCTTAATCGAACAGAATCATTATTTCGAAGTGGAAATTTAATATTCTGGTTTCAAAATAAGATCCGTAATTGCAAATCTGCGACGACTGTGTTTAGGGGTCAACTATTTGCCATAGTTGGGATCCTAACAAGTGGTAACACCGCGAGTCAGGTTTAACCTGGAAAAAACAGCAGTTAAAAAGTGGTTACATGGTCTTCAAAACAAAACCTTCTAATCTGATGTCTTGCTGCCGGATGCAGTTTATCGTCATACCCAGGACATTGTTCTGTTTGAATACCTATCAGGTATTCAAACAGAACAATGTCCCGGGTCCAAAACAATCAATTTACAGCATTTTCTAATATTTTATTCCTTGGAAGATTTACTGAACAATACCTGCAACAGTCGCATCAAGTGAAACTAAAACTGATTCAGACATACTTACAGTCAACTAGTTTACAAGAGATACTACTTAATTTGGCAATGCTATCAGCATAAAATGAAATTGCTAAAACCATTGCCCTTGAAAATATTTTGAAACACTTTGCGAATAAAAAGTTCAGAAAACTCTTTCTAAAAGACTTGTACATAAGCAGTGTGTATGCAATTGGCTTACTTTGAAATTAATAAAAATAAAACTTTCATATTGATCTATGAAAATTTTAGTATATCAAACATTTCATTTTTTTGTTAAAAACAAGCATACTACACGAAATATATACATCCATAAATTTTGCTTTTCATTTAACTGAAGCGACGCTTCCACAATCAGTTTTCTTATTGATCCCCACAATTCCTAGAATCGGCCTTGTCAACAATCAAAACTCTGAATCCAGGTCATTATTTAAAGAAATAAATAGTTGCAAATTTATTTACGGAGATTTTTTTTCCATTTTACTGAAGGTGATAAACAGTGGATAGAGTTATTGTCTCGTCTTTCTTTCTCTTACTGATGTTCTTTTATTTTCTCATTGAAACTAAAGTGCGTTTTCTCCGTCTTTCGTCACGAAGAAAAAGGAATAGTTCATTATTTATGAGTTATTGTCACAAGAAGAATTATAATAATCATTTCCTCTTTCCTCTATAAAATACAAATCCTATGTCATCTATCAACCAACTAAAAGAAAACAAACTAAACTTGCACACCCGCAAAAGTGAATTCAAACGAGTATTCACAAGACAGTGCGAAAAGTAAATCCCAAATCCTGATTGGATGAAAAACAGGAAATTCATCTATGATGTATTTTCACACCTAGATTTAAAAAGGCTTGCTGAAGCCGGCATTATGAAAAGCTTCACTATTTAAACCACTGCGCTAACCTGTCAATACCAGGCAATGAGATGGAAGCGGTATCTGATAACATCTCGCCAAAATGTAAGAATGAAACTTCAAGATGGATCGGCTTTGCTGCCAATTGTCTTTCCTTCTTTTTCGTTCCACTCCAACCCGGACGTAGGGTACGCCACGGTTTCCTTTGGCATCTTCTACCAACGTCATTTTGTTCACTTTCACACGACGCCGCTAAAGAGAACAACAACAAAGAAAAAATAGACGAGTTAAATACAACATCTTTTTTAGTTTTGCTTTCTTTCTCTGCCGGATGTGCGTTGTGGTGCAGTGGATATCGGCTCGGAACGAGAAATCGGGGAGCCGAGTTCAAATTCCAGTTGAATTCATTGCATTCACTTACGCACAAATACCCTTAGGAAAGGTAATCCGTCTCTTCCTTCCAGTTATGGGTTAAATAACAGGACAGATTGGGTTCTATAGCCTTGGCTGGCAACCAGTCTACCGCAGAAAGCAATGTTAACCTACTGCGGGATAATCTTCTGCCCAGTTAGTCATGTCTCGAAAGGGACATGATCGCCCAAGCGTGTATCATGTATGGCACTTAACTGACTGACTTCTCTCTCTCAACCTGTCGCTGAGCTAACAAACAGAGGAAAGAACAAAGACTTTACATTCTGCTACTACAGAACCATCAACTCTAAACTTCAGCGGACATTTTAAATACCTACATTTCTCTACGAACAGTTTTAACTACAAAGCTGCATGCATTTTCTCAATGAATATTTTTCTCATCACAAGTATATTATAGTGTTCAGTTAACAAAATTTCACTTATATTTTCCTTCTTACACTTTTGTCATTCTGTAAATGAATCTTTGCTTTGATGTACACACGAGGTATTTTCTCATTTCACATTTCAACCTTCAACCTTCTATTTAAATTGTGGGGACATCGGCGTGTTTGGCACAAGGCCAATTTACCAAGCATCACCGAGGCCTCTACACCTCTTTTGTCTTCAAACTTGTTCTGATTCTTGCATTTGTCATCTCTCTCTCTCTCTCTCTCTCTCTCTCTCTCTCTCTCTCTTCACTTTACGTTTATTTCGTTTCACTTCTTTCTCTTATTTTGTCTCGTCTTCCAAACTTCACAAACAATTTTCAATATTATTTTCTCAGTTTTCTCTATTTTATTTGGTCTCTTAATCATTTATTATCCATGCATTCTCGTTTTTCTTTCAATTGCATTGCCATATAACGTTTAAAAAAAGAAAGCCTTCATTCACACGTTTCATTCAGTCGTTTTAGACAGTATTGTTTTTCATTTGATCTACTTCATCAGCTTTTGTTTTTGAGTTTTTTGTTTTTCTTTTATTCTCTTCTTGTTCTTCTCTCTCTCTCTCTCTCTCTCTCTCTCTTTCTATCATAAATCTCCTTTGTTTCTTTTGCATTTTGTGTTTTTCACCCTCTTTTTTTGTTTCTTCCTTCTTTTTTATTCTTTCTTTACATTCCGCATTTATATTTTTTCTTGGGTTTTTTGTAATATATTTCAATTCTTTTTTTTTTCTTTCCTCCTTCATTCATGGCATGTTCGTTTTTTTCTTTCTTTTTTATACATTTTCTTTCATTTTTATTTATGTTTCTTATTTCATTCATTTTTATTTTCTATTCAGTATCTATCAATCATTTCCTGCATTCGTTCTATTTTTTTTTTGTTTCTTTTTCTGTTTTTCTTTCCTTCTTTCACTCTGTTTGTTTTTTATTTTCTTTCTTTCCTTCATTCTATTTTTCTTTATTCTGTCTTTATTTACCCTTTTCTTTCTCCTGTTCTTTTCTTCTCTTTCTCTATTTTTTCTTTACCTCCTTCGTTCTTTCTTACTTTCTTCTTTCCGATTTTAAGATCATTACCGACACTTTATTGTGTTTTTCTTCATTCGTTTATTTGTCTGCAGTTTAATCTTGGATCATTTAAGTGGCATTCTTTAAAAGATGGCGTCTAGCCATTTCTTTTGGTATCTCCTTACATCTTTTGCCCGCCCTTTTTCCACAGGCGCCATCCTTGCTTTGCAGACAAACGTCAGCCAATAGAGGTTACTATACTTTTATCTTTCTTATAAAGACATTCTTTAAGAATGTTTTATTTGTATTTTTCATTCTTTTACTTATATGAATTTATTTCCGATTTATACTATATGTGCGTTGTGGTCCAGTGGATATCGGGAGCCGAGTTCGAATTCCAGTTGAATCCATTGAATTCACTTACGCGCAAATACCCTTGGGAAAGGTATTAATCCGTCTCTTCCTTGCAGAGCAGGACGGATTGTGTTCTATAGCCTTGGTCGGCAGCCTGTCTACCGCTGAAAGCAATGGCAACCTACTGCGGGATAATCTTCCGCCCAATCAGTCATGTCTCTTTCGAGACATGAACGCCCAAGCGTGTATCATGTATGGCACTTAACTGGCTGATGGGTAAGAAAGCAGAAAAATCTTATTCTTTCATTTAATTCAAACAATACTACTTCTTTTTCCACTTCATATTCTCTTGTCTGTTTTTACTGTTCCTGCTTGTTCTCTCCTTGTCGTCTTTGTTAAATCCAAAGATGAATTTTCTTGAAAAACGCAGTTCATGTCTAGATTTTAAAAATATATTTTCTTGTTTTATGAGTTTTTTTATATTTAGTATTTGTATATTTTTCTCTTCTTTTTTAAAAATTGTTTTTATCATGGGATATTCAATCTTTCGTTCGTCTTAAATTTGCACGGCATTTTTATTTTCCATCTTGTCCTGTTCCTTTTGATATTGACCAAGCTTTATTTAGTTTTTTCATAAGTCTACACGTATGGCGTGACAATTCCGTAGACATAGCAAATCCGTGTAGCTCAAAAATCATGACTCTATCCTGGCAAAACTAGAATTTTCGTTTCTTGCTTTTTAAGATCACCGAAGTAGAATTATGATTATAGATATTAGAATCAGGACAACAACGCAAATATCGAATTTAAAAATCAAAACCATTTCCATACGATCGACCATTTCGATTTCCTGTTGCATTTGATCTAATATATTTTTGTATCAAATATGAAATCTGCTTTTATAAAGATCATGGGAATGAAAATATTTACAATAAAAATATAAACATTGAATATATTATAATTACGTGATATTTGACAATTGAGGGAGGGAATATTAGATTTTGAAACTAAAATTTTCGATCTTTATTTTTAGTAATTTCACCTCAAACAAGGTTAATACACTCTCCAATTTACGGCAGATTTTGGTTCTTATATCTGCTGCTAATTTGATCCTATCTAATTAATTAAAATTTCTATTAACACAGGAGTAAATCGTTGCGTCATAAGCATAAATTCCTAGTTGAAAGCTGAAATCATCCGGATCCTCACTGATGAACATTAGTAACAATGTAGGTCTAAGGACATTTCCTTGGTGAACAATTGCATTACTGTAGAAACATCTGGAAGAATGACCGTTCAAGAGCACTTTCATTCCGCTATTTCATAGCTAAGATTGAATCTGCTAAAAAATTATTCCATCAGTAGCATAACCGTCCAACCTGTACAGAAAACCTGTATTCTAAATACTATCAAAAGGCTTTGAGATGTCCAAAGTGGAAGCCCAAGCAGTACTATTCGTATTCAAAGATTGCGGCTTTTTCTGTTAGAAGTGAAGGGTTTATGTGTGGTATTTTAATTTATTTCTTTTTATAAAGTCAGTTTTTTTTTGTCATACCTTTTTACCTGTTGTTTTAACTTCTTATTACACCTATTAATAGGTTCTCAAAAAAATTCCAATCACCTGTAAGATGTTCTTTATTTCTTTTACCGCCTTTTCTCTTTCTTTTTACTTTCTATAAAGAAAGAAAGTTAATTTTTTTCTTTTTATAGCTTTTTCATTGTTTCTGTTCCTTTATATTACCTTGAATGCCTTTCTTTTTTCTTATTTCTACGACTTCATTTATTTAAATTTACCGCCCTTTCTGTTTTCTTTCTTCCTTGATACTTTTTCTTTATTTTCTTTTTCATTTCTTTCTTTCTTTCTTTCTTTCTTTTCATTTTCTTTTATATCATCTTTTCTTTCTTTCTTTCTTTCTTTCTTTCTTTCTTTCTTTCTTTCTGTCTGGCTGTATTTATTTATTTATTTCTTCTGTTATATTTCACAATCTTACAACATTAATTTCGGTAAACTTGGAAATTATCTCTTTTTTATTTTCCCCCACCCTTATCTTGGATTCATTCTTTTTTTCTTTTCATTATATCAGTTAATATTTTTTTATTTTTCTTTCTCTTTTTTCTACTTTCATTCCATCTAAGTGTTTTTTTTTATTTTCATTCTTTTGTCTTTCGCTTTTCTCTTTCTTTCTTTTTTTCATTGTTCCTTCACAAATTTTTCTGTTTCTTTCCCTTTCTTCTGTATTACATTGTTTTTTTAACCACCTTTTCTCTATCTTTTCTTTTTTTATTATGAAAGAAAAATAAGATATATCTTTTTTTTTCTTTCTTTCTTTCTTTCTTTCTTTCTTTCTACCACTTTTCTCATTCAGCCCTTTTCAATTATCTTGCCTTTTTTCTTTTTTCTTTCTACGACTGTTTATTCTTCTTTCTTTTTCCGCCTTTTTTTAGTTTCATTTTCTTGTATATCATCTTTTATTTTTTTTTCTTTAATTCTTTCTTTTTTTGTTCTGTTATATTTCACAATCTTACAACATTAAGTTCATTAAATGTGGAAATTATCTCTTTTTTATTTTCTCCCAATCTTATCTTCGAATTGTTCTTTCTTTTTCTCTTTTCATTATATTAGTTAATTTTTATTTATTTTTCATTCTCTTTTTTCTACTTTCATTCCTTCTCTGTGTTCTTTCTATTTTCATTCTTTTGTCTTTCGCTTTTCTCGTTTTAGTGTTCTTAATCGAACAGAATCATTATTTCGAAGTGGAAATTTAATATTCTGGTTTCAAAATAAGATCCGTAATTGCAAATCTGCGACGACTGTGTTTAGGGGTCAACTATTTGCCATAGTTGGGATCCTAACAAGTGGTAACACCGCGAGTCAGGTTGAACCTGGAAAAAACAGCAGTTAAAAAGTGGTTACATGGTCTTCAAAACAAAACCTTCTAATCTGATGTCTTGCTGCCGGATGCAGTTTATCGTCATACCCAGGACATTGTTCTGTTTGAATACCTATCAAGTATTCAAACAGAACAATGTCCCGTGTCCTAAACAATCAATTTACAGCATTTTCTAATATTTAATTCCTTGGAAGATTTACTGAACAATACCTGCAACAGTCGCATCAAGTGAAACTAAAACTGATTCAGACATACTTACAGTCAACTAGTTTACAAGAGATACTACTTAATTTGGCAATGCTATCAGCATAAAATGAAATTGCTAAAACCATAGACCTTGAAAATATTTTGAGACACTTTGCAAAAAAAGTCCAGAAAACTCTTTCTAAAAGACATGTGCATAAGCAGTGTGTATGCAATTGGCTTACTTTGAAATTAATAAAAATAAAACTTTCATATTGATCTATGAAAATTTTAGTATATCAAGCAGTTCATTTTTCTCATTAAAGACAAGCATACTACACGAAATATAAACATTTATAAATTTTGCTTTTCATGGACCTGAAGTACGCTCCCCACAATTCCTAGCACCGGTCTTGTCAAAATTCACAACTCTGAATCCAGATTATTATTTAAAGAACTAAATGATTGCAAATAAAATTACGAAATTTTTTTTCTATTTTACTGAAGGTGTTAAACAGTGTATAGAGTTATTGCATCGGTTTCAAAATAAGATCCGTATTTGCAAATGAGCGACGAATATGCTTGCTTCAAGTATACAGAAACTAAGATCATGCATATAATTATTTTATTCTACATTTTACTTACCTTTCTCCCTAATAATTGATTTCCCCCTCATTTTAAATCAAACGAAGTCAGTATTCAAGCATTCAGACTTTATGATTTCTATCCTTAAATCTCATTTTTAAATATTAAGTTGAGTAGAATGCTTTTCGTTAATTCAATGATCTTTAAACAACATTTACTTTCTCATGCCAACGCAAACACTCTGTTATGTAGGCTATGACAAAGCCTTCTGTGTTTAGCATGAAATATATTGTAGTATCATAATACATATTTACTGTTTTCTTTGTGAATATAAGCTATTTTAGAACTCATTAATTTAAGATATATGTTCAGAGATTAATATAGGTTAGGCACCTTTTTTATTAAATCATTTTACAGCCAACATTGCGGTAAATCTCATAATATGCAAGAGGCTTACTTAGATTTTCATGGTAAATAAATGATTTTCTCATTTTAAATTTCTGAAGTTTCGGGCTTGGTATGAACAAGGTCATGCACTGGTTTACTTACTTGACAAGCTTGTCTGAATGGATGACTGAACGAAGAGCTGGAAGCGTGGAAAGGAGAAAAATTAAGGCTATAAGAAATGAGAGATTGTGGAAAGCATTATCACCCTCGTCCTTAAGTTACAGAGCAGAAAAAAAAGAAACAGAAAATATGATATAGGAAGAAGTTCTCATACTCACTGTAAACTTACTGGAAATAATAGAATTGGTCAATACAGACCCCATTATCGTGTGATATTTTTCCATTACAAGAAAAGACCATCTAGTGAAAATAAAGTTTTTGTTTTTCAGTGGGGAATTCGAAATAGTGCTAGATTTATTGTATTGGATAGAAGGCAACCAATACGATACAGCGTCTGTAATTTGTCAAGCACCAGTTCAAGCAACAGAGGACGTCATGTCAATGGGTCAGTGAGCAATTATAATACTGTATAAATTTATGTTCTATTTATTTGTTGCTATAAGAAACTCTTACCTCTTTAATATTATTATTTATTGTTATTGACCTTGATCTGCTAGATTTACTCTTTTCCCATCCCCACTTTCATATATTGGGATGTTAGACACTTGCTGTTAGACAAGTTAGACATTTTAGACATATTATACGCTTGCTGTTGCGCGTCTGTAAAACAATGCATGAAAAAAAAAACCTTCCTGCAAAGTGTGGCGATGTTTCGGTTAAAAATAAAATCTCTCAGAATTCCATCTTCCATAAATCATCAAAATTCCATTCATAAATCTTGCTAAAAGCTGTCATTCATTTGAAGCTCCCTGAAGAACATTCATGTTCTTGTGCCAATGACAACACTCTGCAACACTAGACGATAATCCATTTCTTAGATAGTCAAAACAAAAACATTTTTCTAGCCACAAGGCATTATGATAATAGTAATTTGAGATACGATTTTATTTCTGATTATAAAACAATTATTTTTATCCAGAAATCCGTTATATACTTTCAGATCTCAAGTAAACTACTATATATTTTTCACCCACTTTTCCTTACACATTTTAAGTATTTACTATGACACAATATATATATATATATATATATATATATATATATATATATTTTACATGTATAAATATGTATAGAAGATATATGTATATAATTATACATATATATATGTATGTACATATATATACATATATATATATATATATATATATATATATTTAGTGTATCGAGGCAGCAAATAATTTTCTAAACATATAATCTTAAATATAAGAGACAATGAATGTCTGTTATGTTTAATCATGAGCCGTTCTAAACGTCTTATTTGTGCTTCAATTTCGATTGAAAATAAAGACAAAAATTCTCCAACATTTGGATAATGTCATATTAATTTGGTTCTAAGCTTTCGGCTCACATGAGCCATCTACAGAAAGGTTATTAAACAACATTTCTCAGAAAAAAAACATAAACATGTAGGTAATATCAGACAGATTTTACTCAACCATACAATAATCCTTACTCATACGCACAATAAAAAGAACCTTCAGATATTAGAGGCCATGTACATTAAATACAAACAACCCACACTTAATAAAATCACCTTTAAATCCGGTCATAACACATTACATTGCATTTGAATACATGGTTCTGTTGTCATTTCGCGCTATCACGCAGTATGACGTCATAGAACCGCATAGCAAATTTGCGAACTGCGTTGTTATTTTTGGTTACTATTGCCGTTGCCTAGCGGAGTTCTATGTCAACACAAAATAAAATCGTCTGTGATGGTGGATGTTACTGTATTACCGTCTTAATAATCTCTCTGAAGATGGCTCACGTGAGCCGAAAGCTTAGAACCAAATTAAAATATTATCCAAATGTTGGAGAATTTTTGTCTTTATTTTCAACTGAAATTAAAACCAAAATACGACGTTTAGAACGGCTCATGATTAAACATAATAGACATTTATTGTCTGTTATATTTAACAGTATATGTTTACAAAATATATATATGTATATATTTTTTAGGTATATATGCATGTATGCATATATGCGTATGTATATACATCTGCATATATGTATATATGTATATACATAAAAATATAAGGTGTATGTGTAGGTATTTGATAGCTATCACGATGCGATTAGTATATTAAAGGAAGGTAAAGAAGGTATTGGGTATTACCTATTTGTTATTCATTAATATTTCGAGATCAGAATGATCCCTATTCTCTGCTACTGATGTCATCAATTGTACTGAGTATGTGTGTGTGTTTACCTGTAAGTGTGTTAGTTCATGTATATGTGTGTGTTTATGGTTTATATATGTATGCGCGGTAGTAAGATTTGGTTTTTCGCATTTTTGTTAAATTAATAGAGGTCGCCGTTTTACGATTTGATGATATATCTGTCTGCTTAATTATATAGTTTTATATGTGCGCGTTGGCCGTTGGCAGGGTTTGGCATTTTCGCATCTCAGTCAGAATGGTAGTAGGTGCCGTTTTACGACCTGATGTTATGTCTATCTGCTTTAATTGGAGGTGTGTTTATTCCTTCTTTTTCCCTCCAGGTTTTGTTCTCGTGTGTTCTTGTGTGTGTTTTTGCGTGGGTGTGTTATGTGTGTGTGTGTGTTTATGTGCGTATTCGTCGTGCATTTTTTCACTTCTGTGTTTATTTTAAATATACGTATGCCTATATACCTTTCCCTTGTATCATGTGAGTGCGTGTGTGTGTGTGTGTGTGTGTGTGTGTGTGTGTGTGTGTGTGTGTGTGAACATATAAATATATGTGTATGTATGCGTATGTGTTCCGGTGTATCGTATGTTGGAGTGTGTGTGTAAATATATATATGTGTATGTGTATGATTTCCGGTGCATAGTATGTTAAAGCATGGGATTTGTGTGTGTGCGTGCGTGCGTTGTATTGCTGCCAGTGGCTATACGTTTGAGGTATGTGTGTGTGCGTGTTCCGGCTTACAGTGTGGTATACTTGTTGTTATTAGTCACGTGTTTGTAGGCATTTATTTGTGCGTTAGTCTGTGACTGCGCTTTACACTCGTGGCTGATGTGTGTTAAGGTGCGTGATAGTGATAACTATTCAGTTATATAATCTAGATTGACTTCGTGTCTATTTTTGATCTGTGAGTAGAGTCTAGCTGTTAGTAAAGTTTCTTTTCTGCGTAAGTTTCCCTGGTAACGCTCTCTTGCTTTAATAGTGACTATTATATTTTTGTCTTTGCATTTGCATTTTTTAGGTGCTTGTGGAATGATAATGCCTGCGTATGTAAGTGTTCTTTAATTCTGCTGTGTTACTGTCTGGTGGTGCTGACGACATAAAATTCCACGCATTTGACGCATTGTGTGCGATATACGACATAGACGTGGTGGCAAATACAAGTGTTGGTAATAGGCCGATTGGCCAGTGTACATGCGGTGTCGTTTCTAGTATGTTGTTTGTTGTAGTTGTATTTGAAGTGTGTCCGAAGAGTTGGGCAAATACAACATAACCGATACGCATTTAGCCTAGATGTTGTCTCACTCTACACGTCAGTACCGGCTCGATTTAATAACGGATGACATCAACCCTTTAGGCCTGTACTGCTACAACATCACTCCAGCAGACATTCACCTAATCTTGACGACTATAGTAAACAATATCTGCTTTACATTCCAAGGGCGCACCTATTAGCAGACCACGGGCCTTCCGATGAGATCCAGCCTATCGGATTACTTGCCATCACATATATGAATCGGCTGGAACGTCGCGCTCTCAACAGCTGCCATTCGTACGCCTTATTCACAAGATATATTGATGGCATAATCATCCTCAATTCTTCGCGTGATGAGGAGAATACAATGGCGGCAACGATCAATTCACCATCGAACATCCCGATACGAATGGATGCCTCTCACTGATAGTATCGGAAAAGTGCCACATCCACACCGATTTCAACAAAAAGCCCGCGACCAGAGACATGTTTGTCCACGATAAAAACACTATCTGATGAGACATTGCTATTTCAATGTCGAAACAAAATGCACAATCTGTAGTAGATCATAATTGTACATGTTCTAAACTATAATTTAAAATAAATATTCATAGCTTCATCTTCATATTGAGCATTGTTTTAAATTAATATTTTAAACGTTGTTAATATATTTCTTCGTTCTTTATTCACTTGGATATATATATATATATAACATGTTTCTACACAATTTCACCTTCTATATGTATATATATGTATATATACATATATTACACAAATACAGCTTTTTCATATATATTTATAGACATATATAACATTTTCTAGAAATTTTCAGCGTTTATATATATATGCATTTTTACAGAAATTAATTAGTTATATATATAAAAAATTTTTCTACACATTTCAACTTATATATATATATGTATTTTTAATTTTTACATAATTTCAGCTTTTGGTATATATATATATATATATATATATATACATATATATATATATATATATATGTGCATAAGTATTCTCTTAACAATTTCATGTTATATATATTATTTTTTCGACACAAATTCACCTTTTCTCATATATATTTCAGCTTTTATATATGTGACGCATATATACTCTTGTGAAAGGTATTAATCCGCCTCTTCTTGCTATGTGTTGAATAGCAGGCCAGATCAGCTTGTATAGTTTAACGTTGACGTTAATGTCAGGAGTCTGTGGGAAAATCTTCTGCCAAGCCAGCCATATCTCTTTCAAGTCATGATTGACTAAGCGTGTATCACGTATGGTAATTAACTAACTGTCTTACATATACTTGCATCCTTTTTACCCGTATTTATATACTAGATTCCTGTTTACTCAGTTTCCTTAAGCATTCTATTCGGTATTTTCTCTTGCTTGTCTTGAATAAATTATAGGAACTTTTTTTTTTATTTGAATAGACATAAAACAGAGCTTAAATGTACTTTTTCATGTTTTGATTAGCAATGTAGTCTTATAGAATCCAATCTTCTTTGAGTGTCCTTTATGTGCAGGGTTATTTTTATCAAGATTCTTACAGTAAATATTAAACATCACTTCGACCTCAAATAATGGTAATCAGGTGAGTATCAGGAAGCATTTCTTTTTTTTGTTTTCTCTCCTGATTTTCTCTCCTGATTTCTGTCTTTTAATTAGACCATTTTACTTCCGATCTTCCTCCTTGAAACATTTTGTTATTTTTAGTTGTTTAAAACTTTTTACTCGTTCTTTCTTTCTTTCTTTCTTCCTTTCTTTCGTTCTTTCTTTCTTTTTTGCTCGTAATTGCCTTATTTTATTTTCAAAATTAAGTTTTTTTTTCGTTTAAATTTGTCTTTTATGCCTTTTTCATTTATTTTCAGAACGTCATATTTTTCTTACATTTTTCTTTCTTTCTTTCTTTCTTTCTTTCTTTCTTGTAATTGGCTTCTTTTTTTCTTTTCAGAATTAGGATATTTTTTGTTTAAAAATTTTGGTTATGCCCTTTTTAATTATATTCAGAACGTTATAATTATTTTACTTTTTCTTTCTCCTTTCCCTCTTACTTTCTTTCTTTCTTGCTTGTAATTGCCTTGCTATGTGATGTCATTTCTTCAATATTTGACAGGCCTGACCATAACGCACATGGATAGGTGTCCCTGCAGGCGCTTTCGGTGGGCAATCCCTGGGCCACACTTTGCTGCCGCCCGCGCCAGTTCCCTACCAGTGCATGACGCAGCTAATGACCGTTTGCTTCCTCTACTGGATGTCTCTCTCCAACAACAACATTAAACATGAACATCCATATCTCTGCATAAAAAGCTAAACCAGGCAAATTAAAATCATCTAAACCTCTTAATATTTCCTTTACTAACATCCGAGGTATCAGAACCAACTTATGTAGCGTGGAATCTTTCTTCCATGAAAAGGTGCCCTGACATCCTAGCCCTTTGTAAGACTAATCTCAATCCTTCCGTTCCCTCATCTGAATTCTCTATTCCTGGCTACCTTCCTCTCTTCAGAAAAGATTCTAATGTCCACATGCATGGGCTTGGTGTTTACGTCAGTGAACGCCTTCCACAAGCTAGGCAGATCTCTCTTGAATCCCTAGATCATTCTTATCTGTGTTTCCGTCTCTCCCGTCTAAGACCAGTTAGCTATCTCTTCTTTCTCTACAGATCTCCTTCGTCTTCCGACCTCTCCGTACTTGACAGCATCTCCAAGGACATTTCCTCTCGTACTTTTGCCCATATACTTGTGTTTGGTGACTGTAACGCCCATCATGCTGAGTGGCTGGAGAACTCCGTCACAGATCTTGCTGGTGTACACGCCATGAGTTTTTCAATGATTCAGTCACTTACGCAGTTGGTGGAGTTCCCCATGCGTTTCTGTAATAACCCTAATGGACACGACTCACTATTAGATCTCTGTTTTACTTCCACCCCCGACTTTTGCAAACTCTGACCATGCGTTAGTTTCCGTCAGCATCTCCTTTACGCTTCCACTTCACCCAAGAACCGTTGACCGGTAGAATATCTTACTGTTACCAAAGAGCCGATTGGGACTCGTAAACTGATTTCCTGAGTGACGTCCCTTGGAGCAAAGTATTTAGTCTTCCTGTTGAAGACTGTGCGGCTGAGGTTTCCTCTTGGGTTAAGGCTGTCATCGATGCTTTTATCCCTGCCAGGAGGTTGAGACTTAAATCCAACTCACCCACCTGGTTCTTCCCTGTCTGCTCAGCTGCCATCACCCACCGAAATCACTTCTTTCGGCTTTACCGGAGTCACGCGTCGGACCATAACAGGCACCTTTTTGCAAGAAACTACTTAAAAGAGCTAAGCTGATGTTTGCAGCTAGAATAAAGCAGCGCATAGCATCCCGTAAGTTCGGCTCCAAAGACTACTGGAGGCTCTGTAAAAGCGTGCTGAACAGCAGTAAGCCCTCAATCCCACCTCTAATCGACGAATTTGAGGATCCTCACCTCTTCAACAGACAAGGCTGAGAGTTTCGCTCGCAAATTCTCCACTAAATCGACACTGGACTCATCTGGAGTATCTGTAACTGACTTCCCTCCCTGAACCCAGGCCCAACTTACTGATATACTAATTATTCCCTCGGTGGTCTCCAAAATAATTTCTAAGACCCCCATAAGGCTAACGGTGGCTACGGAATACCAATCATTGTTCCAAAAAAATGTGTTCCTGAACTCTCTTCTGTTCTCTCTAAACTCTATAACTACTGCCTCTCTGCTTCTTGCTTTTTTGCTTGCTGGAAACCTTCCTCAGTGGTTCCTGTATATAAAAATACTGGAGAACACGCTGACTCCGCTAATTATCGCCCTATCAGCCTCCTGCCGATCTTTGGCAAAGTGTTAGAAGCCTTCATCAACGCCGAGCTGGTGCAATATCTCTCAGTCCACAGACTTTTCTCTGGCAAACAGTATGGGTTCCGCTTCACGGGGTCTACTGCTAATTTACACACAACCATCACTGAATATATACACCAGACCCTCAACAAGAACGGCGAAGCGCGAACTGTTGCCTTGACATATCCAAAGCGTTTAACAGAGTCTGAAATTCTGGCCTTCTATGCAAGCTACAGGGCTATGGCATAACTGGACACTTGTTTTACTTAATCCATTCATTCCTTTTAAATCGAACAATGAAGGAAGTATTGAACGGACAAGACTCCCAATAATATCACACGAACGCGGGTGTCTCTCAAGGCTATATTCTGGGTCCTACGCTTTTCCTTAACTATATTAACGATCTCCCCGATGCAATAAGATAGCAAGTAGGCATATACGCTGACGACACTACAGTTTACTCTCGTCTCGATCAAATATCTGCCGAGGCTGACAAAGCTAACCTCGCTGCCGCGTTTGAAAATGACCTCCAATCCATGGTGGACTGGGGTAAAAAATGGCTCGTGAATTTTAATGCTTCCAAAACGAAGCTGCTATCTATTAACCATAACAGACAATCGTTCCTCCCAGTTCATTAACATGAATCAGGCTTCTCTCCTTGAAAGTAAAACACTGCACCTACTCGGATTAACTCTTACATCAGACCTTAAGTGGAATAACTATATATAGAATTCATAGCTAAATCTACTGCTAAGTAAGTCGGTTCTCTGTGTAGGGCCAGGAAGTTTTTCCCGTCCGAAACAATCCTGCACATAGACAAATCTACCATCAGCCCATGCATTGAATATTGCTGCCATATCTGGTCGGGTGCTCCTGCTATCCAGCTAGGCGTCCTTGACCAAATTCAACGGAGAGTCTGTAATATGATCGATTCTGACTTGGCTGCTATGATACAGTCACTCTCTCACCGACGCAATGTGGCTTCCCTGTGTCTCTTCTACAAATACTTTCACGGCTTCTGCTCCGATGAACTTAACTTACTGCTGTCCCCTATGTATGAATTTCCTCTAGCCACAAGATTAGCAACTAGGCCCCACTCTTTTACTGTGAAACCGATATATTGTAAACGCAAATTCTACTCCATCAGCTTATTTTCTCGCACTTTCCTCCAGTGGAATTCTCTTCCGCTTACTTGCTTTCCCGACAGCTACAATCTTCAAGAATTCAAATGTCAAGTCAATAGTCACCTCCTGTCCAACTAACTTACATCCTCTCTCTCATGTTTTTTCTCCGTCCACCCACTCACCAGTATTCTCATCCTTCTCATACTCTCTTCCTGACACCTTCTGTAGCCTGTCACTCTTTCTAATGATATTTCTCTTATGCAACTCCCTTCACAACAGTGACAGAAAAAATGCCTTGCTTTAGGCCACACAATTTTACACCTATATATATATATATATATATATATATATATATAATGAGTTTAAATTGAAGATTTTAGCACCTATTTTTATCAACCTTCTATAAAATTATAATTAATCCGTAAAATAATTGGTATATATATATATATATATATATATATATATAATCCCTAAATTTTTAAATGCAACATCAATTGCAATCTTCTATTTTCTTCGATTCCCTGAATCTTTTTATTCTTCAACACCACCTCTAGAGTGTTTTTTTCTCTCTCGCTCACTGTATCCCGATAACCACTAGTGTCGCTGTTGGGGTGAAATGATTAATATATATATATACACCTACACAACAACGATCTAACATTGTCTGATGACAAGATAAAAATTTCGAAACACAAAATTACCGTGTCGCATTGTAAACTATATTTATTTCAAATAAAAAAAAAATTAATGATATATATATATATATATATATATATATATATATATATAAAAAAAAACAATATCCTAATCCCAATGTAGATTATTAAATAAGGAAATAAAAAATAGCAAGGAAGAAAGCCGTTACGCACCCCTTCCTGGACATAAATGAAATGGGAAGGTAGCCGATTTAAGGTACGCCCTTATTGAAACGAAGTTTTAATATCACCTCGCAACTCCATGGTACAAAATGAAGAGGAAATATCGAAAAAGGAATCAAGCCGCTTTTTTTTTTTCAGAAATCAATGCTTCAGTACACACACCGAGGAACATGTTCAAGGAACGCCTGTGCTGTTTGATAATAAATCTTGGAAAAATGCACCATAACAAATTTACGCAAGAGGAGAAGCCTGCTGTTTTTATCTTATGTTTATTTTTGTAGATGGACCAGCTAAAATAACGCATGCGCTTTAAGAATTTTGTTTGTATTCTTTTCCATGTTTTATTCTTTTTCCACCTAAAGATAAAATGTTTGAGGGTATATTTCTTTTCTTTTAATCTTGTCTATACGATCGTTGCAAGGTATAAATCATGAGATATGCCACGCAAGAAAGACGAAGAATATATATTGAGTAAGTTGAAAATACAAATACATATACATGGGCCGATGGGTAAATTGTCACTATTTTATATATTTAATTTCGCGCAAGCGCGTTGTTCGGGCTTGATTTTGTCGACTGCACAGTATAATAAAAAGTGGAACGATCATGATGTTTTGTTTGAAATTTGGGCCGAAAGCTCTACTCCGAATATTTCAGAGTGATTTGATTTTAATCTGAGAAGAGAGGAAAGGATTTGGAATGAGCTGGATGATAACATCATGTATTTTAGACTGATCACTAGCGATGGCGACGTTATGCTGTAGAAGTAGTGAGATGGTTAATGTTTTTTTGAATTGGCCTCGTGTGAAACGGATGTGTTTTGTGGTTCAGTGGATATCGGCTCGGAAGGAGAAATCAGGGAGCCGAGTTCGAATTTCTTGAATTCACTTGATAGAGACGTTGAGAACCATGATCGCCTACACCTGAGTAGTTACACAAACTCTCCTCATTGAGACAATGTCTGAATAAACGATGAAGGTGTTGTAATATATATATCTGTAATATTTTTTAAAAAAATTTTCTTTCTTTTCTTTTCTTTTTTCCCTCCCTTCCTTCCTTTATCTCTCTTATCTCCCACATTTTTTCCGTGTTGCTTAACCTTACGTCGATTTAACACGGCTGTCTGTTAATTTTTAGTTACAATTCTCTTTCCTTCTTTTGCGAACCCTGACGATGTTAATTTTTTCTTTTCTTGTTTATTTGATATTATTTTATTTTATCTTTTTCTTTTCCTTTATTTTTCCTTTTTATTTTTTATTTTTTATTTTCTTTTTTAATTTCTTTGCAAATCTATTTAAAAAGGAAAAGTAGACTAATTTTTCTCCAGTTTCTGAAAGGATTTTTCTGTTGCTGAGGTGATGTGTTATCCCCCGTGGGGATCTTCATATCGAAATGGCCATTCAACATCTTTGAATTAATCCTTTTTTAATATATATATATATATATATATATATATATATATATATTACCGTGAGTTATACATTACCGTGAATTATCTATATATGTACGTTCTAACTAACCACTGTTATTTTATCGGACATTATTTTATACGAAAATTTTGTGAATAGCGATGTTTGAGTAGACGTCATTTTCGTAAATACTGTTGTGTGAGTGGTGAAATGGATATCGTATCTGCACGAAAAATCAGACAACCGAGTTCGAATTCTAGTTGAAATTTTTACAAATATTCTTGGGAAAGTTACTAATCTGTCGCTTCTTCCTCCAGTTGTTGGTTAAATATCAGAACAGAGTGGTTTCTATAGACTTATTGTAATCAGTCTATTACAAAAAGTAATGACAACCTACTGCTGAAAATGCCTCTGCTCTGTCAGTCCTGTCTATTTCGAAATATGATCATCCGAGTGTGTAACATATATATCACTTAACTGACTGAATATTCGCCTGCTCATTCGAGTATTTAATAAAAAGCATGTGATAAAGTACTTTTGCAGGTGCTGTTTAAGGCTGCAGTGAGGTCGTTTTGATATAATTTTGCCTCCCTGTATGCATCTCTGGTGTTTACATGAGATATTATAGGATTTATCACTTTTGTTGCTTTGTTTGTATATTTCTATCAAGAATGCCATGTTTCTCAACGTGAAGTTAACTACACTACTCAAAAAATTAGAAGAACACTTCGAAAACACATCAGATCTAAACAGGGGAAAATGATCTTGAATATTTCTCCTGATAATAAGTAGGTGATGTAATAACACTATATAAACAGCTATCAATTCAAATTCTACATGGTAATAGAGTCATCTATGCTACCAGAGTGCTTGTCTCACGCCCATTTTACCCAGGTACTCACTAAAGACGCAAACCTACTAAGATTTGATCCAACAACCACAGACAGCCACAAATGTGTCAGGAGGCTAATTTTTAATACAATTACATACCCATATAATACTACACTGCTCAAAAAAATTAGAGGAACACCTCAAAAACACATCAGATCTAAACAGGGGAAAAATGATCTTGAATATTTTTCCTGATAATAAGTAGGTGATGTATTAGTAACAAAATGATGCCACATAATTTGATAGAAATGAAAATGATCACCCTATAGAGAGGGGAAAATCAAAGACACCCCAAGAATAAAAGTGAAAAAATGATGCAACAGAATAGTCTATTTTGCCAAAATGTCATTTAGAAACTCAAAATGATTCAAAATGATTTGTGTGTCTCCCTTGTGCTTGTACGCATGACTGACAACGTCGGTGCATGCTCCTAATGAGACGACAGATGGTGTCCTGGGGGATCTCCTCCCAGATATGAACCAGGGCAGTACTGAGCTCCTGGACAGTCTGACATTAGACAGATTAGATTGTCAGTCAGTAAAAAATTAGTTAAAAGAGATGAGAAGGGAAAATAAGTATCAGAGGCCTCAACCATTCCTGTTTTGGCGGGTGTCTCATTGTTGCCCCTCTGAAGCATATATTTTTGATTTCATTAACGACAAAGCAGCTGAAACTGATTAACAACCCCCTCTGCTACTTAACTGATCAGATCAATATCCCAAAAATTTGACTGATAAGTTGCTATCAGTCATTTAAGTGCCACACGTGATACACGCTTGGGCGATCATGTCTCAAAAGAGACATGACTGACTGGGTAGAAGATTATGACGCAGTAGGTTACCATTGCTTTCTGCGGTAGACTGGTTGCCGACCAAGTTTATAGAAGCCAATCTGTCCTGCTATTTAACCCATAAGTGGAAGGAAGAAACGGATTAACCCTCTAGGGCCATTCGTATCATATTTGATACAGTATTTCCCTATAAGGAAAAATTTGGTATTTCCCTATAAGGAAACATTTGGTATTCATTGACTGAGCAGTCAGTACTACTTTAATTTGAAATTTATAAAATATTTCTCTTAAAAAATTTTTCAGGCAAATATTTATTTCAAGGCTTGTTTTCATACTGTATCAAATATGATACGAATGGCCCTAGAGGGTTAATACCTTTCCGAAGGGTATTTGCGCGTAAGTGAATACAATGGATTCAACTGGAATAGGTAGTAGAGGAACGAAAAATGAAGAAACAAATGAAGTATAATTGAACAAATAAGAGTGGAATAAGATAGGGTACGGGAAGTGACAGAAAAGCGTCATCCTTTGGAAAATAAAGTAAGTTGGAAAATGAAATAAAAAATGATTTCATTTGAAAAGTAACACGAACAAGAAGTAGAAGAAAAAGAAGAAGAAGAAAAACAAAAACAAGAAGAAGAAGTTGGAAAATATGAAGGAAAAGTAAAAGAACAAAGTGAAAACAGTTGGAAGCATAAAAGAAGGCGGACGAGAAGCAGGATAAATTGATGAAGTAGTAACAGAAAAAGAAGGAGGAGGAGGAAAAAAATGAAAAGCAATCGAAAAGCAAAAAGAAGAATTTGCAGGAGGAAACGTTGAAAAATAAGAAGAAAATGATGAAGAAAATGATGGAGAGGCAGAAGGAAAATAAGAATAACAAAATAAAAAACAACAAGGAGGAGGAGGATAAGAAAGATGAGAAAGTGAAGAATAAACAGAAGAAGAAAAAGATAAAGAAGATGAAGAAAAAACCAAAGAAGAAGGAGGTGAAAGAAGAAAATAACGATGAGAAATACAGAAAGAAGAAGAATCAGGAGGTGAAGAAGAAAATGAAGGAATAGTTTGAGAACAAGAATAAGAACTAAAAATAGAAAAAGAAAGAGAAGATGTATAAGAAGAAAAAAAGAAGAAGAAGAAGGGAGAGGAAGACGAGGAAGAGCAAAAGCTGGATGAGAGGAATAGAAATAATTAAAAGGAGGAAGTAGAAAAAGACGAAGAAGTAGAAAGAGAAACAAGACGAACGAATACAAGAAGGTGAAAGATGAGAAGAAAGATAAGAAGAAGAAAAAGAACAAGAAGAAGAATGAGGCGGAGAAAAAGCAAAAACAAGAAAGGTGAGGAGAAGGAAGAGGAAAAGCAGAAGAAAAAGAAGAAGAAGAAAAGGAAGAACAAGAAGACGAAGGAGTAGGAGAAGAAAAAGCAAAAAGGAGATAAGAAGAAGAAGAAGAAGAAGAAGAAGAAGAAGAAGCTGGAGGAAATATGGCAAGGCAGAAGCGAAAGAAAAAGATCAATCATAAAAACAATAGAATGAAAACAAGAAGAAAGAGAAGATGAGAGACGAGAAGTGAAAGAAGATACAGAAGAAAAAGAAAAAGGAAGAGAAGAAATGAAGAAGGGAGAAGAGCAAATGAATATATAAATGAAAGGTACCCAAGTTCTTCTATAATATAAAATATTACTAGTTGTAAATGCACATGTATTTGTTGTCACAAGAACTTCGTTTCATCTGACACCGTAGAGCGCTATTCGCTTTGCCAGGCCCCTCGACGTGTGTTCTTTATTGTCTGACATTACAGCGAAATGTAGAAAATCGTGACAACTTCAAAAGCTCACGAAGTAATAATATAAGTAAAGGTGTGGGATGATAAGTTACCGAGAAGACAATGCGAGAGTTACTCGCATTTTCATGGGTGGTTCGGTTCTCAGGAGCTTAAAAGCACAGAGGACGTTTTATATGAGATAAGATTAATTTAGGATAAAATAAAGATGCCAAGAAAAATCGATAAACGAAGACGCATTATTTAGTATGGTATAAGGTCATAAGTCTGCTGCAACCTATTGCAATATAGTACTCACTATTAACAGGGAAATAAATTTTTATCTTAAACATTTTACGAAGCGTAATCGCATAAAGACTAGATAATCTGACACATAAATGCTTACTGAAAAGTAATTTCCCATTTTAAAATACTTACAATTTATTTATTAACTGTAATTTGCACAAGAAATTGATATGAAAATAAAGCGTTTAGCATAAGGTTTTATTTATTGAATCCATAGCAAAATCTACTGCTAAGAAGGTTGGGTCAATATGTCGATCCAGGATGTTTTTTCCACCTGAATGCATCCTGCATATATACAAGTCAACCATCCGTCCGTGCATGGAGTACTGCTGCCATTTATGGTCAGGTGTCCCTGCCGTTCTCCTCAGTGTTCTTGACAAGCTCCAAAGGAGAGTCTGTAATGTGATAGGTACTGATCTGGCGACTCGACTGCAGCCACTTCCCCATCGTCGAAATGTGGCCTCCCTTTGTCTGTTCTATAAATACTTTCATGGCTTCTGCTCGGACGAGCTGAAGTCACTGATGCCTCCTCAATAGGTGTTTACTCGTGCAACCAGACTGGCAACTGGATCCCACCCATTCACAGTCAGGTTAGCCAAATGCAGACGACAATTCTACTCCTGCAGCTTCTTCTCTCGCACGTCCCGCCTGTGGAACTCGCTCCCGTATTCTTGCTTTCCTGACGGCTACAACCTCCAGAAATTTAAATGCAAAGTCAATACTCATCTACTAACCACTGGACTCTAGCTCTCTCCCCTCCCCTGTATAACCTTCCCTTTCTCTCCACCTATGTATCTGTCATCGCACCTGCTTTCTACTGTTCCTTTCTAACTAGTTTGTACTCCTCACTCTTTTCTAATTAATCTTTTTACATTTATGTAACCCCCTGCACATCAGTGGCGTTTCCGCCTTGCTCGGAGTGAAATGATTAAAACAAAAAAAAAGAGAGATGGGCGCCAGATATTGGTATCAGCTTTTCCAGTCGCCCATGAGTCAATTTAACTGATTTCACCAGGAAAAATATAACATCTTGCACATATAAATCTACCATCCGCCCGTGAATTGAATAATGCTGCCATATCTATTACCCGTGCTATCCATTTAGGGGTCTTTGATAAAATCAAATAGAGAATCTGTATTGTAATCGACCCTAACTTGGCTGCTCAGATACAATCACTTTCTCACCGGAGTAATGTGGCTTCCCTGTGTCTCTTCTACAAATACTTTCACGAATTTTGTTCCGATGAACTTAGCGCTCTCCTGCCCCCTATGTATGAATTTACTCAAACCACAAGATTACCAACTAGATCCCACCATTTTACTGTGAAATCAATAAAATGTAAACGCAAATTCTATTCCTCAGCTTCTTTTCTCGCACTTCCCGCCTGTGGAATTCCCTTCCGTTTATTTGCTTCCCCGACAGCTACAATCTCCAAGAATTTAAATGTAAAGTCAATAGTCATCTCCTATCTCAGTGACTTGCATCCTTTTATGCGCCTTTCTCCGTCCAGTCCACTGTTATCAGTATCCTCATCCTTTTCTTACCCACTTCCTGACACTATAACCTGTCCCTCTTTCTCATAACTTTCCTCCTATGTAACCCCCTGCAAAAGAGTAGCAGTAAAATGCTTTGGTTTGGGCGATATGATTATGAAAAAAAATCTCTTGTGGTATGGAAAACACAACGCCTTCGAATTGTCCTTCATTTTATAGCAAAGTCTTAGAATTGCTCCTTTAACCAGCCCCAAAGTAAAAAGTCTTATAGTTTCTCCTTTACCCAACCCCAAAGAAAAAGAAACTCTTAGAATTGCGCCTTTAACCAAGTCTTAAGTCAGGAATGGTTACTCATACATAAAATGGAAGTTACTTTTCATTCTGCCATAATATGTATAAACATACTTGTAATCTTATGTATCAAAAATGAGTTCACGATTAAATCATTTACCTAAAATTCCCCTTCCAAATTCTCAGCACTGTTATTTTGTTTCATATAAGAACCGTAAGTTTTATGCAAATACTTTATTTTCTCGCTCATATATATGTATGTGTATATCATAAGAATTAACCTTAATCAAAGCAGTTTCAGGCACACAGGGTTATTAGGTGCGGGAGAATTCGAAAAGATAAAACATTATCGTAGAGTTTTTATATTATTCAGACTATTGCCTCATCTTTGTTGATATTTGTACAATGTTTCGGCCGTTGTGTGCTCCAGCCTTCTTCAGGTGTTTTGAATTTCAAACTGAACCCTTTATTACAATCACTAGGGCATGAAAAAAGTGATACTTGTTCTTGGTTTGGATCAGTGGCAGATATTATTCTGTATTCAGTGTGGGTTCTTTAGCAACGTGAAGGTAAAAAAAAGACCAATCCATGTGGATGCGGGAAGAAATATAAAGGCGAAACAGGCCGCTCTCTTACGGTAAGGTTACAAGAACATCGCAAGGTCGTAACACGAGGGGAGACAGAAAAAATCAGGCGTCGCTGACCACATATGGATGGAGAAATGGTATCACCGCCACCCTATGGGGTGAAGTTGATATAATAGATAGCGAACGCCACTGGAAAGTACGTAAACTTAAGGAAGCAGCACATATTCTAGGCTAGAAAAATCTACTAAGCCGACCAAGCATACAGGTAAACACAATATGGGAATCAGTAATACGGCGTGTCATTAAAAATCATTACTGTTAAAATTGCAATATGAGCTCTGATAAAAAATAGTAGAGAAAACAATTACAACAAAAAATTGCAAAATGAACTCTGGTAAAAATAGTTACGGAACATTAGGTTTTTAAGTCCCAAAAATTAAGTTTTTCTTGTAGTTAAAGACACATGTCCCATTGGATATAAATGTTGGTTAGTTCCTGGGACTTGATCCAAAGAGTTGTAAGTTCAAAAGTGGTGAACAAGTAACTTACAGGGTTAAAGGAAGATAACTCATGACTACTAGAAGAGACTCTACGCAAAGAAAGACGTTCATATACTCCAGTGGTTGTAATAAATGGCTTAGGTTGTACAACGTACAAAGATGAGGACAATAGTCCGAATGAATAGTCCGAATGATGTAAATACTGTAAATCTTGCCTCATCTCAGAAATATAGACAATAAAACCTAGAAATTATATGAGTAATCAAAAAGACAGTAGTTAACGATTGGCATTGCATTTAATATTTTAAGTATCAAAGAAGTTCAAGAAAAGAAACTCATAGTATAGGACTTATCTGTACCTAAATCAACTGCAAACTGATGAGACCTTGTTGCCAATTTTTTTAAATTAAAATTTTTGTACTATATTGACGAACTCATACGAGCAATTATTATAGAATTATTTAAAGAAAATGTAGAAGAAAGCAACTTCACGGCAATAGGAAATTGACTGAAGTCGAGATACCAGGTTAGGAGCAATAATAATGCTGATTCTCCTTTGGATTTTATTATTGAGTTCTAAATAAATAGCAGTAACATCGAATAAAATGTGGCAGCATTATTCAAATGATGGTCGAATGGTCGAATTTTAGAAATGATGGGCATTGTGGTACAGTGGATATCGACTCGGAACGACAAATCGGAATTCCGAGTTCGAATTCAGGCTGAATTCTTTTCATTCACTTACGCACAAATACCCTTTGGAAAGGTACTAACCCGTCTCATCTCTCCAGTTATGGGTTAAATAATAGAACAGACTGGGATCTATAGCCTTAGCTGGCAACCAGTCTACCTCAGAAAGCAATGGCAATTTACTGCTGGATAATCTTCTGCCCAGTCGAGATATGATCGCCCAAAGTATGTGTCACGCATGGCACTTAACTGAAGATAGATTCTGAGAAAACTCGTCTCGCTCGATGCAGCATCAGATGAAAATCAGAAAGAAATCTCTCACATGATCATAACATTTTCGGTAAATTTTAGAACGCACTTTGTGGTGCAGTGGATATCGGCTCAAGACGAAAAATAGGGAGCTGAGTTCGAATTCCAGTTGAATTCGTTGCATTCACTTGCGAGCAAATACATTTGGGAAGTTAATAATCCGTCTCTTCTTCTTTCAGCTATGGGTTAATTTGCAGGAGAAAATGGGTCCTATAACCTTGGTTGTCAACCAGTCTACTGCAAAAAATAGTGATAGCAAATTACTGCGGAAAACTCTGCCTAGACGACTCATGTTTCTTTCGAGCTATGAACGCTTAAGCGTTTATAACGTATGGTGTTTAACTGAGTAATTAGTAAGTTTCATCCGACTATTTTTGCTTATTGTTATCGACGTTGCTTTTAGTGTGTATACATATTGGAGGCACAACGTTTTTCTTTTAGTAGGACGTTTCAACCAGTTGTTATTAATTTCACTTTTTACGAAATTAAAAAAAATAACCTGTACTTAAAAACCTGCACCCTATGAAATAACTTTGAAACCAATAAATAAATAAATATATGTATATCAGCGGTTTTCAAACTTGGGTCCGTGGTCACGTAGGGGACCGGGAAGGGGTTTCGAGAGGACCGCGAAGAGGCCATTCAGTTGAAATTATTGGCTATTTGAGAGTGTTACCAAGTCAAAATGGCAGCTTCGTAAAGAAATTTCTCATTATTTTCCTGACCTACAAAATTTTAAAAAATATCGTCGGTTTCTTCCCAAACATTTTGTACGCTCCATTAATGATCTGCCTTCAGAGGACAACTTCATTCAAGAACAGTTTATTGCTTTGATTAATGATGTGGGTGCAAAACATTTTCCGTGAAGTGTCCTATTGCGATTTTTGGATAAAAATGGCACAGTCCTGTTCTGATGTTTCAAAGCTGGCTGCAAAGGTGTTGATTACATTTGCAACCACCTATAAGTGTGAGACAGCGTTTACACATTACTTGCCCTCAAAACAAAATCCCGAAACAGATTAGAAGCAACAAAAGACATAAGAGTTGCACTCGCCAGAACAAAGCCAAATCTAGAAGAACTGGTTTTGGCCAAGCAAATGCACCCATCCCATTGAATGTACTTTTGGTGTTTGAAGTTGCCATTTTTGCAGTGAATAATGATTTCCAAAAAACGTTTTTGTTTCCCTAGAAATTGGTTACCATTTTTTGAATAAATATTTGTCTGCCAAAAGTTTTCTTTCAGTAGCTTATGTGTTAACTGTGGTTAATATTAAAGGGTCAGTGAGACTTGTAAAATATTATAAAGAAACCGCCATGCAAAAAATCCTAAAATAGTTTGAGAACCACTGATATATATAATTATATTTACATAATCTATTTCACTGACTTTTCTAGTTTGTTAGAACACCTTGTAAAGCATGAACTTTACTCTCCCTTGGCCATTGCTTTTCTCTAAAAATCTATTAGGTCTCTTCTTTTAAATTGATCAATGTTGTCTTTCCAATTTTTCTCTATTATTTGTCTATACTTCTTTTGTGATGTAGTATTTACATTACTGACACTGTTCAGAATGTTTTCCTTAACTTGATTTTCATGTTTAAGTCGTATTGGCGATTGTACGCTCCGGACTTCTTACGGTTCTAGGAGTTTAAGAACCCTTTATTTTGATCATGGATCTATATCATTCCTATTCCATGTGGGATGCCACTTCCAGGTACCATCATTTTCTCTCCCTTTAATTCAAGTCTCTATTTATTTGTTCATCACTGTTGTATTCTGTTATTGAACTCATAACTCTTTAGGTCAAGTCACTGGAACTAATCAAGACAGATATTTTTTTTTTTTTTATAAGCGTTTCACCCCGATCAAGGCATGTCACTGCCACTACTGTGCAGTGGGCTACGTAGAGTGGAGAAAGGCTGATTAAATATAGAAAATAACAGAGGGTGGGTGATAGGCGGGTGAGGATACCGAGAATGAGGGTTGGGTAGATGAGAGTGTTGTGAGAATAGTTGGAAGTTAGTGTGATAGGAGGTGTCTATTGACCCTACATTTAAACACCTGGAGATTGTAGCTGTCGGGAAAGCAGACTTGTGGAAGGGAGTTCCACAGGCGGGAAGCGCGAGAAAAGAAGCTGTTGGAGTAGAATTTACGGTTACATCTTATTTGTTTAACTGTAAAAGGGTGGGACCTAGTTGCTAATCTAGTATCTCGTGTAAATTCGTGCTTAGACGGCACCAGTGATCTCAGCTCATCGGAGCAGAAGCCATGAAAGTACTTGTAGAAGAGGCACAGGGAAGCTACATCACGCCGGTGTGAGAGCGGCTGCAGCCGGTCTGCCAAGTCAGTATCAACGACGTTACAGATCCTCCTTTGTATTTTGTCAAGAAGCCCAAATTGGGTCATGTGTTGTTGAAGAAGTCCGAGGCGTACAACCCCCACTTGACACAAACAGTTGTGAGATCGATACCAGGCTACAGCAGTGGGGAACAAATAACTTTAAAAAGTTAAGTTAAAAGGAGATAACTCATAATTATCAGAGTGGCATCGCACATGGAATGTAAAAGATATACCCAAGTGATCGTAATAAAATTAAACATTTTAATTTATAAAAATTTATAATAGTTTAACATCATGTAAAGTTCTGTATTGGGGTAATCCACAGAGGTTATATAATAATTGAGAGTAAACAAAATTTACGACAACAAAATTGCCAAAATTATTAAACATAGTTACGCTTTTCTAAAATAATTTTAAAATGATTTTTATTTATTCAATACGTTCCTTATTTTCATGTATGGTTGATTTAATTTGCCATTATTATGAAAAGGTTAAGTAATTTAAGTGTTTTGTCCCTTCACTAAGATTTTGAAAATTGCATTTATGGTCATGTGTAGCCGCTGTCATCGCTTCGTCAATCAAACGTTCGTCAAACGTTCAATCAGATGAACACAATCAATTGTTAATTGGTTGCATATTACTTTTTTATGCAATAAGTATGTAATATTTCTTTAAAATCATATTAATTTAACTTTTAATTTTCTAAATTTAGTAAAATAAAGTTTCAGAAAACTTTTGAATTATCTTTAAAATCCATGAATTTTTGTTTGTTTACAAAATTTTTAAATTAAGAAAATGGCTGCTTTTAAGAACATTTTAAGAAATCAAAATTAAATGTGACATTCCAATCTATATAATATTTCTCTGAAATACACCAGAATGTTTTACTTAATGGAAATAATAAATGTAATCATTAAGATTTTAATTAAACCTAAAATGAAATCTTCAAGAAAGTGTTTAATTTTAAAAATGTCATTTGAATCTTAGCTATCGAAATTTTATGCTGAAATATTGGAGGTACCTAGCTAAGAGATAGAATAAGGGAAGTGGTAAATCCTAATGCATGGCCATCAGCGAAAAGGGCAGCCCAAAATGCTAATTACAGATGACGGACTCCAAAATCAAACAGGCACAGACATTTAAATAGATAGAAAGTGTTCTAACAGAAGACGGAAAGTCCGACACTGAGATTCGAAGGCGAATAGAAATGGCAAAAGAAGCATTCCAGAGATTGTGTAAAGTATTAAGAAACACGATAATTTCACTAGAAGAAAGAAGAAAGTACTGAATTGCTATGTGATGTCGGTTCTTCAATATGGCAGTGAATGTTGGACAATAACTTTGAAGATGAAGGATAAACTGGAAGCAGCTCAAATGTGGTTCTACAGAAAGATGCTGCGGATATCATGGATCGAGCATGTGAGCAATGACGAGGTTTTGGAAAGGATGGAGACGAACAGAAAATTAATATTGAGCATCAGGAAGAGACAACTAATGTTCCTGGGACATTCGATGAGGAAGGAGTGCTAGGAGAACCTGTAACTAACAGGCCAGTTAGAGGGGAAAAAGACAGAAGAAAGCAGCGGAGAACATATTTAAAGAACCTGATCAGGTAGATGACGGTACGAGGGTTGAATGGTGCAACAAGAGAAAGGGTGCTAAGAGCCACCAGGGACAGAGATATGTGGAAACCCATGACCGCCTACGTCCTGAAAGGACATGCCACATAAAAGAAGAAGATCAGCCGACGATCCTTTGAATGCTACACGTATTGACAAGCAGTCGGAGTAGTCCGGAATGCACAGCAGCGAAAACCTTGTTCAAAATAATAAATGAAACTAAGCTGAGCACATTATTTCGAACGTACATCGTGTAAATAATGATAAATCCTTAACACAGCGAAAAAGAAATTTCAAATGTGGGCGAATGATAATGGAAATGAATGAGAAAGAGTCTCTTCAAAGATATATCAAGATAAAGGAGAGTTGACAATGGGAATTAACAATAAATAAAAAAATAAATAACAAGAATAAATAAACGCGTGTAAATGAGGCGAAATGAGAACATTTGAACACGGAAAACAAGCAGTTTTAAGAGACATCAAAGACTTCTTTTCTCTCAGGGATAAAAGAGATCATTGTACTTTATTTTGAATTCCAACTCTTCAAATCGTCAACCCTTTTTCATTCTCAATTTACCATTATATATATATATATATATATATATATATATATATATATATATATATATATATATATTTATTAAAAAAGGATTAATTCAAAGATGTTGAATGGCCATTTCTTTATGAAGATCCCCACGGGGGACGACACATCACCTCAGCAACAGAAAAAAACCTTTCAGAAACTGGAGAAAAATTAGTCTACTTTTCCTTTTTAAATAGATTGCAAAAAAATTAAAAAATAAATAATAAAATAAAATAAAATAAAAATAAAAATAAAGGGAAAGAAAAAGAAAACGAAAAAGAAAAAGAAAAAGATAGAATAAAATCAAATAAATAAGAAAAGAAAAAAAATTGACATCGTCTGGGTTCGCAAAAAAAAGGGAGAATGTAACTAAAAATTAACAGACAGCCGTGTTAAATCGACCTAAGTTTAAGCAACACGGAAAAAAGGTGGTAAGAGAGATAAAAGAAGGAAGGGAGGGAAAAAGAAAGAAACTAAAGAAAAAAAATTTGTTAAATATTACAGACGCTGGACAAATTCAAAAACCTAATTTCCCCAAAACGTTGAAGTATTAGAAAAAGGCCTTTACTTAAAAAGGCATAATTATTAATAAAAGGGAATAAAAAGATATAGGATTTAAAATAAAATTATTTTTTAAAAAATTAGGTCATTTGAAATTAAACTAAATAAAGACAACACTAGGTAAAAAAAAAAAAATAATTACAATTATTATATACATACCTATAGAAGTACACACATACATACATATATATACACACACAATTCTACGAATAAGAATACATATGTACATACACATACACACACATACATTCAATTTATTACAAACTTATATACATATACATGCGTATACACACATATATATGTGTGTACACACCTATATACAAAACATTCATATACACATAATATACATGTGTACACATACATGCACACATATACACACACACACACACACACGCACACATATATATATATATATATATATATATATATACATATTCCATATGCACTCACACACATACATATTAATGAATATTATGAAAAGGAGCATTTAAATAGCTAAAAAAATTTTCAAAATTACATATAGCC
>JBBBDQ010000850.1:1072500-1180000 GCA_037127315.1 Ascarosepion bandense
ATTTTTATTTTCTGAGGATCTTTTCAACTCTGCTTCCCAAGAGGCATTGTTGAATGGACAGGCGCTTTTTGTGATTCCGAATAATGAAGCTTGATTCCACTTCAACTTGATCATTGATATTTTTAGCTGTTGATGAAAGATTAATGATCTGGTCTGCCCATCTGCTAAAACCGATATAAGTAAAATGCTTTTGCGATAATTGGTAGAAGATATAAAATATCATGTTTAAGTTTGTTTTTATTGTTTTTTAGAGACGGAAGAACTGTCTTCGTGACATAAGATATATATATAGTTCAGCATCCGCTAATCGTGAGAAAAACAGACTAAAATGTGTGTTTGTGTGTGCAGAAATCGAAAAAAATGTACACAAGTGTACGTTAACTTTTGAAAAAGAAATTTTTATGCCGTTTTGTTTAAATTTTGATTCTATAGAAATTGGCACGTGCCGTCAAAAATGATGGCAATATATTTATATCGATATACCGTCTAAAATTATGGCACCATTTATATGGATGTACCTACTATTGAGTATCTGATATCAAGACATAAGAAAATAAATAATCCCAACCCTTGAGCGTGACAGGAGGGAAATATATATGATATTTTTTCTTTACTACTCGACGACATAATTATTGCAATAAAAGATATATAACAAAAACAAAATAAGGCACTGCTGAATAACGAACACGTGACAAGAGCTTTTATAACTAGTAGTAAAGTTGACTAACTGGTTGTAAAGCAAATCAAACCGAAGCTACCTATTGTCTTTTTCTCTCAATGTAAATTTAGCCTTTGTTTTCGAAAATTTGTTCTGAATTGTATAATAAAAAATGCAATAAAACCGATATTTTTTAATTTGTTAAACTTTTAATGGCTTTAATAAATAATATATTTAAAGGACATTACAGTCTGAAGAAGAATTTTTTGCGATCAATAATGCAATTTTAAAAGAATTGTTTTCATTTTTTTAAAATAATTTATGAAGTTCAAAGATATTTTAAAATAATTCAAAGATTTGTTGCGGGATGATTAATTTTTTTTTTAGTTTAATATTTGAAAATTATGTTGTTTATGAAAAATTGTTTAATGCAAATCGTTTAGCCTTCATATTCTTAAAATATTTTTTTGTATAGTTGAAGCTTTTTGTATGGTAATTTCTATGTGCAAGCTAAAAGGTCAGAATTTCCCACCCTGACCCGAAAAAAATTGTAAAATTTTGTCACTTGTGATTGCCGTACATTATCTCTAATCTGACAAACACGTTTGATATACTGCGGACAGGTCAAAACGTTCAACACTGTGAGTAAAAAATAGTTTTATTCTAACTTTCACGCTATAAATTGGTAATGAAAGTGTAAATCAAATTAATTTAACATAAAATTTACTAATTTTCCCGAAATAATTTGTCACAGATGTATATTTTATTTTGCAAAATTTTAAAACTCGAGAATTAACTTTTGTTTACAAATGCTCAAAAAAATGAAAGAAAAAATAATTGAAAATTTTAAAATTCCAATCAATATAATTACTGTTTGAAATACACCAGAGTACTTTCCTTACTGGAAATATTAAATTTAACTATTTAGCTTTCAATTAAATCTAAAATGAAAATTTCAAAAAAAAAACATTTTATTTTTAAAAATTCAATTTAACATTTAGATATCGAGAGTGAGTGTAGTTACTCAATATATATATATATATATCCAAGACCCGTAGATGATACGATGAGCAAGCACTGTGCAAGACAGAAAACCAACTGTTCTCGTACGGGGAGGCACACGCTGAATTGTCCAACTAGTGTTGGCCGATCGCTGAATCCAGAACAGGTTGGGTTGTTCTTATAGTACTGATAGGGCTGCCAGAACGTATATTCGCAGGGACGTGTTGCGAGACCCGCGTCTCCAACCTAATACTGGTTCGTCCTATGTATCCCGCATCACAACAGCATTTAAATTTATAAACAACGGAACATTTTCGAAAAGAGGACAACCTGTCTTTGACGAAGGATGGAAAAACAGGTCTAGTATGGAAAAAACACGCAACTGTACTGTACTGTACTGTACTGGATGGAGGCTATTTGCGTGAAATTACAGCAACCGAGCCTGTGCAGACAGAAAGAGCATTTCTTTCACTCCTTGCAGTTACTGGAGAGTATGTGAGTGTAACCTTTTTCTTTTTTAAATCACTCGTGTGGAATTAAATTTACAACGTCACTCACATTTTAATGTTTTTCATTAAAGTTTATTTTTAAACGAATTCCACTTTCTCCCAGTATTGTGAGTAATTTCCCTTTTGATATTGTCTTCGTTCTAGCCGTATTCATAATTTTGCCAACGAAGTCCTTGAAAAGTGTTGGCCGAAAGGTTCCTCGGGTTTGGCATGAGTATGACGTCTTTTCTTTTTAGAGCAATATATATATATAACGTTTTTTTCATAAAGTAGAGAGAATTGCCACCTTTCGAACGGATGATTGCGCATCCATATCAAAAGTGTGAATACACTATCCATTATTCCTTTATTTCTTCAGTATTTTTGTCTAGTTTCTTCGACAGTCTCGTCATTATGAAAACGTCATTGCTTTAGTGTAGAACGTTTGATAGCTTTCTACAAATATATTGGTATCATGTCATTTCAGAAAAATTAAATCAATATCCGTGTATCATCATATGTTGGATGACTTCATATATTTTTCTTGTCGTTGTTGTTCTTAAAGTTCTAATTATTGTTGCTTCTTCTTCCTGTTTTTCTTTTTTCTCTATATATATATATATATATATATATATATATATTGTTGTGAGATCTACTTTTTTTGTATATGATAATGGACTCGACTGAGGGTACATATAATCCTGCCATAGATAGAGCTGTAGTGGCTGTTCGCAGTGGAGAGTAATCGTAGAGATCCGTTACAGTTATTTAAGAGTTCCGACAGATACCGAAATTACCCAGAGACCAGACTAGCTCTGAGCTTCACTCAGCTAGAATAATATACCCGGACATACTATTTCTAATGACTTCACTTCAAGACTTGTATATATTTACTTTTACTAATTGTATTACTGGATTTGCTAACCCGCGTTCAATTTGTATATTACGTTCAATATAACTTACATTTCTATCTCCATATCTGTTTTTGTTGTTCATTATTTTGTGCACTTCTTTCTCCGGAATCCACATCGCCGACTGACGCCATTTCGTTCGGGTTTCAATCCTAGGTAAAAAAGCAATCGGAGTCTAACCTTACTGACGAGCTGTGATACGGCGAAACAGATCTGTCTGCGGATGACAATATTTACGCTCTCACACCCTGATTGAGCACTCTGGGAAAATAGTAGACTTTGATAAACAGTTGCTATCTGGCATGTACGCATCGCTTATTCAGTGAAACGAATTAGAGGGCGCTAGCTATTGGGCACGTATAATGATATGCGCTAAAAATCTGCCTACTTCCACCGAACGCCCATAGCCCAGGGGTAGAGTCGCCGACTGAGAACATTTCGTCGGGTTTCAATTCTGAGTAAAAAAAACAATCGGAGTCTAACCGTACTGATGAGCTGTGATACAGCGAAACAGATCTGTCTGCGGATGACAATATATATATGGTCATTTTTTAACAACCAATGAAATGTTATAAGGTCACTAAGACATTATAGATTATTAGAGAATGTTAGAAAGCTACTCTTAAGAAGAAAGGAGGAGTTCCCATTCCGCGCCGATATCCATACAATTTTTGCCTTTTATTAATATCTTCTAATGCAGTTTCTGTCAAACGATTTACACAATCTGTTTAGCTAGGTGAAATGCTGCTTTCCTTTCTTATATTTGCCACCAATATGCCTTGTCTGTTTTAGACTTTTCAAGCACGTTTTCTTCATTATTTACTCTAGAAATATCAACTGTCTCCTTCAGATAAAAGGTTAAAAGATCCCCCTTACATCCTTGGCTATGGCAGTATCTTTTTAGCCCTCCGTATCGCACTTCCCATCCTCTGTTAAAACACTGCCCATGTATTTAACTTTTTACACCTATTTGATTTTAGTATAAACCAACTTGTAAATGGTATTTTGCGCTCCCCTTTTTACTGATTCCCAGTCATTTAGTTTTCTTGGTGTTAATATATCGTCCTTTTTTCCCGCTTTCTTTAACTACTTTCTGCAGAAGTTCTTGTAGCTTCTTTCGTGTATTTGCTATAATTACTGTGTCATCTGCGTATCTTATATTGTTCCGATTCTGCCAATGACGAATCCTATTACAGAGTTTTGTTCCATGAACCTTCCAACTGAACACATTGCAAATAATCACACTCTGCATTATTTTCTTTTATTCTCATACTGTTTCACTTTTAATGGTATGATTCTTCATAACCCTTTTTTTCTTCGTCTAATATGTTGTGACGAACTTCTTGCAAATTTTTGTTTTAAAATCATCGGCGTGGCACTTTTCAGACCATTTCTCTTTGATACCATTTTCTTTATTATTTTTGGATTTTATTAAGTAACCCTGGTCTTCTATCTGTTTATCTTTCAGAGTTTGGTTCGAATCGTGTTCGCAGCCTCATGAAAGATAAACTATCTCTAATACAGCAGCTCTTTTCTCGTCACTAAACATCACAAGCCTATCGCTAATCCATCTTTATTTCCATGGCAAGTGTTTAGAGAGGTTACCTTTTTTTATTTCCATTAGAAATAAAGTTTCGATCTGCTATGTCACAAAAGCATGGTGAAATCATCCTCATATCCAGGAGCGTAGCTGATGGTAAAAAATTAAAAAAAAAGGAATAATTGCCCGGATTTATTAGTCGAGAATGTGATGACATCATCAGTGTCATCTGTTTCCAGAAACTATAATTTTTGCGGATTTTTTCGGCTATTCCGATAGAAATTAGGCACAGAACGTGAACGAAAGCAGGAAATCGAGTTCGGACTTTCTGAGTATAAACAGTTTTTTCTCCCAATATTAATAAACAAATAGATTTTTACTGCGTTCATGCGGATGTTTTCTTCGTTTTTCTTTCTTTCTTTCTTTCTTTCTTCGTGAATTGTTTAGTTTGATTTTTGACGAAGACATTTTTCCTTACCCGGATTTTCACTATGATTGCACGGATCGGCCCTGACCCGTGCTCGGTGTGCCCGGAAGTCAGATACGGCCATGCTCATATCCATTCCTACTTTTTTAACAAAGGAAAGTTTATCTTCCCAAGAACCGTTCCATTGTGTAACAAATTCAGAGGTAACGGTTCCTCGATCGGTACAATCTTAACCTCTTCATTTATTCGGCCAATCGCTATCTAATTTTATAATGTCAATACTCATCTCTTAACCACTTGACTCTAGTTCTTTCACCACCCCGTATATCTTTTCCTTTCTCTCCACCTTTGTAACTGTCATCACACCTGTATTCCCATCTTTCTCTTGCTCCTTTCTAAATGGTTCGTCTTTCTCTTCACTCTCTTCTACTCAATCCTTTTACTCTTATGTAGTCCCCTGCACATCAGTGGTATTACCGTCTTGCTCGGGGTGATACGATTAAAAAAAATTAAGTGGGTTTAGTGCCACATGCGGTTAAAACTCCGATTACACTAATATCACTCAAGTTAAGCAACATTGGGCCTGGTCAGCTTCTATATAGATGAATGCTTGGCGCTGTAAACTTGGATGTACGGGTGATTTAATAAATAATAGCATAAGATAACTGAGCGAAGAGTTCCAAATTTCAATTTTGTTCGTTTATTCACTTATGCGCAAATACACTTTGGAAAGGCATGAATTCAGTCTCCCTAGATATGTGTTAATTAGTTAGAATTGTATCGTTAAATCATTATTATCTGTAAAAACAATCTCATAGATTTACATAATCAGCATTGGGTTGATAAGCCATACCAAAGAAATCGTTCAATATAGCTGCATTTAATTTTTCCTTTTTTGCATATAAAACAACTTCGTCCAGTAATTTTTTGTCTCTTGTGCCTTGTTTGTGTAAATATTTTAAATGTACAGTGTTCTTGCGTCTGTTAAGGGCCGTGAAATTTTTTACTTGTTAATTTACTTGTTAATTTACTTGTTATGTCGATATCTAGGCGTCCATTTTATAACCACCCTAAAGGGACAGAACTTTGTATCCTATTAAGACCTTCAATAAGTTCTTGCTAATTTAAACAGATGGCGTCCCCAGAAATGCGTGCGAGTAGTTTCAGATGGTAACGCATTTATAAGGAATTACTATAATCAAGCTTGAAATTCAGTGTATGTCATTGCACCGAAGTGGAAACAACTTTGTCTTTATAACGTTAATCGTGTCGGATACCATTCCAAAGAAAATGTATTTGCGGGGTTTTTCTTCCAAAGAAATCTGCAACTGAAGAACCCAAAATTCTTTTTGAGACTTACGGCAATCGTGCTTTGTCAGAAAGTCTTGCAGAGATTGGCTTAGACGTTTAAAAATAATAATTTTGTTGTTGAAGACAAAGAACGCTTTGGCACACCGAAAACGTTTAAAGACGAAGATTGGAGGCATTAATACATACTGACTCGTGTCAGACGCAAAGAAAACAAAAAAAAACATGAAGAATCAATAGGAGTTGATCACACAACAGTGTCGAAATGTTTGAAAGCATTAGCAATGATTCAAAGGAAAAGACATTGGGTGCCGTACGAGATTGAGCCGAGTGACGACGAACGACGTCTTGAACCGTTTGAACACCTGCTTCAATAGCTAAAAAAAGAAAGCGTTTTAGTATCATATCGTGAAAATTGGTTACACTACTATAACTATACGCGTAAAAGATCGAGGAGTAAGCCCGGCCATGCATCAAAATTGTCGGCAAAGCCGAATTGTCATGGTTCAAAGCTTCTGCTCTTTATTTGGTGGGATCAGATCGTTTTAGTTTAATATAAGCTTCTCAAACTGACAAAAACATCAGGGGAGATCACTATTGATCACAGTTATAGCTTTTAAGCTGAGCTTTGATAAAAAAAGGCTTCTGTATAAGCAGAGAGTCGACAAAATTATTATGCAACGTGACAACGCTAAGCCACATGTTGCAAAACGCGTGAAAACCAACTTGGAAACGCTTAAATAGGAAGTTCTACCACACCCGCCGTATTTATCAGAGATTGCCCCATCCGATTATTACTTTTTCCGATTGATTGCATATGGCCTGGCTGAACAGAACTTTCATTTTTATGTCAGTTAAGGTCATACAGGATACATGTTTGGGCGATCAGGTCTCGAAAGAGATATATCTCACTAGGCAGGAGATTATCCCGAAGTAGGTTGCCATTACTTGTTGCGGTAGACTGGTTGCCAAACAAAGACATAGAACGCAATCTGTCTTGTTATTTAATCTAAAACTTGTGGTAAGAGACGGATTAATACCTTTCTTAAGGGTATTTGCGCGTAAGTGGATGCAAGGGATTCAACAGGAATTCGAACTTGGCTCCCCGATCCTCGTTCAGAGCCGCTTTCGACCGCACCACATTCTTATGAAAATTCCAAACAATGGGTTGACCCTTGGTTAGTCTCAAAAAACGTGTCTTTTTTTGACAAGGAAAAAAATGCTGCTAGAAAGATGGGAAAAATTAGTGGTAATTGATGGAAAATATTTTCAGTGATATGCTTTTCAGTATTCTTTCTAAATAAAACATTACGTTTCATGAAATTTCAGCAAGAGCTTATTCACAGTATTAATATGTGATATTGTTATTTGTTTCCTGTTTTTTATATTTAGGGTTTGCTATTTTTTGCAACCTGTCAGTATCCGTTTTTTATTCTACAGAGAAAGTTTTACAGATGTCACTTCAATTCCATGCTAAAACTTTTTTTTTCTGTATGTGTTGGGTAAAAATTTTGGAAGATATAATTTGAGGACTCATATTTTGCCATTACGTATACGGAATAAATTACACAGATAATACATATTACACAAATTTCTTTATGTGAATGGAAAATAAAAATCTTCTAAGTTGGCTCAACTGTAAGTAATAGATTGCTATAAAATAGTGTTGTTAATAATTTGCATCTATTTTGTTTCAATGATGCAACAGTTCTTTTTCGCTTCATGTTATAATAATTATAAGTTAAACGAGGCAAAAAATAAGTATCCATGTAATCGATTTTAATTTCTCCGAATATCGATATGAGTTGTGAGATATTTTTCTTTCCTCTTTATAATTAATGTATTCATTTTTGTTATTGAAGAAATATAGTTTTGTATTTCAGTTTAAGAATTTGTGAAGGATTAATATCGTCACTTATTCCAAGTATATATTTAAACTGGTAATAGAATATTTGTAACCCTATTTTTAGATGGCTGGTATTAAGTTTAGGTAATTTTCAAGATAAAAAAAGATTTCTCTAAAATTTGGAGAATACAAATATTTTTGTCGGGAAATGTTGCCTAAGTGATAAAAACTTGAAAACATAGATTTAAAGATACAAAGAACACAACGAGTGCATAAAGAGCAAATTACTTTTGCTGGGAGAAGTAAGCGAATTTATCAAAACAGATTGCACACACGGAAACGAAATTAGAAGACATCCTACAGAAGATAGCTGTAGAGAGTCACAAAAAAGGACTACAAATGAACTGCAAGAAAACCGAATGCAAGGTCATCAGCAAAAAGAGCAACCCAAAATGCCAAATACAGGTGGGATTACTAAAATCGAACAGGTACAAAAAATTAAATACCTGGAAAGTGTTTTAACAGAAGACGGAAAGTGTGACACAGAGATCCGAAAGGCTAATTGGCATGTGGAAAGACGCGTTCCAGAAGCTGAGTAAGGTATTAAGAGATACGAAACTTTAAGCAGAAAAAAGAAGAACGTACTGGATTGCTATATGATGTTAGTTCTTCAATATGGCAGTGAATGCTGGACAATATCATCAAAGATGTAGAAAAAAGTTGAAGCAGCTGAAATGTGGTTCTACAAAAAGATGCTGCGGATATCATGGACCGAGCATGTGAGCAATGATGAGGTTTCGGAAAGGATGGAAACAAAAAAATATTAATATTGAGCATCAGGAAAAGACAATTACAGTTAGTCAAAATATTTGTAAATTAGTTTTGACGCTATGTGACCATAGGTCAAAATACGAACTTGTGGATTTTTTGTTTACTGATTACGAGAACAGCTGATAGGAACAGGCAGACAATATCAGAGAGTGGGTTTTTCCCTTTCCGTTAGATGTCGAAATGGTGAAATGATGTTATTTACATGTCGATTTAGTAATTCTTTTTTTGTTTTTATAAAGACTTTCTTTCGTAACTCATCCAGGCATCTTCGAACTTATTTATTTATTTATTTATTTTTTGCTGCCGTAATTATTTTATTTTAACACAAGTGTACACAAGAGTCCGGTCTGGTTTGATATGGTAGAAATACGGCTACCGGGTTTTCACAAAGTGACTTTCTGAGTTTGTTGTTGTAATAGACGTTTTGAGGACCAGCTACTGTGACGAGATCATCACGACTAGCGGCTCGAAAGCGTTGTCATAATTGGTGCCGTTTGGACATCATCATCACAGCAGGCTCCGGACCAAGGGCAGCGAACCAACGAGTCAGCCAGTCAGGAGTGTTACATATAGAGAAGGGGAAATTGAAATTCCGTTGCTAAGTTCAACACCCCGGTTTTGTGTCTTTTTATTAAAACTGGGGTGGTAAAGAAAATTCTGTGAGACGGGGACCAGCGATGAATTGATGCGGTCCAGCAGAAATAACCTGCCACGAGAGAGATATTGCAAGAGACAGTCAGTCCAAATTCAGCAAGTTGAATAAACCATCGTTCCGTGGAGACAATAGAATACGAATATTTTTGTGCTACTGAAATATCAGCGAACTAATATTTTTTGTTGCATCAGTTAGATTTCACTTGTAATCTTGTAGTTAAATGTGGTTTTATTATATACCATTCCCTCCCGTGTCTGGGCCAATCTTGTCAAGTGACAGTAAGCGATCTTGCACTGGCTAAACTGAGATCAACAACACAACGTGAGGGAATCGACCCAAGCTCAGAAATTTCCGGAAATATATGATAAACCGTTTTTCTGAAAAGATTCTATTTCTGATAGCCATGGACACTATCGAAAATACAAGATATGGATATTGATTTTTTATGATTTATCAACACGGAGTAAGGGTTTTAACGCCGAAACAATTTTGGATTTAAAGAAACATTTTTTTCTAGTAAATATTGCGTAACTATTGTTTTTAGAATGACAAGATTTTTTTCGGATAAAAAGAGCTGTATTCATATTTTTGCGAAATACGGCTGAACTTCTCTCTACAATTTTTCCGAATGCACTAATAAAAATTTGAAAAAATATTAACAATTATTTAGGCATTAACAGGACATCTAAGATGTTATAGAAAGTTCTAAACGTTATTTTAAAAAAAACTTTAAGTATTTTAAATTAAATGCCCCCATTACATTGATCACCTTGTCAATACAGGAAAAATATATAATTTACATCACACTGTCCGACTTAGTATCAAAACATTTCGCTATCGAAAGATAAAATCATGATAAATCAAACTTTATTGAAAATAAAAAAAATAGCCAAATATCTTTCGCTTTGAGGGTGGGTAGCCTAAAATAAATATATCAACAATTAATAAGTAATATTTCGTCACTACGAATTAAAACAAAAAGACCGATACAGAAAAACGATGTGCAACCTTCGTAAGAGTATTTTGGAAATATATGTCAGATCAGTACATACAAAGGAGAGCAGAAATACATTACAAAGAGCTAAAACAGGTGGAAGTTCCAGAAACCCATGGTTGGTCATATCATGAAGAGACACCGCAGATGGAATTAGACACACAATTTTCATTCAGGTGTAAATCAACTTATCCGAATTTGGAAAAAGTTGAAAGTTGTAATATATATTTTCAAATTTGTGAAGAGTCTCTTGTAGTTAATACAATCTGCATCCTTCCAAACATCTATCTATCTATCTATCTATCTATCTATCTATCTATCTATCTATCGAAACACACACACACACACACATATATATGTACATATATATGTATATAGATATAGCTATATATATATATATATATATATATATATATATATATATTGTCATCCGCAGACAGATCTGTTTCGCTGTATCACAGATTATCAGTACGGTTAGACTCCGATTGCTTTTAAACCCAGGATTGAAACTCGGCCATATTGGCGTCAGTCACCGAATATATATATATATATATATATATATATATATATATATATATAGTGACGTAATTAATGAATATACATATGATGGTACACATTTGTATATTATAGTTATTCAGGTGTTAATATGATAGTGCTCAATGTATGAAAATTGCCGTATCATATATATATATATATATATATATATATATATATATATATATATATATTAATAAATATACATATTGTTCTACGTCTATGGTAAGACTCTGAGTTATGCAATCATCAGGTTTATATTTCAAACTGACAGTTTAAGAGATTTTAATTTAAATTCAATCGATGTTCATGGGAAGGAAATCTTAGAAAGTTAAGTTATTGCTTTTTTTATATCAAGATTAAAAATTTAAACATTCTCAGGTTACATGTAAATACAAATTGAAAATTTAAATTGAAAACTAAAATAAAAATATAAAAGAATATTAATCAAAAAAATTCAGAGAAAATAAATCAATGGAGCGTAATTCATAAAACGTAAACATTTACACATTTAAATATTTATTTAAATATTTATATATTTATTTAAATATTTAAATATTTATATATTTATTTAAGTATTTATATAATCCACGTAGATAAAAATAAGAAATTTTAAAATTTTTAAATAAAATAATATAAAATTAACGTAAAATTAAAATTAAGAATATAAAGTAAAATTTAGAATGAAAATTAAAAATTAATAATTGTAGGGAGTAAAATAAAAGAGGTTTACTACATAATTGATAAAATGAGATTGCGGGAGAAAGAAAGAAAGAAAGAAAGAAAGAAAGAAAGAAAGAAAGGGGCAAATACAGAGGAATCTATATCAAGCTCGGTCTAAGAATTTAAGAGAGAATCTTTTATTTTGACAGCATGTCATTAATTCACTTTTTTTATTAAGCAAATTAGGGTTATTAAGATGAAAAGTTTTTCTAAAAGGTATAGATTACTTTTCCTTTGACATGTTTGGATGTAGTTACGATATTCCAAGTAATAATGGGTTGTTGTATTATTTTTCAAATAATGTATAGATAAAGCAGTACTTTTGCTATATTTACTCTTGTTTAAAGACAACATGTGGTAGTTAAATATTATCTTCTATCTTTTAAAAGTGCTTTCAAAGTAAAGTTTAACATCATTATAATCAGAATGCATTCGTGCTCTGTAAACAATAATTTCGGACATACATTTGCCATTTAACGGGCTGGTTTCGTTTTTTCGGCAATTGCAATTATTCGTAGGGTTATATTTGCTATTAAACTAATGTTGTTCATGTTTATTTATTTGATAACATAGCATTATGTTGTGAAATATATTTATCTATGTTTTTAAATCAAATATAACTGACTTTAACGTTGTTTCTATTGAAGATTTTTTAGTGTGGGTGAATGGTAGATGTGCGTTGTGGTACAGTAGATATCGGCTCGGAACGAGAAACCAGGGAGCCGAGTTCGAATTCCAGTTGAATCCATTGTATTCACTTACGCGCAAATACCCCTGGGAAAGGTATTAATCCGTCTCTTCCTTCCAGTTATGGGTTAAATAGCAGGACAGATTGGGTTCTATAGCCTTGGTCGGCAACCAGTCTACCGCAGAAAGCAATGGCAACCTACTGCGGGATAATCTCCTGCCCAGTCAGTCATGTCTCGAAAGAGACATGATCGCCCAAGCGTGTATCACGTATGGCACTTTAACTGACTGAATGGTAGAAATATTTATGAATTACGTTAAGGAAGAGTTTACCAATGTTAGTTTGGACGTTACGACTGAAGGTTGGGTTAAACCAAATAATCTTACATTTTCCTGCCTACACCGTTTTAATGGAGCATACTAAACCATCGTTGATTTTACCTTTTCTAATGTATTAATTTAATTTTACAATTATCAAAAACGTCCTTATTCATAAAGTTGCTACTTAAAAGAGATTGTATAGATTTGTGTAGATTGTTGCTGATTCTCTGGGGGCGATTAGATTCCCTGATAATGTACATATGGTTACGTGCGTACTAAAATTATTTGTGTCTTAAATTAAAATTGAAAGTAAATTAAATTAAATTAAATTAAAATTTGTATTAAATTAAAATTCTGAAATTATTTATTTGCGTTTTAAATTTTAAATTTTTATCTATACGTTTTATTTATTTATTTTTTTATAATCATATCATGTCATATATACTGATGCAAGTCAATGAGATAGGAGAGACCACTGACTTTACATTTAAATTCTTGAGGATTATAGCTGTCAGGGAAGCACCTAATTGGACGGGAATTCTACAGGCAGGAAGTGCGAGAAAAGCAGCTGATGCAGTATAATTTGCGTTTATATTTTATTGGTTTCACAGTAAAAGGTTAGGATCTATTTGCTAATCTTGTGGTTTGAGTAAATTCATATATAGGGAGCAAAGTGAGCTACGTTCATCGGAGCATAAACCGTGAAAGTGTTTGTAGAAGAGACACAGGGAAGCCTCATTGCGCCAGTGAGAAAGTGACTGTATCCGAGCTGCCAAGTCGGGATCGATCACATTACAGATTCTCAGTTGGATTTTGTCAAGGACCCCTTGGTGAATAGCAGGAGCACCAGACAAAATATGGCAGCAGTATTCAATGCACGGGCGGAAGGTAGATTTATATCTGTGCAGTATAGACTTTTTAAATTCTTAATCTTGTTATTAAAAAAACAATAACTTAACTTCATAAGATTTAATTACCATGAACATGGAGTGATTTTAAATTCAAATCTATTATTCTGTCAGTTTAAAATATGCACCTGATGATTGCATAACGCATGAATCTCCTACTTGTATATATATATATATATATATATATATATATATATGTATGTATGTATGTATGCAAGTATTTACATTATTCGGACTATTGTCTTCATCTTGGTTGCTATTTGTACGATGTTTCAGCCGTTGTATCTTCCGGCTTTTTCAGGTGCTATGATTTTCAAACCGAAACGTTTTTACGATCACTGGGGTATATCATTTTCATTCTTTGTGCGAATGCTCTTTTGGTAGGTATCTTCCTCTTACCCTACTCTCTAATTTACTTGTTCATCACTGCTGTAACCTGGTATTGAACTCTTTGAGTCAAGTCACTGGAACTAACCAACGTCTATACCCAGTGCGCCAGGACAACGAAAACGACATTTCTCGGACTTAAAAACCTAATGTTCATTAACCATTTTTAACTAGAGTTCATTTTGTAATTTTTGATGTTATTGGTTTTTTCAGGTGCTATGATTTTCAAACCGAAACGTTTTTACGATCACTGGGGTATATCATTTTCATTCTTTGTGCGAATGCTCTTTTGGTAGGTATCTTCCTCTTACCCTACTCTCTAATTTACTTGTTCATCACTGCTGTAACCTGGTATTGAACTCTTTGAGTCAAGTCACTGGAACTAACCAACGTCTATACCCAGTGCGCCAGGACAACGAAAACGACATTTCTCGGACTTAAAAACCTAATGTTCATTAACCATTTTTAACTAGAGTTCATTTTGTAATTTTTGATGTTATTGGTTTTCTTTAGTTTTTTTTTATGTTAATGGTTTTCTCTATCATTTTTACTAGAGCTTATATTGCAATTTTGACATTAATGATTTTCTCTGGCACTCCGTAGTATTGGTTCACATATTGTATTTATCTCTATGCTTGGTCTGCTTAGGAGATTTCGTAGTCTAGCACATGTGCTGATTCCTTACGTTTACGTAGTTTCCAGTGGCGTTCTGTAACTATTATTTCACCTTATTTCTTTTCTCCCTTCATATGTGCTATGCTACACCTGATTTTCCTATCTACCCTCGTGTTACAGGATTGCAATTTTCTTGTAGCCAAACCCGAAGTGGGTGGCTTGTTTCTCCTCTTTATATTTTTCCACAGATACATGGAATGGCGTACACAGTCTTTAGTCGTGTCCTTTTCTGTTGGGGGTCTCACTCAGAACCCCTTCTGAAGATAGTCCTGATGTTGTATGGAACACAGTTCCTCTGTATTTTCTCCGATAAACCCTTTACATAGGGTAGAGAGACCGAGGCAATATATAGCACTTACCCAGAAGGAACGTTAGGGAAGAGGTTGCCCATTTATTAGAAGATTCTTCATTAGGAATATCATATCTCTAGGTTAATTTCGGGTTTTAAGAATATAATTGTTAATAAAGCCCACCTGTTGTTACTAGTTTCTGGTGAATTTGATAAATGGTTTACAAGTGAATTCAGTCAGAGTGGTCTCCAAAAATAATCGCCCCATAACACCGATTTGATCCCCTCACGTTGTGTTGAGTCAAGAGTATACGCATCTTTGAAAGTTAATGAACTAGAGGTCAAAGTCGGCAGGCGATGTTGTGGTTACAGAGCGAGTGTTTGGGCGACCGTGACGTGCAAGGCAAGGGTGTAGGCGTTGGCCCACGTAGCGCGTGATCGATAGGAGTAATTAACGTGGAGAGAGAAGAGATTTAAAAGATGGATTAGTTACAAGCGTCTAGGTTGAAGTTAAGCGCGATGAAGACAAGGTTATCAAGATTCAATCGCGTCGAATATTATGGAGTAAAGCGAAGGGAAAACGAGAAATGTTCTAAAAGCGTATTCGCAATCTAAGTAATTTTAGGAAGAATTTTAAAATTTAAAAACTTTATTTAAGTAGAGTCAGCTCTCTCTCTCTCTCTCTCTCTCTCTATATATATATATATATATATATATATATATATATATTTTCTAGACATATGCTATTAAATATAAGAGACAATGAATGTCTATTATGTTTAATCATGAGCCGTTCTAAACGTCGTATTTTTGCTTTAATTTCAGTTGAAAATAAAGACAAAAATTCTCCAACATTTGGATAATTATTTATTGGTTTTCTTCTAAGCTTTCGGCTCACATGAGCCATCTTCAGAGAGGTAGTTTAAACTGAAATATTATAAAATCCACCATCACTGACGATTTTATTTTGTGTTGACATAAAACTCCGCTTGGCAACGGCAATAGTTACCAAAAATAATAAACGCAGTTCTTAAGTTTGCAATGCGGTTTTATGACGTCACACCGCGGGATAGCGCGAAATGACAACAAAACCATCTAGTCAAATGCAATGTAATATGTTATTTCCTGTTTTAAAGTTGATTTTATTGAGTGTTGGTTGTTTTGATTTGATGTACATGGCCTCCAATATCTGCAGGTTCCTCTTACTGTGTGTATGAGTAAGGATCACCGTATATATCTTCTTGTAAAAGTTTTTGGGATATTCTACAAATCCATAGGTAATAACTATGTTGCAGCCGCAAAAAAGCCGCTCCTCAGACCCAAATCATACAACAGTTAATGTTTAAAATCATTCAGGAAATCGTATTAGGTGTTTTGAATCTTTATAAATATTTCAATAGTTAAACATTTTTTAGATACACTTAAAAACATTTGTTTAAAACAACATTTATAAGTATTATTAAAGATAGGTTTACGTTTACAAATATTTAAAATATCAGTCGCTTTCTGTGTCACGTGATGTAAACAATCTCTCGACGAACGCACCTCGCGAAATCACTTCTAATTTAAATTTTAAAACCATTTGTTTCTGATGAAAGGCCGAGGACGGTCTGAAATATAAAATATGATAATAGAAAAATAAATACTCTAAAAAAAATACATTTTTAAACTTATAACGTTTTAGTAGTTTTTCCTATATATATATATATATATATATATATATATATATATATATATCATATGAGCAGAGAAGACACAAGACATAGCAACTCTTCGAACGCATTCATAATTTGGCATAATATATAGTGTTGAATTGTGATATTGTTTAGTGCTATGGTTGTTGTCTTTCAGTCTGGTCCCATATGTACTTTCATAGTCTTGTATTGTTTTACTGTACTGCGTGATGTTTTGTGATTGATGATTTTTTAAATGTTGTTTCAAGTGCTCATTTGTGTTTATATTACTTGGCACCGTGACTTTATTTGTTAAATTTAAGAGACGTTCGTAAATATTTTAAAAAGTAGAGGTAAATTATGAACGATTGTAATTGACGTAATTTAATGTCTAATGAACAACAATGCGTAAATGATTTTGTTGTAGCAAAATTACTATTGTTATTGCTTTATAATTTCAATATTTTATTCGTTTGTACTTTAATTATTTTTTCTAAATTATTAGTGCAATTATAAGTTCTCTAGTGTTTCGATTGAAAAAATGCTGAAAGATTCAACAAGAAATACTGTAACCGATATCTATATCTGCCTACAATTCGCTTCTCTCTCTTGGTCATTTCTATTGTCTCTCCTTTCTACATTTTCTAACATTTTTCTTCTTTACTTTCCTTTTAACTTTATGCTTCTTCTGTATCTTTCCCTTTTCTCTTTCTTTTTCCTTTCTTATAGACGTACATTTTTTTAATGATAAAAATTTAAGCGCAAATACCGTAACCGATGTCTGTCTGCAATTCACTTCTGGTCAAAATTTAAAATTTCTCTTTCTTAACCGTTTTCATTGGCTTATCCCGCCCTACATTTTCTCGCTTATTTCCCTCTCTACTTTCTGATTCTTCTGTATCTTTCCTTTTCCATCTTTCTCTTCCTTTTCTTGATTTCTCATTTTATTTTCTGATCGTGTCTTCGCTTTTACTTTCCCCTTTTTCTTCTTTCCCCATTTTTAACTCGTACATAAAAGAAAATTCCAAAAATTAAAGCAAATGCTGTTCTAAAATTAATTTAAAAAATTAAACGTTTATTACTATCCTTAGTCACATGAGAAGACATTGCTTTTTCAATGTCGAAACAAAATGTACAATTTTGTTGTAGTTTGTAGTTTGCACATGTCCTAACGTAATAATTAATAATAAATAAATATATCTGTGTGTGTGTTTAAATTTCAAGATATATCTAAGCATATATCTGTAAAAAGACAATGCTTATAAAGACACACATTAAACTTATCTTAGCAGACGTCTTTCGTCCTCTGATAGAATTTATCTAAATAATTGTAATGTTAGTTTGTTGGTTCTTTATAAGAAAAACATTTATAGTAATTTTTAGCATCACAGTTTTGCGGCTATTATTTGTTACCACAACTCACACCCTTGAAGATGATCCCGGAAGAAGATTGAAAATACTTGGGAACATCGAGAAATGAATAATAATAACATCTGTCAAAGTTACAGCTCATTTCTTACATTTTTCAATTATATTACGCAAAAGATTTTCCTTGAGCATGAACGGATTTTTTTAAAAATAAGAAGACACAATGTTTGCAGTTTATTTAATCTGAGATGTCTAAAAGAAAATTTGCTGCCTAAATACAAAGATATATAGATGACTGAGACGTACACACACACACATATATATATATATGAAATGAATTGTTTCAACATTTTTTTCATCGAAACTCGTATTTCAGTAGATATTCTGTTTTTGAATTAAAAAGTGTTATATATTTATATCTACCGGCCTAATTATTTAAGATAAGTTGTTATTACGAAAATGTGTGCCAGGATTTACATAGGGAAACAACCATTTGATCTGGTAACGTTTTAGACCGCTCGACCACGAATAGCCTCCAGTCTAAAGAGGTTTTAATCAAGCCCATATAACACAATTTTAATTCATCTCAAACAATCATATCTGCTCTGAAATGTATCGTAATGTCAACAAATATAAACATTTTACAGAAATTAACGAATTTTAACGAAACTTGGTTATAAACAACCAACAATTTGAAATGAATTGTTTGAACATTATTTGTTATTCATTTCAAATTGTCGGTTGTTTATTACCAAGTTTCATTAAAATTCGTTAATTTCCGTAACATGTTTACATCTGTTGACATTACGATGCATTTCAGGGCAGATATGGTTGTTTGCGATGAAGCGAAAATTGTGTTATATAAGCTTGATTAAAACCTTGTTTAGACTCGAGGCTATTCGTTGTCGAGCAGTCTAAGACGTCACCAGGTCAAATGTTAGCTTCTCCTATGTAAATAGAGGTCGCAGGTTCAAATCCTGCCGAATGGCATACATTTTCGCAATAACAATTTATAGTAAATAATCAGGCCGGTAGATATAAATATATAATACTATTTAATTCAAAAACAGAACGTGTGTGTGTGTGCGTGTGCAGAGAGAGAGGGGGGGAGAGGGAGAGAGAAATAGACCATGAAAGAGATGAAGAGCGAAAGGGTGAGATAGATAGATAGATCTTACTGAGACAAACCCAGACACACACACACACATATATATATATATATATATGCAGTGAGAGAGAGAGAAAGAAAGAGATGAAGAGCGAAAAGGTGAGATAGATAGATAGATAGGAATCAATAAAGAAACTTAAGAAACGAGAAGAGGAAAAGATGTATGATTTGTATTATTATGTTGATGAGAAATAGAAAAGCGAAGAAGAAATAAGCAAATATGAAAAAGGTGACCGGGGACAAATTAATGAAGAATGTGAAACAGAGATAAATAGAAAGATTGATAAATAGAGAGAAAGACAGAAAAATGACGAAGTGAAAGAGTGAGTGTCAGATAAACTGCAAAAGAAGCACAAAGATGATTTATGACTTAAAAGATTTATTCAAGATTAGGGAGACAGGAAGTCGACGAAGAGGAAAGAAATATTAATACATAGAATGTGAATGATGTCCGCAAAAGCAGAATAGATATGTTTCATATAGACATTTTGCTTCGGGTCCATATCGAACGCTGATTTTAAGATAGCAGCTTTCCCCGCCAATGAACTGGAAAAAGTGATCGAGCATAAAGGAACTTGTTAGAAAAGTAATTGTAGTTTTGTTATCATTTTTATTTTAAGGCGGACCTGAAGCAGACTACGACGAAGTTTAATTTCGTTTGATTTCATTTTTAAAAATTTTTCTCAGCGTAGTCATATCGATTGTTACTTAAACTTTCCGATTATCAAAATAATTTTGAAAAATTACAATTTTTAAACAAATTTGTTGGGGGACCAGTTTCTCATACAACTTTAAAGTAAATCGATCCTCCATTTTCAACCCACTATAAGATTGTCTGAGAAACTGGTCCCCGCACCAAGACTGTTTAAATATTGAAATTTTTGCAAATTATTTTCCTAAAGTTTAAGGTGTAAAACATAATAATTCACTGAAAATGTCTAAACTATTTGATAATGAACAAATTTACAGGTGCAGGTAATGTCGTACCGGGGATTGGTTTCAAAATGGAGGTTCGATTTACTATAACGTTGTATGTGATACTGACCCCCCCCCCCCCGAAAATGTTTAAATATTGAAATTTTTAAAAATATTTTTGTCAATCGTAATGCTAAGTCGGTAAACGATAGAACTGGTCTGAAAAAAGTTTAAAAAAAAAATGAAAACTACGAAATTAAACGTGATGGTAGTATGCTTCAGGTCCGCTTGTTTAATGTTATCTCTTTTTCGAGCCTTTTTTGTAGTCGTTATATTCACCGTTTTCAGTCTGGAATGAAGGCTAATCTAGCGGTTGCGAAATTAGCTCCATGTATGCTATTCATATACTGATGTTTTTTGTATTGTTTTCTGTTTAACGACAATAGCTATTAAAATGGCTGTACACAGCTGTCTAAACGAAAAGAGATTTAATGAAAGTTGAATAATATAATGGTGTGCGTTGTGGTGCTGTGGATATCGACTCGGAATGATAAATCGGGTTGCCGAGTTTCAATTTCAGTTGAATTGTTCTATAGATACTTTCATGACTTCTTCTCCAACGAACTTGGTGCCTCTGCAACAGGTGTTTACTCGTGCAACCAGACTCGCAACTGGGTCTCACCATTCACAGTTAGATCAGACAAATGCAGACGACAATTTTCCTCCTGCAGCTTCTTTTCTCGCACTTCCCACCTGTGGTACTTGCTTCCATATTCTTGCTTTCCTGACGGCTACAACCTCCAGTAATTTAAATGCAATGTCAATACTCATCTCTTAACCACTTGACTCTAGTTCTTTCTACATCACCCTGTATATCTTTTCCTTTCTCTCCACCTTTGCAACTGTCATCACACCTGTATTCCCATCCTTCTTTTGCTCCTTTATAACTGGCTCGTCTTTCTCTTCACATTCTTCACTCTCTCCTATCTAATCTCTTTAATCTTATATAGCTCCCTAATCTTTTTACGCTCATGCAGCCCCCTGCACGGGGTGATACGATTAAAAAAATTCCTTGTATTCACTTATGCATAAATACCCTTGAGAAAAGTATCAATCCGTCCCTTTTCTCCAGTTATCGGATAAATAATAAGACTTATTGGGTACTATAGCCTTTGCTGGCAACCTGCTGAATATATAGTCAAAGTTTGACTGAATTTTCTTGGTGCTGATATTGCATGTCAAATTTTTATCTTAGTATTTCCCATAATAATTGTTCCAGAAATGCAAGTGACTGTAAAGTAAAAGGAATATTTAACTTTTTTTGCAAAATGTCGGTGTAATGTTTGTTATTTGTCAGTTATGGCCTTCTGCCTGCTCACATTTTTTTCTCATCGCTCCCTGGATCATTTCACTGTCGTCAGGATGGTGGTATTTTTATTTCCTATACAAAATTGTTACATGAATAATATATATTATAAAATATAGATAATTTGTACTAAATGCACAATGTCTAAGCGTCACTTAAAATTGGCAACAGACTGACAGTGTAGACCACCAAGTGATAATCTAGTCACTGTCACAATGAACAAGATATAAAAGCTTGCTAACCATTATACCATGCCGAAGTGCCCAAATGTTTTCTAAGCGTTCTGTAATTGTGACACATGGTCGAAATAGTGGGGTACCCACTGAGAATCGAACTCACTTCTCAGCCGAAATGCACACAACGGGAAAAGCTACTAGGCATGCTCAATATGTTGATTTACTAAGCACCGCTTAGATGTGGCACAGGGCCGAAAGTATGGGGTAACCAGTGAGTAATGGTCAGCTTGCTAACCATTACACCACGTCGGGGTGCTTCCCACCACCACCATGCTCAATATGTGTGTTATGATTTAGATGTGCTACTGTTATCCTCTCCGGCCAACCAGTATTTTTCCAACACCTTTAGAATGGCGGTACAATCCATTTTGAGAATCAATGATATGATACACGAATGTCAAATGATTAAATTCATACAATTTTGTTATACAATAATTCACTGTAGTGTTTTTTGTTAACTTTTTTCTTAGAATAGACTTCGGTTTTAAGAAAGTCTTTTAATTGTAGTACTTGGAATTCGTTGTTATTGTTATCGCTGTTTTATTGTTTTTTTTAATTGGAGTAGATAGAGGTTACTTTCTTCCGGTTCTCACCCTTTCCAATTTTATTAAACAGGAGTAGAGGCTCATCCCTTATTCATTGTTTAGGAAATGTTTCCCGGTTCTATTTCTTTTACCAGACCTCAGTGTTGGTGTTCTAGCAATTCTTCTGTGATATGTGTAGTTGGTAGAAACGTCACTTCATTGGGAGGGTACCGGGTTGGCAGTTTTCTAATTGCTGCTTCGACTGGTAACTAAGAGCCCTAACTCTTGCATAGCGTTGGGAACGCTGACGACACCACCATTTATTACTGGCAGTCAGAAAACATCCAATGCGTATAAAGAAAACCTCGCTGCTGATATTGAGAAGGACAGACAGTCTGTGGTGAATTGGGGTAAGAAATTGCTGGTAAACTTAAATGCTTCTCAAACAAACCTGCTATCCGTCAACTGCCAATGACAGTCACCCCTGCCCACCAATTAACATGGATGTAGCTAGTCTTTCCGACAGCAATACACTCCGTTTCCTCGGCCTCAATCTCTCAGTCGACCTCAAGTAGAACGACCTCATTCGATTAATAGGTAAATACTGCTAAGAAGGTAGGTTCACTGTGTCGGGCCAGGAAGGTTTTTTGCTTGAGTCCATCTTGCATACATACAAATCATCTATCCACCACCCATGCATGGAATACTGGTCAGGCGCCCCTGCTATTCACTTCTGGGTTTGTAACAGGCTCCAGAAGAAAATCTGCAATGTAACATTGCAGCTCGAGTCCAGTCACTTTCCCACCAATGTAATGATCTTCCCTCTTCTACAAATATTTTCATGGCTTCTGCTCCAACGTTCCACCGTTTGGCAGACAACGCAACCAAATGCGGCCGCCACATTTATTCTATCAGCTTTATTTCTCGTACTTTCCGCATGTGGAACGTCAATTGCCATCTCTTATCCCCGTGACTCCCAAAATTCTCTTATCCTTTTACCAACTCCCCTGAAGCTTGTTCTTCTCATTTTTTACTCTACTCCCACACAACACTCTTCACATTAATATTCCCATCCTTCTTTTGACCATTATGAGACTCACCCTGTAAACGGTTTGTCTTCGTTTCCTCTTTGTCTTCGCCCTACTCAAATGTAACCCTCATGGTAGGTAGCCCACTGCGCATCAGTGGCAGTACTGCCTTGCCTGAGTTAAATTATTTTAAAAGATATGGGCATCGAGAGATGGTAAAATGTTGTCAACTGTCACTCATGGTGTACCGAGGGCTGCAAAGTTGTACGACGAAAAAAAGCTTTTCTGTAGAGGAGATGCTGCTTCCGAAGTGCGCTACACCCCCACCCCCACCCCATTTATATATATATATATATATATATATATATATATATATATATATATGTATTGCGGATGATATATTCGCTGGTAGATTTGAAAATATACAAGATGGATTTCGACGATAACATTTTTGGCATGTTTAATACAATCAGTCACTCATTTATATCAGTGTAACTTTATGCTCACCGACTGACGCCATTTCGCTCGGGTTTCAATCCTGGGTAAAAAAGCCATCGGAGTCTAACCTTACTGATGAGCTGTGATACGGCGAAACAGATCTGTCTGCGGATGACAATATATATTGTGGTAGATATATTCGCTGGTAGATTTGAAATGTACAAGATGGATTTTGACGAGAATCATTTTGTCATGTTTATTTCACTCAGTCACTCAATATATCAATGTATCTTTAGAATGTATGTATTTTTTTATAATCATATCGCCCCCAAAAGTTAGCTTACTGCCACTGGTGCGCAGGGGGTTACGTTGGAGGAAAGTGACGAGAAAGGGCAACAGGTTAGAAGGGTTGTTAGGTAAGAGAAGGATGAGAATACTGATGTGGACGGAAAAACGAGCATGAGAGAGAGGTTTGAAGTTAGTGAGATAGGAGATGACTATTGATATTACACTTAAATTCACGAAGATTGTAGTTGCCGGGGAAACAAGTAATCGGAAAGAAATTCCACAGGTGAGAAGTGCGAGAAAAGAAGCTGGATGGTAGAAGTTGGTATTGAAAAGAGAACATATGACACAACGTAGTAGGAAGGCGCTCAGAAAAACCCACTGAAAGTACGTGTGTTACATAGATATATCCATAAATGCACAAAAAATTAAAAAAGAGAAAATATCACACTACGTAGTAAAAGGACGTTCAGAAACTTCCACTGAATGTATATATATAATAAAGAAGAAACAATTTAATGACGCTTTTCGTTCTTTAGTACATCATCGAGCTAAACTGTTGTTTAAGTTGATGCGATTACGCATGCGTATAAAGGAGAGACGGCAGTACGATCTTAAGGTTGAAGATGGTATATTGAACTGTTCATATTTAAAACTAAAAGCCGTTTAGCTGTTCGATACATGCTTTTCCTTTTAAACGTTACACCTGACAACTCTTTGAAGTGATTCTAATTCCAGCAATTTTGTCAAAATGATATTAATTACCACACTGATCACACCCAGTTCTTGACACTAACTATACAAATTACTTGAATATAGCAGAAGAAAATTACTTTGTAAAATTTATACACCAATCCCTATTTTTGCGCAGTGGATATCGCATCGGAATGAGAAATAAGAGTGCTGCGTTCAAGTTCCAGTTGAATTGTTAAATAGCAAGGTAGATAGTCTCGGCTGGCAACCAGTTTACCGCAGAATGTAATGGCAAATCACTACTAGAAAATCTTCTGTAGAGTCAGTCATGTCTCATTCAAGACATGATCACCCAAGCATGTATCACTTATGGTAGCTGACTGAAAACTATTTTGAATGAACAAAACATGTTAGTTAATTTTAAGAATATATATATATATATATATATATATATATATATATATATATATATATTCTCGCTCGATCACCGAAGTTAAGCAACGTTGAGCCTGGTCATTACTTTGATGGGTGACCGCTTGGGAATACCAGTTGCTGTAAGCGTATAGTGACGGATGTGCGTTGTGGTGCAGTGGATATCGGCTCGGAAAGAGAAATCGGTGAGCCGAATTCGAATTCCAGTTGAATACCCTGCATTCACTTAAGCACTGGTACCCTTGGGAAAAGTATTAATCCGTCCATTCCCTCCAGTTATGGATTAAATAACAAGGGTAGGACTTGGGGACCCTGCTCTTAAAAACAAATCCCAGTGAATCGTGAAAAGAAAAATATTGTAAAATTAAAATAACCTTACCCAAAATCATTGGTTATGACCTTAAATGATCCCATAAGGATTGATAGGTCGTTAAGCCTCAAAAACAGACAAACAAACTTAATATATATATATATAAATATAAAATATATATTTATATAATATATATATATATAAATATAATATATATATAAGTACTTAAATATATATATGTATAAACTACAAGCTACTACAAAATTGTACATTTTCTTTCGGCATTGAAAAACAATATCTCATCATGTAATTAATAATGATAGTAATTATTTTCTTCGTTTCTTATTCATTTCGATATATATATATATATATATATATATATATATATATATATATGCGTGTATGTGTGTGCGTGTGTGTATGTGTGTATAGAGAGAGACAGATAGATAAATAGATAGATATGTGTACATGTATGTATGTATGCATGTATGTATGTATTAAAAAGAGAACATATCACACAACGTGGTAGGAAAACACTCAGTAACTCCCACTGAAATTACAGAGCGTCATACAGATATATTCCCAGATGTACACAAAAAACTATTCTTCGATAAAAGCTTAAGATGCAATAGTTACGAACGCTTTTAAAATTAAATAAAAAGAAGTTAAAAAACAAAATTTCGTTTGAATTTAAGTAAATCTGTCAATATATATATATATATATATATATATATATATATATATATATATCAGAATAAAATAAAATAAATTTCGATGTTCAAAACTGTTGAATGATCATTTCAACATGAAATCTCTCAGAGAGATTTCAAATCGCATCGGCAACTACCACATTTCAAAATGAAATAAAACAGAAATAAAAAATTGAAGGTTAAGAATTTTCGTCAGAAAAAAATCGGTTAGCAATCAATGTCTATTTTTAGATTTTGGAAAATTGTATTTTTAGAGTTGTAAGTGAAAAAATTTGAAAATTTGGCTTAGTGTAGCTTTACAGAGGGAAACGGGTTAATGGATGGAATAGGAAGTGGTGTTTTGAAAGAGAGAAGGAATGGGTAAGAAGGAGAAGGAAAAAGAAAAGAATAAAAGAAAAAAATTCCATATTTTAGAGACGCTCGATACATGTCAAACAAAACTAGTGTTTATAAATGGGTTAAAGTATTAGCGAAAAGATTTTTAGAAAAAACATATTTAGGGGAAAATGCTGATATATGATTTAATTAAATTTAATTAAGTTAATCTAATTAATGAAAAATTAGATTTAAATAAAATAAAAATGAAAATAACATAAAATAAAATAAAAAATAAAATTTAATTATTTTAAAAAAGTTTTCTAAAAATTATTTTAAAATTTTTATAAAAATATATAAAAAATTAATGTTGTGAAAAAGGTATATATACTTGCAGAAGAAATCGGGGGTTAAATTAGTAAAAGTATCCTTATTTTTAAAGGTAGATATTCAAAGGAGACAGGAAGAGAAAGGTAGATGTGTTAAAATTATATATCAGAATATATAAATGTATATACTATGGAAGTTGACAACATCAGATGATGAGGACCGACCGGAAATAGAAAGAAAATAATGCCCAAATCATCGGCCAGAAGACAATCATGACAGAATTGTTCACAGTTCGAAGCACACTTTGAAGCACATGAAAATATTTTAATTTTTTTTAAATAGTTTCACCCCAAGCAGGGGGTACTGCTACTGAGGTGCAGGAGGTTACATAAGAAGAAAAGTTTAGAAAGGAAGACAGTGAAGAGAAAGACGGACCAGTTACAGGGCGTGTCAGAGAAAGGGCAAGAGAAGGACAGGAACACACGTGTGAAGACAGTTGCAAAGGTAGAGAGAAAGCAAAAAAATAGGATGATGTAGAAAGAACTGGAGTCAAGTGGGTAATAGATGAGAATTGACATTGCTTTTAAATTCCTAGTGGTTGTAGCCGTCAGGAAAGCAAGTATATGGAAGGAAGTTTCACAGGCGGGAAGTGCGAGAAAAAAGCTGATGGAGTAGAATAATCGGCCGCATTTGGTTGATCTAACTGTAAATAGGTGGGACTTTGTTGTCAGTCTGGTTGCACGAGTAAATTCTTGTGCATTCAATTTAAGTCTCGAGGGGGAATTCAATTCTGATGGTTACAATGAACGATGTGGTGTTTTTTGTGAATGGTAAAATGAATTTATGCGGATAAGAACAATTGATAACTCTTGATTCCTGACATTCTTAGAAAAGAAATGTGCCTAGGTAGAATGTTTTTCTAAAATGTAAAACACTTAGAAACTGGGGTTTTTTGCCAGACATGGGAAAACAATGCAATGGCTAGCCTGTTCTCCAGATTTAAATCCCATCGAGTATCTGTGGAGCATCTTGAAAAAGAAGATTTACTCCGCAGGAAGGCAGTACACCTCCAAGGATGACCTCTGGAATCCCATTCTGACTGCTGCCAAAGAAATTTCATCAGATGAAATCGAAAGTTTGAAATCTTCAATGGACGAAAGGTTTATTTCTCTTGTTAATAAAAATGTCAATTATATACAATATTGATTTTACTATGAAACCATATTGAAGATGTTTGTTCTGCATTATTGTTCTCAAATTACATATTCCTAAAATGATCAATGTTCTAATTTTCTGTCACCAGTTCATCATATTTGACACTTTAGCAATGATTTGCATATAAAGTTGGCACGCTGAAACAGGCTGCAAATCACCAAAATGGCTGCTGTTTGTTTACTATTGTGCAGATTAGCGTAGATTTTGAGATGTACACATGTGTTAGTGTTGTCATATAAAGTGCCAAGTTTCACTAATTTTTTATTAAAAACTATCGGAGTAAGAACAAAAAAATCGATTTGCATATAATTCTGGTACGCAGTGTAGATCACATTAGAACAATTGCCTGAAAGTCGTGACAAGGTAGCAACTAGTTTACAATGTTGCTACTGATGGAAAGTTTTTACAGTGCTTAAGGTAGGGATATATTTACGGCATTTTATTATAACTGGAAAATATAAGCTATGTAGAATTGCCTACCACTTATTTGTGCCTCACATGTCCTTTTTCAGAACAAAGCGATATAATAAAAAACAAATCTGCAATAATCTTTAAGAAAAATGCTGGTTGAAAACTCTGAAGTCTGATGTTAATGAAAATTTTGAAAACAGCTCCTTATAAAAGAGACATGTACACCAAACCATCACCCACCAACAACTTCATTGTTTAACAATAGAAATGGAATACTGAAAATCTTTTCCAAAATATCAAGGCGCCCATTCGAATTCTGGCAAAGACAGCTTCGAATTAACGCTCCTACTAGAATTCACAAATAATACATCTCACACAGTCAATACATGAAACTAAACAAAACCCTCTTAAACAAGGTTAATGTAGTGGCCGAAAGCATTTTTTAAATTATTGCAGTTTTAGTATATGTTTACTATATACCCCGTAAGTTTTCTTTTAGTTCAGACTGAAGGAGACATTTGATATGTTTACAGAATGCAGATAAGGTGTAAAGACAGTTTAGATTCTAATAAGGAATAATGATGCAGAATCGTAAAAAAATGCTTCAGACTGGTTATGGGTTAATTTTCATGAGACAAGCCTCTGATTTCTGATTGAACACAAGGTTCAATGAAGGTGGCAAGGATGTATGCGACGTAGAGGGATGCGGGAAAGAGACAATGTGGGCATGAACGTCATAACATGTGATATTTCGAGAAGCGTGATCGTAGGAAAGTAGACACAGCGACATCCGGAAAGAGTCTCCGTAGAAATTGTATGATAATGTGGAAAAAGTTTATTTCAGAACTTCATCGGACTAAATTTGTTAACAAATGAAGTCGGCCGTAAAGGACGAAATGGCTGACAAGTAAACTTTTTACAGTTTTTCATAAAATTTCCCCCATTTCTTTTCAGCACGTTGTCATTTGGTGATAACCACTAATAAACACTGATATTATATTTTACGGAAAATCCCGACGATTAACGAAATGGTTTTAACAACCGCCATTTTGAAATTATTTATTTGAACATTATTTTTAATCGATACTCGTATTTGAGTATATATTCTGTTTTTAACCACACAGCACATTTATATATTTATTTCTACTGGCCTGATTATTTACGATAAATTTTGTACAAAATGACAGACATTTTCGTACATAATTTATTATAAATAATAAGGCCGGTAGAAATAAATATATAAATATATTGTTTGATTAAAGACAGAATATCTACTCAAATCCGAGTTTCGATTAAAAATAATGTTCAAATAAATAATTTCAATATATATATATATATATATATATATATTCTGTTTTAAAGAAACAAGATATTTATATATTTATTATTTATATAATATATATATAAAATATATGATATCTATAATATATATATATATATAATGACTACGATCTCGTCTGACGATTCAACACTATGGAGAAATGGTAGACTTTAAAAACCATAGCTACTCACCGCTATTTACGCATCGTTCATTCAGTAATGTATTCGAACACTTTCGGCTGCTGATATCAATTTGATCGGGTTTCAATCCTGGCTAGAAGCGATCGGATGTCTAACAGTATTGATGACCTGTGATACAGATCTATCTGTGGATGACTATATATGTGAGTTGTGATAATGTTCAGCTACAATATTGTTGTTTTTCTCAGTAGTTTTACTGATAAAAGATAATTTGGCAAGCAGTTTTTTATACCGTTAAGTACTCAATATCGTAGTGATGATAGAACTTTGATAGATCTTGTCACTTTAACTGAGCAGGTTCATGCCAATTTCGAAATTTTGTAAAGACACAATTATGGTGCCTTCCCTCATCGGTGCTGCACCTTTTAGCTCTCTCTCTCTCTCTCTCTTTATATATATATATATATATATATATATATATATATATATATATATATGTATGGGGGCAGTATTCACACGTGAGCTTGTTTGTATTTTGAATTAAGCTATCATCGTGTCATTTCTAAAATAGTTTTTATATATGTGTTTAATTTATTTCTTTGAACTTTGTTTTTGATCGATACTCGCATTTGAGTAGATATTGTTTTTAATCAAACAGTAAAATAATATATTTATTTCTACCGGCCTGATTCTTTATGATAAATTTTTATTCAGAATATGTGTGTCATTCGGCAGGAATCGAACCTGCGACCTCTATCATCAGAGCAAATTGAGAAGCCACCAATTTACCTACCTATATATATATATATATATATATATATATATATATATATATATATATATATATATATATATATATATATATATATATAAAAACTTAGTCTTTTTCCGTCTTATCTTATGTTTAACTCTGGGTTCAAAGCTCTCTAAAACCGTTCCTTGAACATTCATCTCATCTTGTTTAGTTCTTATACGAAAAGAAAATTCCACTAAATATTAGAAAAGAGAAAACGAAAACATAACTCTTTGATTTCGGTTCCAGTTAAGTGATTTCCACCAAAAAAATTATTTTGCAAAGATATATAAAGAGATTCTTTTCTAATAATACTTTTGAATTTAATAATAGCAACGATAATAATAATTCGATAAAAAATAATAACTTCCGTGAAATGTGATAGAAAATAATTAAAAGAATATTGTCGAAAATGAATTTTAGTTAAGTGCTTTTGTGAAAGACGCACAAGATGAATTTTTATAGAGATTAACCCATTATAGCATTCTTTACGACCATTACTATGATGACTACTACTAAGATAATGATACTTTTTGCAATAATTTTTTATTAACATACAAAATAGCTTTTCTGAATGTTGATTGTACTTAATCAATATAAAGCTAAATCCACAAAGAATTTTTTTAAATCTGAGTTAAAATATCCTACAATTTCAATTCTGTAATAATATATAAGACAAGGATGTGTTTTCTCACCGGATTTTTTCAGCCTGTACAGCGAATCAATTATGAGAGAAATAAAAGTCTTGCCAGGATTCGTCATTAGCGGTCGCAATCTCAACAATATCCGATACGCGGATGACACGGTGCTGATAGCAGACACGGAAAGGAAAATGCAGGACCTACAAAAGTTAGCAAAAGAAAGGGAAAAAGAAAGAATTGAGCATAAACCTCAAGAAAACTGAAGGTATGGCATCAGCAAAAAGAGGAGACTAATATGCCAACTGCAAGTTGGAGAATCTAAAATAAAACAAGTAAAAAATTCAAATATCTGGGAAGTGTTTTGGCAGAGGATGGAAAAAACCGACACGGAGATCCAAAGGCGCATTGGCATCGCTAAAGACGCATTTTAGAAGCTAACAAGAGTTCTGAAAGACAGGAACAGCTCATTAGAAACAAAGAAAAAGTGCTGTATTGCTATGTGATATCTGTCCTGTATGAAAGTGAATGCTGGGCGATCTTATCAAAGATGAAGGAGAGGCTTGAGGAAGCAGAAAAATGATTATACAGAAGAATGTTGAGGATACCATGGACAGAGCACGTGTGCAACGATGAGGTGTTGGAAAGGATGCAAACGAGAATCAAACTGGTAATAAATATCAGGATGAGACAAATGAGGTTCCTGAGACACATAATGAGGAAGGAAGGCCTAAAGAACTTGATAGTCACAGGTCGGATAAATTGAAAAAGAGACAGGGAAAAGCAGCGCGAGACGTAGTTGTTAGACCTGAGAAAATGGTTGACGGAGCGGGGCTTAGAAGAGATACCAAGAGGAAATTATTGTGAGCAACAAGAGACAGAGCCAAATGAAAGTCCATCATCACTTCCGTCCTGAAGGGACACGGCACATGAAGAAGAAGAAGAAGAAGAAGAATATATACGGTAACATCTCACTCATAAACTGCATTTCGGGCCACTGACCTGGTGCCTAAACGAGATGGTTCTGTAGTGAGAAGTCTTATCTGAACGCTATTTTCAATTTTCTTTTCCGGTAAAAAGACTAAATTTCTCTCCACTAATTGTTGAAAATAGACACGTCTATCAGTTATGAGTGGCACGTCTGTTCACAGAAAAGGTCCTCGTGAAGAAGGTCGAAAGACGTTGCGTTTGCGTCGAACGCATTGCCATATTGAATTACAGTATTCTCTATTACAGTACTATTAATCCATTTCCTTCATGTGATTAAACTTGTGCCTGACTTAAAATCTGTTCTATTCTTTCCTTACGGTAACAAGAACTACGACTGTTATTGAGATATTATAAGTATATTGCGCTTGTAATGAATGTTTATCAATTTTCAGAATATCATTATTACTTAAAACATCAAATCAAGAGTGTCGTTTTATATCCTGCGAGAGAGTAACGGTTACTGCGTTCGTTTGTTTGTTTTTTATATATAAAAGTGTAGAAGCAGGTTACCAGGAAGTGGTTCGTCGTTGGATTTTGCAAAGACAGGAATCACAAAAATTATTTGCTGCCACGATACACTAAACATATATATATATATATATATATATATATATATATATATAGATAGATAGATAGATAGATAGATAGATAGATAGATAGATGTGTGTGCGTGTGTGTGTGCAGGTATGCATATTTATGCGTATTTTTGTATGTATGTGTACCTGTGTGTATACCCAAACATATACAAGTAGGTAGATCTGTATCCCACTGTATCATACTTTTTTTATACGGTACCATTTGGAATTTTTGCGTATTGAGGAAATTATGATTGAAACCTTCAATGTAATTCACATATCTGCCACTATATATCAACAGCTACTTTACTGTATGTATGTAATTGATTTATTTTTATTTGTATATATGATGTTTGTTGGTATACTTGAGTAAATATGTGTTAGTATTAGTTAAACGCGTATAAGTTTGGTTTTAATATATGTATATGTTAGTGTGTGAGTACAATATTTATATGTGAATATTGATTGATGAGTGTATATAAGTGTGTATATATAAGTATGCTTATACATAGGCATACGTGTCTATGTATACGTGTGCTTGTGAGTGAGCGTATATGGGTTCATTCTGCCCTATAAAACATTTCCACTTCTAACTTAGGTGATCCTTACTAGATAAGGCTGAAGATTTCTATTCTGGGTCATATTACTTGATTTCTATTTCGCTGAAATTTTCTCTGATATTCCGATGAAATCTTTATACCAAATAAAACGTAGTCTGATGAGATAAGCTTTGTAGATCATTGAAACAGATTATAATTTATAAGCATTTTAGATGATGTTTTGATTTTTCTTTTTTTTTTTATTTTTCTTTCTGGAGCCCAGGCTCACCTCAACATGGACTCACCCACTGTTATATTAATAAATGTGTGACAGCAGTAGTGGGGGAAACAGACAGTAGCACTGTGCGCATGACCGCAGTCGACAACCAGATACTATACTGGATTCGTAAGCTCTGCTTACTGTACCTTCTTCTTTGTAACCTTTCCTGTAAATACATCTTCCTTTAACCTAAACCTCGTGTTCTGTGTTATATTTTCGTGGACCCACTGTTGGCTCCACATTAGTATAGCATATTGCTTTGGATTATATCCATTGTGTTCCCGATACAGATCTATCCCTTTATATTTTATATTAAGTAGATCTTTTTAGATTATTCACTCCGTTGATTAATAACAGAAATGTTACTTAAATACGAGTATCGATTAAAAATAATGTTAAAACAAATAAATTAAATATATCAGTTGTTAAAACTATTTCGTTAATCTTTGGGAACTTTCCGTATATATTTGTTGACATTACGATACTCTTTCAGAGCAGAGGTCTTTATTTACGTATTTTCGAAAATTTTGTTATATGAGGCTTGACTTAACTTCGCTTAGAATATGGAATCATTCATGGTCGAGCTGTCTAATACGCTCCAGATCAATTGGTGACTTCTCCTATGTTTCAAATTCGAATCCTGTCGGATGACATACATTTTTGTAAAAACATTTATCGGAAAGAATTAGGCTTTTAGCAATGAATATATAAATATACTGTTTGATTAAAAGCAAAATTTCTACTCAAATACGAATATCAATTAAATTAATGTTCAGACAAATAAATTAAATATGTCTGTTGTTAACACCATTTCGTTAATATTCGGAACCTTCCGTATATATCTAAACTTATATATAAATGAAACTTTGTCTCTGTGTGTCTGTCTGTGTGTGTGCATCCGTTACCTATAGACTCCGAAACGGCTGAACCGATTTTCTTGAAAATTTACACAGTTGTACTATAAGTGTCTGCGAGTGTTCTTAGCTAGGGTCTGTGTCGAGGTACCCCCGATAAATAGCGAAAATCAATAATCGGAAAATTGGGTTATAGAAGAAATGGTCCGATTTTAATCAAATTTCATAAACTCATAGACAAAGACATGAGAAACAATATTCAGAAGTTTCAAGGTTGCAGTTCTTAGAATGGTGCAGAAAATCTATAATATATATATTTATAAAATGCAAGATGTCTGTGTGTGTGTGGCTGTTTATCTGCCTGTATGTCTGTATTTTTTTCAGCCATTTTATTTTAGTTTTTGCTTCGGATTTGGCTCTAAGTAGGTACAATTGTAGTTCTTAGTCTCAGCCATGATACCATTTACTCAGAGGACTTATTCAGCCTACAAAATTCAGTTTACGACAAAAAAAACTTATTTGACATCGATACCATGAAATCAAAATTTGAGTTACATCTATTCATTTTTTTTTCAGTATACGGTTTTGCTTTTACTGGAAACAACTATTGCTTTTTAGTCTTTCCTGCCAACGTCCAAATAGTCTGAGCTCCAGGACCATGGATTAATTTTAAAGCTTTCATTACACCTGAGCAACGCCGGGCTATACTGCTAGTGTATATATATATATATATATATATATATATATATATATATATATCCAAACTTAACCTTTGAGGTTAGCCGATTAGCGAGTATGTGTGGAAATAATTGTGTACATTTCAGCATAAATATGTATGTATTTTCCAAGTCGACTCAATATTTCTAAATACAGAACATATCTAGATATACCCTTAATAAATCTAGATGGAAGCTATATAATATCCGGCAAATATCGCCGTAAACTTCTATTTTTATAGTCTTCAATTTATTCTTATTAATATTTGTTTGTAAATTATATTCTCCGATGTAGACATTTTTTTGTGAGAAAAATTTGGCGCGTTTCCTGATTCTAATTTGCATTACAAATGTCCCTTACTTCAATCAATAAATCAGGAAATTGTTTAGTTCTTTTTTTACAAATTCGGTATTTGCGTCCCGCCTCACCACGAAGAGAGAATTCGACGTTCTTAATGACGTTTTGATGAGTAGAAGAATGCAAATTAAATAGATTTCGTTTCTCGAGAAAAAAAATGATGCAATTTCGATCTTTTTCGCCTCTGATTTCAAATCCCAAATCTAATCCTATTTAATCAGTCGAGCTTTGTTCAGTATTCTACAATGTCAAATAGGTGAATAGTGGATGTCGTGTATTCTCCTAAACGTATGGACAAATGAATTACCTACAAATTATCTTAGTTTTATGAATTCTTTTCAGCTGAATTAGACCGCCGATGTTTTTTCCATTATTTATCTGCAGGGCTATTGCACCCATCACACTCAACGTCACATGCCAGAAATCGCAGATACTATACAATCCAAACGGAGAGTCAAGTAAAAACTACATACATGTAGATATTGTGGTCATATCAAAGATTGATCATTTATGGGAATTTTTTAATAATGTCGCCCAAGTAAGACAACAAAACTTTTAACACATAAGAGATTGTTGAGTGTAATATAACATATGAAAAGGAAGGAGCGAGAATTTTTTTTTTTTTTTTTTAATCATTTCACCCCGAGCAAGGCAGAAACGCCACTGATGTGCAGGGGGTTACATAAATGTAAAAAGATTAATTAGAAAAGAGTGAGGAGTACAAGCTAGTTAGAAAGGAACAATAGAAAGCTGAGAAAGCAGGTGCAATGACAGGTACATGGGCGGAGAGAAAGGGAAGGTTATACAGGGGAGAGGAGAGAGCTAGAGTCCAGTGGTTAGTAGATGAGTATTAACTTTGCTTTTAAATTTCTGGAGGTCGTAGCCGTCAGGAAAGCAAGAATACGGGAGTGAGTTCCACAGGCGGGAAGTGCGAGAGAGGAAGCTGCAGGAGTAGAATTGTCGTCTGCGTTTGGCTAACCTGACTGTGAATGGGTGGGACCCAGTTGCCAGTCTGGTTGAACGGGTAAACGAGAATAACAAAGAACGGAAATTAAAATTACAAAAGATAACGATTGATATCGCAATAACTTTTTTTCAGATCAAAATTAACTAGGAATGAAGATTCTACATGTGAGAAGCAAGAGGAAACTCACTGTTGGCTGAGAACGTATGCTTATATCTGGCCATTAAAATTGTTAAATGGTGAGATCTTGCTGACAATATAGTCGTTCAATACTTAAAGCCTAGGTACAATAGCGTAAATTGCATAGGAAAAAAAGTTCAGTGAAGCTAGTTTAGGGCAGTTGAAAGTTTTTCATGCAGACATAATACTACACATTCAAAATAAATATGTTTCTGTGTGTGTGTGTGTGTGTCTGTGTGTGTTTGTGTCTGTGTGTGTAATGAATTAAAATGTGTTCATTATAAAAGAACGCGCGTGGGAGAAAATAAACATACACACGTGTATATATATATATATATATATATATATACACGTGTGTATGTATACATATATATATATATATGTATACACACACACACACATATATATATATATATATATGTGTATATACGAAAAAAATCGCAAGATCGCCAAGACCTACCGCGGTTTCGCACAACGGCTCGAGCCGTTGTGCGAAACCGCGGTAGGTCTTGGCGATCTTGCGATTTTTTCGTGTGTTTTTGCTCTGCGTAACTGCCTTTTTGTTAACACTTTTTGGTTAGTTTAGTATTGAGCACTTTTCTTTCCTGGTGGTTCGTTCCGTTCGAGGGTTTTTTTCTTTACTGTGAAGAACCGTATGTATTGTCGGTCCTACGCAGTTTTCTTTTTTTTTCCCCTCTTTGTCCAAAGCTCTATAGCCGAGGACAATAACGGAGTTAGATTCTGCTGGTTATTCGTGGTCTTTAAAAATTACTTGTGTAACATTTTAAGATTAGAATACGTACAGAGTCGGTTTTATTATTATTATTATTATTATTATTAATATATATATGTATATACATATATATATATAGTGTAATTTTGTTATTACAATTATTTATAAAATCGTTACATAAAAATTTATGCTTATAATGCGATGAATGCGCAAAAATATACGTGGGGTCGACATAAGGCCTGAATAAAAGAATAGACCTGCAGAAAAGTAACATTAAACTAGCTAATAACAGAATATTATATGACTTCCAACGTTTACATAAATGCAGTGGGGGTAAATTCAGAATGATCTAGTAAATTGCAGATTATGACACAGTGTTGATGCAGTAAGAAAGATTTATTAAAAAATTCAAGCCTTCGCTCAACAAAACTGCATGAAAAAGACACACACACAGGCACACGAAAATCAATTGCAGAAAAAAGAAACAAAACACACACACACACACACACACACACACACACGTTAAATTCAAATAGTATCCCAAAAACAATAAAAACAACATGATGACCCGTAGAGTAGAGTTGAATCAAAATCGCTAAAAACAATTTTCAAATTTCAGAAGTCAGTGAAAAAACATTTATGATCAACAAAAAGCGACAGAAGAAACTTAAAGTACAAGTGTGAAAACAAACAAACAAAAAATAAACAATAGGCAAAAACGCATATGAACTTTCTGACCGACTTACCACTTGATTTATCTATTTATACACGGTATAATGGCCATCAGAAAAGCAAACGGATCTCGACATGTGAAGTCACAGTTTTTCCGCCTGAAAAGAGTCAATTTCAAACTCGAAATACGTGTAGTGACACAGATATCATTATGGAGACTTAATATATCATACAAAAACCAAATAATAATTATAATAATAACAACAATAAATCTACAGTTTTAATCTACATTTTTTTCTTCTTACCAATTTCCCTCTTTGGAAAAAAAAACCCTTATTTTTAATATATATATATATATATATATATATATATATATATATATACTATTTACGCTCTCACACCCTGATTGAGTACTTTGGAAAAATGGTAGACTTTGAATAACAGTAGCTATTCTCGCATGCACGCATCGCTCATTCACTAATGAATTAGAGAACTCTGGCTAATGGGCGTGTATAATGACAATGTACATGCTAAAATTCTGCTTTCTTCTACTGAACGCCCATATTTCTGAGGTAAAATCGCCGACTGACACGAATTTGGTCGGGTTTCAATCCTGGGTTAAAAGCAATCGGAGTCTAACCGTACTGATGAACTGTGATACAGCGAAACAGATCTGTCTGCGGATAACTATATATATATATATATATATGTATATATATATATATATATATATATGTGTGTGTGTGTGTGTGTGTGTGTGTGTGTGTGTGTGTGAATTTTTTTAATCATTTCACCCCAAGCAAGGCATTCCACTGCCACTATTGCGCATGGGGTTACATAAGGGTAGGTGAAGAGAAAGAGAGTTTAGATATAGCAAATGTCATAAGGAGGGTGATAGACGGGTAAGGATACCGAGTCTGAGGGGTGGGCATATTGAAAGATTGTTTGAGAGAATGGATGCGAGTTAGTGTGTTAGGAGGTGTCTATTGACCTTACATTTAAACTCCTGGAGATTGTAGTTGTCGGGGAAGCAATCATGTGGAAGGGAATTCCACAGGCGGGAAGTGCGAGAAAGAAAGCTGTTGGAGTAGAAATTACGGTTACATCTTATCGGTTTCACTGAAAGAGAGTATGACCTAGTTGCTAATCTAGTATCTAGTGCAAATTCGTACATAGGGGGCACCAGTGATCTAAGTTCATCGGAGCAGAAGCCGTGAAAGTATTTATAGAAGAGGCACAGGGAGGCCACGTCACGCCGGTGAGAGATTTACTGCAGCCGGTCTGCCAAGTCGGTATCGATCACATTACAGACTCTTCGATGTATTTTGTCAAGAACCCCGAGGAGATTAGCAGGGGCACCCGACCAGATGTGGCAGCAGTATTCAATACACGAGCGGATGGTAGATTTATATATGTGCAGGATAGATTCTTCCGGGCCCTGCACAGAGAACCGACTTTTATAGCAGGAAGAAGAATAAGAATTTCATAACTGTCCTTCATTTCTTTCAAATTTTATCTTCCACAATCTTATTTAGAGCTTAAATAAAAACTGTAAATTACAGCGCATTATAAATGCACATAAACACGAACTACTCTTTAGTATTAAATGTGCAGTGGCAAATTTCCAACAAATTATGGATGAAGTTTGGCAGTATTTCCAATTGCTGTCGCCTACATGGATAGCATAATTATTGTAAATAATGGTACCAGGAGAGCTCAAGGAAACCCAAGTTCCGTTCTGAGAATTCTACAATACAATTTGACGACGCAAAGTCTAAGATTATAACGATTTTATAACGAGAAAAGAAAACAAAAATAAAAATTTTAATGGATGATGCCTGACAGGGGGAAGGGGTCTGCAAAGATCATACACTACGTAAACGTTGTAATTTTAGGTTATCAATAAAAAAGTATTTTACTAATATTCTCTTAAGCAGTATTTTTCAAATTTCCTTACCGGCCCCAGACCATTTAATATTCTTGAAATCTACATATATACCTACATGTACACACACACATATATATATATATATATATATATATATATATATATATATATATATATATATTGCAAACATACGGTATTTCATGTTTCCGGAAATTACATTTATTTCGGAAACAAGAGGCAAATTTCTTAGGTCAGTAAGAAGAATATTCAAACTCACAATTATTTTTTTATCAGTGTTTACCCAATTTTTTCAAGCTCCGAAGACTCCTCAATGTTCTCTTAACCTACACACACGTTCTCCCACCGTATATATATATATATATATATATATATATATATATATATATATATATATATAAACATGTTACGGAAATTAACGAATTTTAACGAAACTTGGTTATAAGCAAACCAACAGTTTGTAATGAATTATTTTGAACATTATTTTTACCGATACTGGTATTTAAGTAGATATTCTGTTTTTAATTAAACAGTATTTTTATATGTACCGGCCTGATTATTTACGATAAATTTTTATGACGAAAATGTGTGATATCCGGCAGGATTCGAACCTGCGACCCCTATTACATAGGGGAAGCATAGCATTTGATCTGGTACCGTCTTGACCACTCGACCATTAATAGCCTCATGATCACACGAGGTTTTTATCATGCTTATATAACACAATTTTCGATTTACCGTAAATAAACATATCTGCTCGGAAATGTATCGTAATGTCAACAAATGTAAACATGTTACAAAAATTAACGAATTTTAACGAAACTTGGTTATAAGCAACCGATAATTTGTAATGAATTATTTTGAACATTATTTTTACCGATACTCGTAGTTAAGTAGATATTCTGTTTTTAATTAAACAGTATTTTTATATTTATATCTACCGGCTATTATTTACGATAAATTTTTATTACGAAAATATGTGCTATCCATATATATATATATATATATATATATATATATATATATATAGGGGTGTATAACAATGTATATATTTTATAAATCAAGAAGTGTTTCAAAGGCAATCTGCCTGAGAAAGTATGTTCTCGTGTGACGTGTTTCGTCCCTTACAATATCATCGAACTGAGGAACAAAACGAGTCACACAAAAACATATTTCAACTTTGTCATGCATCTGTTCTCCTAGTTCGATAAAATCCTAAGGGGCAAAAAATGGACCAATGTCCCTCTCTCTCTCTCTCTCTCTCTCTCTCTCTCTCTCTCTCTCTCTCTCTCTCTCTCCACACACACACACACACACACACACACACACACACACACACACACACATATATATATATATATATATATATATATTCTTCATTTGCAAACGAGTTATTACACTACCTATGTTTCTAACATGTGGTGGCTTGCAATATTTAAGCAACCAATCAATTAATCAATTACTCAAACAATATATATATATATATTCGTCATCCACATACATGCCTGTTTCACTGTATTACAGCGCATCAGCGTGGATAGACATCCACATGCTTATGGCCTGGATCGAAATATATATATGTTATTGAACAGATGAAGAGGCTTATCCCTTGTTTCCTGTTTAGGATGTGGTTTCCGGCTTTCTCTTTTACATTCTTTTTACCCTTACGTAGCCCCCTGCGCATCAGTGGCGTTATCGCCTTGCTTGGGGTGATATGATTAAAAAAAATGTATATATATTGTTCTGGAATATTTTGAAGATTTGGGTCTGACGAGCAGCAGGGCCAGCGGCGAAATACGTATTACCCATAAAAGCAATCGGAGTCTAACTGTACTGATGAGCTGTGATACAGCGAAACAGATCTATCTGCGGATGACTATACATATATATAAGGCATGAGAAAGAGTACATCAACGTGTGCACCTAGAAAACAACTCACCAAAAACTAATATTTATATTCATTTTTTCTGGATTTTAAAGCTCAATCCCTTGTTTCCTTTTACCTGTGTTCACACAATGCAACGCTGAATAGTCACTCCAGACAAAAGAAGTGGATGAGTTGCGTGATAAGATTAGAATTGAGTCGAGATGGAGGTTGGCAACACTTGAACTTCGATTTGAAGTAGTTAAAATATTAACGTTCGAAGAATAAAACACACGAAAAAGCAGCGATATTTGGGAATCGGCTGGCTGGTTGAATTAAAATATGTTGCTCATCTGAATATTTGCCATAGACATTGCTATTGAATAGCCCGAAATAATTTGGGATCTATCACGCCTGTAAACTCTGGATTGAGCGTAACTAATTTAAAGATATAGTTAAAATATACATATAGATTTTTAACCCTCTAGGGCCATTCGTATCATATTTGATACAGTATTTCCCTATAAGGAAACATTTGGTAGTTCCCTATAAGGAAACATTTGGTATTCATTGACTGAGCAGTCAGTACTGCTTTCATTTGAAATTTATAAAATATTTCTCTTAAAAAAATTTTCAGGAAAATATTTCTTTCAAGGCTTGTTTTCATACTGTATCAAATATGATACGAATGGCCCTAGACGGTTAATACATAATAATAATATATTTTTCAATTGTATTATTTTACATTTATTTCTTAGTATTCTTTTATATTCTGTGTTTTTTAAGCGCTGTGATCACGACTCTCCACCATATCCTGTTTTTGCAGCTCTAAGCAATGTTTCGACTTACTTTCTCTAAAATCTCGAATCTACCATCGATTTACACAAAAGAATTAGGTAGATTACTCTGTTTCCTTCTAACACTCTTGCGGTGAATATATTCTTTGCGTATCAAAATCTCCAAGCCCTCTTTCCTCAATATGCCTTCCAGAAATTCTAAATGTCTTTTTCTAATTGCATTCATTTTATTCCTACTTTCAGGGACCGTGTAAAAAGGTTTCAAGTATGCCGCGGGTTAAGTGAAAAACCATTTTAAATTGACCAATAGTTAAATTATGATTACCACTTTACAACTGATATGAATGAAGAAAAAGTGTCAAGTTGTTGTGGAGTACAATATAGAAGATTGTGCGTTGTATGTAAGTACAAATGTCGGTCCCTTGGGTTCGACGTTACAGTGGGAACTTTGTATTATCACGTAGTAACGCAGAGTAACTTGCTAGGTCGCTGACTCGTCTTTTCTCCCTGACTACTCGCTACACTGTTACTTATATAAGGAGGGAAAATCCACTATCCCTAGACAAGTGATGTCACAATAACATATGTATCGTTAGAAAAATAAAATTACAAAAAAGTTAAGACCTTTCCATGAAATCTTGCGTTAAATAATATGAAATATTATTCCAATTTTTTAAAAATATCACTTAAAATTCAAACAATAATGCACTTGAATTCTACATGCACGCTCATTGAATATGCTTGTAAAAGCGCAAAGAGAAAGTTCAAGTATAATATTTTGTAAGTAGATATAGCAGAGGATTCCTATATTTTGCATAACCTCAGATAAAAGTAACAGATATTCTTCTTTCGAAAGTTGCTCACTTGAAAACTGAAAAAAAAGATAAATGAATTTTTTTTCACTGAATACATCAAATAATTCATCGAATTACTTTTAGCGCTGTGAATAAAAGCTGACACTTTGATTCTTATGAACTATACGAGCAGTATAGCCCGGCGTTGCTCGGGTGTAATGAAAGCTTAAAAACAAATCCATGGTCCTGAAGCTCAGACTCTTTGGAAGTTGGCACGAAAAAAAAGCAAAGGTTGTTTCCAGTTAAAGCGAAACCGTAGAATGAAAGAGAAAGGAATGGATGTAAGTCAAATATTGATTTCCTGGTATTTTTTTATTCGTAAACTGAATTTTTAAGGCTAAACAAGTCCTCTGAGTAAATGGTATCATGGCTGAGACTAAGAAAGACAATTATACCTACTTAGAGCCAAACCCGATTTTTAATTTTCGATATTTATCGGGGGTACCTCGACACAAAACCTAGCTAAGAACACTCGCAGACGCTTATAGTACAACTGTGTACATTTTCAAGGAAATAGGTTCAGCCGTTTCGGAGTATATATGCAAGACTCACAAACACACACACACACACACACACACACACAAAGTTCCATTTATATATAAGTTTAGATAAACCGTGAGAAAATGTCTTATATTTTCGAAGCAAAATGCTCCTGATAACAGATAGAGGTTTTGAAGAAATAGAAAGATTAGACATATAAATCAACGATTGTCTTCTCTATAGAATACCCGTAAAGACAGTTGACATATTATCAGAGTCAAAATAACTAGCCAGCATGCAGATTGTGGTTCCATGTCCAAAATGACATATGTTCACTTTCCTTACACACAGACACGTAAACACACATATTTTGTATTTGGGCAACAATCTCTCTTTTATGACAGACAAGTTTCATCATTAAGTTTTAATATAATTTTTCATGTGTTCTTATGATTTTTTCTTTTCGGAACTCAAGATATATAAGTATTGTCCAAAGCTTTTGTACATTCTAGCGGTTTCGGCTATAATTCTAGCCGTTAGCAAGAATTAATGTTGTTTTACTTGTAAATAATCATGTGTAAAATGTACATATATAGTGTCGTGTGTATGTTAAATTCCAAATACGGTAACGACATGGTTGCCATGTTCATAATTGATCTTATTAAGTATAGGATTTACTATTTTTATGAGTAACGCCGTCATTAGATTTAATCTTCTTTACACATGATTATGATCTGACACCCTAGGGATTCTTGTTTCCTTGGATTAATATTTCTAGTTTGATACAAATATATATAAAAAAACATATATACGTCTATATATATATATATATATATATATATATATATATATATATATAGTATAGTTCATAAGAATCAAAGTGTCAGCTTTTATTCACAGCGCTAAAAGTAATTCGATGAATTATTTGATGTATTCAGTGAAAATATATATATATATATATATATATATATATATATATATATATATATATATATATATAGCTTGGCAATGAGGATTGGTAAAGACTATTTAACCAACTGTTGGAGGAAAAAGAAACGGATTAACACCTTTTCACAGGGTATTTGCACGAAAGTGAATGCAGCGAATTCAACTGCGATTTCTCATTCCGAACTGATATTCACTGCACCACAACGCACATCCAACCCTTATGACCTAGTTATTACTGAATACTTATAAGGAAACAATAAGTGTAATTAAGCGAGCAATTATTACCAACTAGCAGTATAGCCTGGCGTTGCTCGGGTGTAATGAAAGATTTAAGACTAATCCATGGTCCTGGAGCTCAGACTCTTTGGACATTGGCACGAAAGACTTAGAAGTAATAATTGTTTCCATTTAAATCGAAACCGTAAACTGAAAGAAAAATCAATGGATCTAAGTCAAATTTTGTTTGCCTTGTAAGGTTTTTTCGTCGTAAACTGAATTTTGAAGTCTAAATAAGTCCTCTGAGTAAATGGTATCATGGCCGAGACTAAAAACTACAATTATACCTATTTAGAGCCAAACCCGAAGCAAAAACTAAAATAAAATGGCTGAAAAAATACAGACATACAGGCAGATAAACAGACACACACACAAACATCTTGCCTTTATATATATATATATATATATATATATATATATATATTATCGATTTTCTGCACTATTGTAAGAACAGCAACCTTGAAACTTCTGAATATCGTTTCTTATGTCTATGAGTGTATCAAATTTGATTAAAACCGGACCACTCCTATAACCCGATTTTTTCGATTATCGACTTATGATTATTATCGATGATACCTCGACAAAAAACCTAGCTAAGAACACTCGCAGACGCTTATAGTACAACTGTGTACATTTCAATATAATCGGTTCATCCGTTTCGGAGTCTATAGGTAACGGACAGACACACACACACAGACACACACATATATACACACAGAAACAGAGTTCCATTTATAAATAAGTTTAGATATATCAAGCTTTAATTATTTTTTCAAACAAATTACATACGAAATACGTTTCTACATCAAACATATTCGCAAATATATATCCAATATATCGTTGTACCAGAAGCATCAGTAAGACGCTGTTACTATCTGACATCTTTCGAGGTAAATCCCCGCTACGCGTGGGGATTGAGTTATGACTGTAGAACGGTTGAGGTCACATTTATTAGAGCTTTCAGTTCCTGAAGTTTGCACTTGGTCAAATTAGCAGTGCAGCTGGTTAATATTCCTAATGTCAAACTGCGTGGTTTGAATAGAACAATACCAGGTAGCATCTCAGCATGATGGTTCGTAACAAGTTTGAAGTAAATCATCCCATCTAAAGAAAAAAAGAGAAAACTGATAATCACATATCCAGAAGAGGCATGGCAGGTGGAAATATAACAGACAGCCAGAGTGGGTGAAATAAATGTTTCGGTTATAAATTCTATCCACACGAATATGGCCGGAATGAATAACGGTCGAAATGTCCAGAATATTTTGATAAAGATAAGGGCATCAGTCCCCAAAAGTGAATTGTGTAAATGCACTGTAGCATGTTCATAATTCATCTCGTAATCTCAGGTCAATAATATCATTTTATCCAGAAAAGAAAATAACGTTAATCTAAAAAAATTAAAAAAAAATTAATGAGATATTCACTGGTTTAGAAATGCATTGACCTTCCTGTCATACCACAGTCAATTTTCTGGTCAGCGAAGTGAAGCAATATAGTTTGTTGTTAATGCACAGATGGTTAGGTAAGTACAGAATGCGATAGATAAATTATTGTTTAAATGACGTAAAATGAATATAAAACTGACACCTCATTTTAACATTTATGATTAACAAAATTGCCCAAAAAATTCTTGTAATAGTAAAGAGCACATTTATCCAATAAATTCATAATTTACTTCAGCCACGACCGCCAGAGGATTTCGGAATCTCCTACATCTCTTCTAGACAGTCTCCTTGTTTAAGTTGGTGACTGCTTCCATAATCATTTTCTTTTAGTTCATCTTTGGTCTGACGAGGAATTTCGTTTGTCTACCGCTCAATTATGTCCCACCCATACTAATCAAGGAATTTCCAGTACAGAGATCTAGGTTGTAATGTGTAGAGGGGTGATGTGGTCACAAATTGCCTGACTGCCATGTCTGGATTTTCATGATTGTGTGGCAAAATCCTGTTGATATAGGATTTTTCAGTAGCCACCCTGTTGACCTAGTGAAGCCCTACCTCTTTGATTAATGTCTCAGTGTTGGGTCTGAGGCTTTCACTAACAAATTCAAAGTGATTTTTCCGAGCATCAGTACCTTCGTAATCACCCTTAGACTCATCCAACTGTTTTCGAATTCTCTACTCTGTCTTCAAATTGACATCCAAACTCACTGAAATGTCTGTATTAGAGCTTACGGAGAGAATACGAAGTAGTATTGCAAGCCGTTTCCTAAGTTTTGGCTGACTAAATGTTGCAAAATGGGTGAAAGCCTACTACCAAATGTGCGTCAGTATATAGTAATTGGAAATTCGGGTTCTGATAAGGTCGAAAAGTACTCTGCAAACAGAAACAAAGCTTCTGAAAACTGACGAAGTAAAGAAAAAAGCAATATAAATTGCCTCTTTACTCATGTTACAGATGTGGGGCTATACATTGGTACAATGATAGTTATTTTCAGAAACAAAAAATGCTATACATGTACCTGAGCCGAGCTAAAAATAAAACAGAAACAAAGAGTTACATAAAAATACAAGGTCGGATGAATTAGAAAGTGCAAACACAAAGAAAACTCATGCATGCAAAAATGTTCAACAAAAGTGTTGAATTTCAATTAGATTTTGGGTGTGATTTGACTATAATTAACATGCACACATGAAAAAATTGGGCAAACCAACTATAATAAAATCTAGAAAGATACCAAGATCTGTCACTGGAGAAAAAATTAAATTTCAACGATAAAACTCATAAATTAAAATTGTTTGTTATGAAAAATTCGTATTCGCAAGACATTGATTTCTCCAGTCATCACTTGTTCTGATTGATGGCACATTACCTGGTTAGGCGTCATTTTCATTCTTATTAAGATGCTAAACAATGGGTCGGCTCATGGTTTATCTCAAAAAACATGTTGGTTTTTCCGACATGGAATTCAAATGCAGTCAGAAAGATAGGAAAAAGTAGTGTTGCGTTCTTTTTTTTTTCGTGGACATTGCGCAACCGATATTAGTAAACTGTGCAGTCGACAAATACAAATACAACGGCCATGCACAAAATTTTAAATAATATATATTATGAAAATGACACAAATTACACATCGCACCCTGAATTATAGGAATTCGGTCAGTTAAGTACCATACGTGATACACGCTTGAGCGATCATAGATAATATGCTTAACTCCACATTAAATGTAGACGACCGGCCAAATTGTTAAGCAACCCCAGTTTTTTAAAAGGAATTTATGTATTTCATACTATTTTTAGTATTTATTGCAAGATGAAAATAGAATGGTTCTTTTGTTATTATTACTTTGCAAAATTTTACAAAGTAGCCAGGAAGCTTTGCTTCGGTCAGCCAGTATTCTACAAGTTCTTTCCCTCAATGCAACAGAAGCTCATGAACGCTGAATAAGGATTTTCCTTTTGGATTTTCATTTATTCGTTTTACAAACGAATAGAGTACAGAATTTCAAATTAGCATGAGCGAGTTTCAAATTTGATATTGAATACTATTTCTAAAATAGAAAAGAAAAAATTAAATTTTAACTCGAAGCACAGCTAAACAGCCTGAAGTGATACCATATTTCCTATAAAGAATTAAATCGTCATAAATATACACTACCGTACATAATTATTAGAAAAACCCATTTTTGATTTTAAAAGAAATGATGTATTTCATGCTATTTTTAGTATTTATTGCTAAATGAAAAAAAATGGTTCTTTTGTTATTATTACTTTGCAAAATTTTACAAGGCAAATAAGCAAAGATGAACTCGTTCGAATCACCCTAATGTTTTTTTTCATTCTTTTATTAATAAAACTGCAATATAGGTAATTATTAAATATTTATAAGTTCATTTGATGCACATGTTATTGTGCAGTATTAACAAAAGCGTCATTCTATTTTCATTTTCAATTATTCACTTGGCAATAAATACTAAAAAATAGTATGAAATGCAACATTCTTTTTAAACATTTGGGTGGCCTAATAATTATGGCCGGTAGAGTATATTATGAAAATGGCACAAATTACTCATCGCACCCTGGATTATAGAAATTCAGTCAGTTAAGTACTATACGTGATACACGATTGGGTGATCATGTCTCGAAAGAGACAAGACTGATTAGGCAGAAATTTATTCAGCAGTAATTTGCCATCACTTTCTGTGGTAGATTAGTTGACAGACAAGGCGATAGAACATAATCTATCATTTTATTTCACCCATAACTGGAAGGAAGAGACGGATTAATACTTTTTCCAAGGTGATTTGCGCGTAAATGAATGCAAGGAATTCAACTGGAATTCGAACGCGGTTCGCCGATTTCTCGTTCCGAGCCGCTATCCACTGCACCACAACACACATACGTAGCTAGCGTTTGTAGATGGTTAGCAGAAGACTGATTCAAGCAAACAGGATAAAGACAACGCATACTAAGCTGTATAAAGCACAGGAAGTTTGGAAGAACAATGATCTTAGTATATTTACCTGTACTTGTAACATGCAGGTAATATAACATATATCGGCGGAAAAGACGATGTCAGCAATTGGTGTTCAAATCCGGATTATGACATTGTGTTAACTTTCGTGCAAATTCTATGGGTTCAATAAACTTCGGTGACAACCAATCTATGAAAAGATAAACTACAGATTCAAGGTCATCCTGAAGATGTAAAGGGGCTCTTTTGGGCAATTTTAACGTAGACACACTCATTACTGTTATAGTTTGTAGCGTACAAAGTCGAACTAAAATCACAATATATTGTGGACTTACGATTCTTAATGTTTCAGTAAGAAAACAAAATGTAAGGTTATCAGCAAAAAAAAAAAAATTAAAAAATTAAAAAGTAAAAGAACTAATGACATCAAAATACTAAATACTTGTCGGAGAAACTAAAATAAAACAAGTAAAAATAAACTGAATATTTGGGATGCGTTCTTACAGAGGATGGGAAATGCGACTCTGAGATCCGAAAACGCATGGCCCTGGACGCATTTCAAAGCTAACCAGTGTACTGAGAGACAGTAAATTTCATTTTATAAACGAATAGACTTCAGAACTGCTACGTGATATCTTTCTTTCTGTATGTTGGACGATCACTTCAAGGATGAAGGAGAGGCTCAAAGCAGCCAATATTTGGTTCTATAGAAGGGTGATAAGGATATCATGCACCGAGCACGTGAGCAATGACGAGGTGTTGGGGAGGATGCAAACGAAAAGAAAACAAATACTTAAAATTAGGAAGAGACAACTGTGGTTCCTGAACACACAATAAAGAAAAAGGACCTGGAGAATCTGATACTCACAAGACGGATAGAGCGAAAGAGAGTCAGGGGAAAACAGCGCGAGGTATTTAATAGGCTTGAGGAAATGGATGGCAGAGCGATACCAAGACGAATAATATTAAGGGTAACAAGGGGAATTTAATGATTGCCTACTTCCTGAAGGGACATGGGAAATGAAGAAGATAAAAATAGTAATATGATTTTATTAGATTTCGAAAACTGTGGCTAACTGACATTTGTACAATGAGTGCAACACCCTTTACCGGGAAACATTGTTTTTCTGTCTATATCTGCCATATTATGGTGTGCAAGTGGCTTTCATGTGAAGTTTCACCAGATATCTGTTTTAGATGACAGAACGTTGTCGAGTGACGTTTGTTTGATGCAGAGGCTCTGATTTTATTACCTTGTTCTTTCAACTCCTGTACTTTCCGCTGACAAATAGACGTCGTCATATCGTATTTTCGATCATCTCTGCATTTGTAAGGAAAATGTCCAGCTTTTGCTGACATTCAGAAGAACTGATATTACAAGCAATTCATTACTCTTTTTGACGTTTCTAACGAAAGAAGACCTTAATAATGCAGAAAACACACACACACACACACACACACACACACACACACACACACACACATATATATATATATATATATATATACTAGCAGTATATATACTGCTCGGGTGTAATGAAAGCTTTAAAACTAATCCATGGTCCTGGAGAACAGACACTTTGGACGTTGGAACGAAAGAATAAAAAGCAATAGTTCTTTCCAGTTAAAGCGAAACCGTAGACTGAAAGAAAAATGAATGGATGTAAGTCAAATTTTGATTTCCTAGTATCGATATCAAAGAAGTTTTTTTCGTCGTATACTGAATTTTGAAGGATAAATAAGTCCTCTGAGTAAATGGTATCATGGCTAAACTAAGAACTACAATTATACCTAAAGTCAAACCCGAAGCAAAAACTAAAATAAAAGGCCTAAAAAAATACAGACATACAGGCAAATAAACAGACACACACACAAACATCTTGCCTTTCATATATACATATTATCGATTTTCTGCACGATTGTAAGAATTGCAACCTTGAAACTTCTGAATAACGTTTCTTATGTCTTTGTCTATGAGTGTATCAAATTTAATTAAAATCGGACCACTCCTTCTATAAACCGATTTTTTCGATTATCGATTTATCAAGGGGGCCTTGATACAAAACCTAGCTAAGAACACTCGCAGACACTTATAGTACAACTGTATAAATTTTCAAGAAAATCGGTTCAGCCGTTTCAGAGTCTATAGGTAACGGACACACACAGACACACATACACACACAGACAAAGTTCCATTTATAAATAAGTTTAGATAGATATATCTATAGAGATATCTTTGTTGTAGATTGTTTTTTGTAGTTTACTGTGTATGACGATGAAGTACATCCGACAGCAAGGACTCTGATCGTGAGATTAGATGTTTTGAAAAGCGTTGAATCACCTCTTAATTTTGTTCCGGGTTTCAGCAAGACGAAGGGTGGTAGCATATTTTAGGGTCTTAGCTATGAAACCCCAAACATATCACAGTACGAAAGTAAAAATGTATATTTTTAGTAATATTAAAACAATGCATATTTATGGTAAAATTATCAGTAAACTATTTATAAAAACACGACCAACAACTCATTTCATAGTATAATTACCAATAATACATTTTTATTAAAATGACCAGTACTACATTTTTCTAGCAAAATAATAAACGATACAACATTAAAAATTATTAAAATACAATTTTATAATAAAATACCGCCAATACATTTTTGTGGTGAAATTATAAGTAAAACATCTTTAAGAAATACAAACAATATATTTTATCATTTAAGTGCTATAACTAAGAAACATTCATTTACACGGAAAGTATACAATTATGTACAAAATATCTGTAGTTGAAGGCCTACAATTTCTTTCAATATATAAGTTTCTGAAACCATGAAATTAGAGACAGAAGAAGGAAATTACTGGAAAGTAATTGAAACTCACCTGAAGCGAGCTGAATGTGTAATGCTCTTCATGCCAATGACATTTCCACTGAGCTTCTCTACGGCATATGATTTCATTGAATTTGAATGTCTTCCTTTCGAAATTACATTTAAATTAATTTGGGGTCATCAGGAGAGAATGTGCACCGTTTCGGAGCATTCCTCTCAACAATTTCCCTTGCACACCCGCCGCCTCACTGATGAGAGTCCCCATTATAACGATATACTAGTATTTCTAATGTATCGTCGATATACTAGTTCAAATATCCAACGGCGAAATTAGATTTAGGAATAACCGGCAAAACTCGAGTTCTGAGAATAGAACGTGAATTTCTTTACGCATTTACTATTAGTCATGTCGTATCGTCATGTTTGCTGAAATGCTCCACGGAATATTTCTCCTCTTTTCTTTTTTTTTTTCATATCCACATCGAACTATTTTCAGTTACTTTTATTATGCGTTTTATATTTTGGCCTTATTACACCAATTGATTCCATATTGTCCCAGAAATTGGTACAAAGTGCCTGCAATGAAAGCCCTTGCTCCAATTTCCACTGCTCTAATAACTACATCATACCCTTTCTTTACGAACACTGATTTTAGATTTTCGTATTATATATATATATTCGTATCTTTGTTGCATCCAGCTTTCATATATTACTGTTAATTCTACCAAGATGATTTTATAGTTCACCTTTGATAGAAGAACAATATCTGGTCGCAGACCCTTACTTGATAATATTTTGTGTTAATCATTAAGCCACTCAGGAAGGTCTGCGGATTTATTCCAAATGCCATAAGAACTAAGGAGATTTTGTCCGGGTATAGCTTGATATTTGCTTGTTTTGTTTCATCCGATGTATATCTTTTCCTCTGCAACAAATTTCTGGGTTGAATTAGATGATTCAAACATTATATATTACTTTATAATTTTGATCAGCTCATCCAAAACACTATTGCATATCTTCTATTGACAATAGGTGTTTTACAGGAACTAAGAACATGTTCGAATGTTTATGAATTTTCCTGACACAGGGGACAAGATGTATCTCTCTCTTTTTTCCATTTGACAAGATTATTGGTATATGCTAGTGGGTCATATGTGGAAGCATCTGCCAACTGTCCTTCCAAGTAATAAATTTCTGCAGAGCCTCCTCCCAGTTTGTCTATTGGCCGTGTTGAGGTTTTCGTACACATTATAAGAGTCGTTTGTTATCATTTCGTTCTTTGAACATGTCTTGGCGATCTTTACCAGAAATTTTCGGACACCACTGTCTTTCATTTAAACTTAAACTTTGTTTCCCTGCTTGGGTGTATCCGATGACCTCATTGAAATTTTGATTTATTTAACTCTTTGTTAACGTCTCTCTGACTTTCCACTTTCTCTCCATTTTTAATGTAGGGTTTAAGGTTTTACTACCTTATCCTTGGAGTCATGTAAAAAAATTTGATGTCTGATTTTTCGGATTTATACTCCTCCACAGTTGATATAAATAGCAACTTTAGCTTTGCTTGTCTGAAGTACAGTGCGATATCAAACAATCCTTGATGTAAGCCCAACCATTTTCGGATATATTTGTTTATATTTCTTTTCATAGATTCAACTGTACTCGTTCCAAATTCGTATACAAGTAGGGGTCATAATAGCATTAGAATGAGTACATTCTTTGAGCACCATGCCTTTTATTTTCCGTTTAGAGGATAAAATATTTCTGATGGTAATCTTCTTGTGAGGATCTTGAAGTTTCATTCACTTGGTTAGTATATTTTAAGGACTGATCATACCACCGTCCTAAACTTTTCACTGATTTCTCTGATACGGTAGAAATCCTTTGACCACCTACAACAAAATTTATGTTTTGATTCAATTTTCATTTTCTAAGTGAAAAACGTCTGGATTTGTTTCGTCTAAATTTCATTCTACACCATCAGGTCGTCTACCAAGATTAATTTCTTGCGTGTTGAACTTACTTTGGATGAGAGAATTGTCAATATATTTTCGTGGTGAAATTACTCGTTATACATCTTTAAGAAACACAAAAAGTATATTTTATCTTCTATAAGCTCTCTCTTTACCTCTCTATCTCTCTCTCTCTCTCTCTCTTCACCGAGCGCCCATAGCCCAGAGGTAGAATCGCCGACTGACGCCAATTCGGTCGGGTTTCAATCCTGGGTTAAAAGCAATCGGAGTTTAACCGTACTGAAGAGCTGTGAGATAGCGAAACAGATCTGTCTGCGGATGACTATATGTATATATATATATCCCAGTGGCTTTTCATACTTAATACTTCTCACCCCAACTCTCTTGTGGTCATGTGAGACGCCACAGGCTGTAGTGTGATTTTCGCTTCCAGCATGCACGCACATGTTCGCCAATCCTCCATAGAAACAAAATAAACGACTACTACTATCTTCCTTCCGCGAACTGCTTGTAACAACCAACGCTATTGTCATCTTTGATAATGTCTGATGTAAGCCGAAAGCTCAGAAAGGATTAAATAAAAGCATGTATCAACATTTTGATTTTCATTCCTCTTTCAACAATAATGCTGTTAAGCATAACGGACGATATGAAAAGATTTACATTAAATAAATTGACAAAACTTGTCTATATTATTTAATGAAACATGCATCAATATATAAAGAGAAACCGCAAGCCTACTTTTATGAAATATATTGAAGCTTATTTGATTCCTGTTAATTCCTGCAGCGTCTTAGGTCGAGAACGTCTTGAGAGATATGACTTATCTACATGTTTCGTAATCAGACGCGCGTCGTCACCCCGTCGTAGTCTTACACATGCCAACCGCCACTGTGTAAAAGTCCGAGTTCGTGTTGTTAGCGAGCTGATAACTAAATTGGGATGCACGACGGCACGCCAAGGTGGTCGGAGGCGGAACGAAGCACCGATGTAGTCCGACGCACCGACGTAGTCCGACGCGCTGACGTGGTCCAGACGCGTAACGCCATACCGGGCTGTCCGGACGCGTAACAATGAGTCAGCTTGGTCGGATGAGCACGAACCACCTGCGTGTCATCGGACAAAGTTCAAGTTCGTGATTCGATAACTCATTCATTGCTGGCCTTTCGCGGATGAGATCGACTAAATTCCAATTAAATGCTGTCATCGAGCGTTCTAATGGACACTGCCAGTATGACCAATACGATCTCAAATCCAAGAGGTTCATATCCAAATAGGTTGTAATCATAACATTTGTAGAAATATCTCAAAAGAATTCTGGACAACAGTCTCTGAGAACTGCATTCATTTATCTTTTGACAATGAAAAAACAAAAAAGAAAAATTATCCATTTCGATTCATTTCAATTTGAAACTAAAGCTTCTGCGATTTGCACTTAGAAGCCATCATCTTAAATTAGAAATAATTGCTTTCATGTTTTTCATAAAGTATTTCACCAAATACATGCAACTTATTCAATGAACAACAAATGCTTATATTTCCGTTAGTGCAAATGTTAGGCTTTCATCTTTTTCAAGGAGAAATGAGTGTTTTCATATTTCAAATTGAAAACCGAATGCTTTCATTTTGCCATTCTTTCCTGTTTTTTTATATGCTGCGGAGGTAATTATGTAAATATTCTGAGTAAAAATAAATGCATTTTTCAATTACAACAAATGCCTTTATATTTTCAATGAAAAACAAACGCTCTCGATATATTCAAATAGAAACAAATTCTTGAATGTTGTACACTTATTAACAAATGCCTTAATATTTTCCAGTAATAAAAATAAGCTCATAATTTTAACTTAGAAGCACGTTAGAAAAATAAGCTTTAAATAGTTTTAATGAAAGCCAAATGTTTTTTACTTTCATGTAAAAAAATCTTCTACGTTTAATCAAAGTCTTTCTTATTTTTTCATGCCCATCTTGCTCACTTAGTCACGATTAAAAGTTTTTGTTTTTTTTATATTTTCGGTTAAAACAAATTCTTTGATATTGTACGCTTAGAAAGAAATTCTATCATATTTTTCCTTGAGAAAATTACTATAATTTTTTCCACTTAGGAGCAATTATTACAGATGAAGGCTTTAGATACATTTAAAAAAGCTTTTTGGCATCGCGTTGACAGTGAAAAATATTAATATTTTTTAAGTTAGAAGTAAATGCAATCTTTTTTATTTATAAGCAAATATTTTTCATTGAATTGACAAGACAACATAATTATCTTTTCGACGTAGAAATATGTCCTTCTCGGTGAAAAAATAGCTGAATCACTGGTTTGACATTTTTAATGGAAAATGGTTGTTTTTTCCTTGAAATGTTTGAAAATATTCTAAAAGATATTTAAAAAACGTAGCACAAATACCACTGTTCCTAAATAGTTCTGTCTACCACATTTCATTCACAAAGCTTTGTTCCCTTCAAACAAATCAAATGTTTCGCATACTGGGATTGGCGCCTCAAATCAGTAACATATATATATATATATATATATATATATATATATATATATATATATATATTGAAATCAAGATGCAGAGGCGAGTACATGATTCATGCTTAAAAGCAATCGTCAAAAAATAAGCACACCATATGGAGTAAAGTTTGCTTTTAAGAAAAAAAAAGAAATGTCGCCTCTGAATTTAGATTCATATGTTCATTTTAATATTTATATATTCTCTATCCCTAATATTCAGTAATTTAAACTATGAAAATTCTCCTAGAATATATATATATATATATATATATATATATATATATATATATATTGAAATCAAGATGCAGAGGCGAGTACATGATTCATGCTTAAATGCAATCGTCAAAAAATAAGCACACCATATGGAGTAAAGTTTGCTTTTAAGAAAAAAAAGAAATGTCGCCTCTGAATTTAGATTCATATGTTCATTTTAATATTTATATATTCTCTATCCCTAATATTCAGTAATTTAAACTATGAAAATTCTCCTAGAATATATATATATATACATTTGAAATATTATGTCATTTTGTCAATATTTATGTTGACAGGGACGTAATATTTATATGTATTAATTTCTCTAATGACTTAGGTAAATTTGATTCCGATTGAAAATGATTAAAAAATACGGGTTGGATCCGTTCCCGTAAAAATAATGCAAAAAAATTCATATTGATATGTCGTGTTAAAGGACGGGAATATATATATAGTGATCTATCAACTATTGAGTATCTTAGATAAAAAGAAAAATAAACTAAAGCCCTGAGAGTTAAAGGAGTGATATATATATATATATATATATATATATATATATATATATATATATATAAATGCACAACGGCATTAATTATAATAGAACGGGGATATATATATATATATATATATATATATATACATCACTAGATGACATAATTATTGAAGAGGTAAAATAATAATGCACCGTTAAATAGCAAATACGCGGTATTGGCTTTCATAATCAGTAGTAATGTTCAATAATTGGTAGTAGAGAGAACGAACTGAACCAAATATGCCCCGCTGCTGTTTCTCTTTCCATTAGCATTACAGGAGATAAACTTATATATATATATATATATATATATATATATATATATATATATATATGTTGTCTATATATATATATATATATATATATAGTGTTGTTCATATATATATATAATGTGTGTGTATATATATGTATATATATATATATATATATATATATATATATATATATAAAACGGTCTTTTATAGTAGTGAGGATGAAAAAAATTACTACTGTGATATTTTGTTATTAAATTTTATATTTTCTAATATTTTCTCTGTATCTCCAGCTGTCAATAATATTACCTCCTATCTTTGTAATTTAATCATGTTTTCTTCAATTTATTCTGTTTCAAATAGATTCCATAGATCTTATAAAACTCATCAAAAAAAAATTAAAACAAAAAATACAACGAAAAACAAAAATTAAAATAAGAGCTCAGTGTAGATTTACTTTACACAAATCCCCAAACTGAATATCCAGAGAAAGAAGAGAATTGCAAAGTTATTCAGTCATGATGTCGTCCTTACATCTGAAAATGACGAGTGTGCGAGTTGATTCAGTCGACGTTTCGTCGCAGAATACAAGTTTCGACGTAATGTAAAGCATTGGAACAGACGCATCGGTAAACAACGCATGTATTTATTTTGGATTTTGGTCTTATAACACAGGAGACAGTAAGAGGAAGCCGATTGAGAGAAAAACCATAATTCACTTATTCCGAGTAGACAGCGAATAAAATAGACGACAGACTATTATTTTTCCAGAATATTCTGACTGAAAGTAACACGTTATCAAATAATTTATATATATATATGTGTATGTGTGTAATGATTTGTTTGAACATTATTTTTGATCGGTATTCGTATTTAAGTAGATATTCTATTTATAATCAAACAGTATTATACATCTATTTCTACGGGCCTGATTATTTACGATAAACTTTTGTTATGAAAATGTGTGTCATTCGGCAGGATTCGAACCTACGACCCTTATCCACATAGAAGAAGCCACCATGTGATATGGCGCTTTTTAGACATCTCGCCCACGTTTTAGACTCTCTCTCTCTCTCTCTCTCTTTCTCCTTCATTCCTTTTATTCTCTCTCTCTCTTTCTCCCTCATATCCCTTTATATCTCTCTCTTTCTCCCTCATTCTTTTATCTCTCTCTCTTTCTCCCTCATATCCCTTTATATCTCTCTCTTTCTCCCTCATTCTTTTATCTCTCTCTCTTTCTCCCTCATTCCTTTTATCTCTCTCTTTCTCTCTCATTCCTTTTATTTCTCTCTCTTTTTCTCTCTCATTCCTTTTATCTCTCTCTCTTTTTCTCCCTCATTCCTTTTATCTCTCTCTCTTTCTTCCTCATTCTTTTTATCTCTCTCTTTCTCTGTCATTCTTTTTATCTCTCTCTCTTCCTCCCTCATTCTTTTTATATATCTCTCTCTTTCTCCCTCATTCCTTTTATCTCTCTCTTTCTCCCTCATTCCTTTTATCTCTCTCTCTTTCTCAGTCATTCCTTTTATATATATCACTCTCTCTTTCTCCCTCATTCCTTTTATCTCTCTCTTTCTCTCTCATTCCTTTTATCTCTCTCTTTTTCTCCCTCATTCCTTTTATCTCTCTCTCTTTCTTCCTCATTCTTTTTATCTCTCTCATTCTCTGTCATTCTTTTTATCTCTCTCTCTTTCTCCCTCATTCTTTTTATATATATCTCTCTTTCTCCCTCATTCCTTTTATCTCTCTCTCTCTTTCTCCCTCATTCCTTTTATCTCTCTCTCTTTCTCCCTCATTCCTTTTATCTCTCTCCCTTTCTCCCTCATTCCTTTTATCTCTCTCTTTCTCCCTCATTCCTTTTATTTCTCTCTCTCTCTCTCTCTCTCTCTCTCTTATGTTTTACTCTGTATGCGACTCGAGATTTTTCTGTTTATCTCTTAGGCTCTCAACACAGTCTGGAATTTTTGAGTCTGTAAAATATTTCCGAAGATAAGATTTTAAAAAATAGATTCAAAAGTTCCCATGTAGTGCAGGGGAATTTGTCCTCGATAGATCGTAAGGGTATCAAACAGAATTGAATAGTCTCTCTATCTGTGATAACAGGTGTTACACACACAACGAAGTATACACAAATTAATCTATAAATGATCATAATTTGAACATATTTTTTCAATGAAACAGTTTGAATGTCCTAAACATAATTTCCATCAGTTATCTTACAATATCTCTATTGATTCGAGTCTTCTTCATTTTCAAAAAATGTTTTAAGTTAAAGGTAAGAAGAGAAAATATATTCCAATCTAGATCAAAATGTACTATAATAATTCATTAAATGTTTAATTTCAGTTTTAAAATATCATCTAATTTCAGGGTGTAGGCGATCTTGATTCTTTACAGATGCTTTGACATATCAATGCTATTACTTTACTCGGAACTGAGTAAAGATTTTTTGTTGACTTTTAAAAGGGTTATACATCAGAGATCTTCTCCTCCTTGTCTGGTTTCCACATAACGTTTGAGAGCCTAGTCCACTATGCTATTAAACCTGGGATACTTTGAGTACCGACCGAGATAGTGAGTATTTAGTATTTAGGATAACCAATTCTAGTTTATATAATAACACGGATAATCAAGTTCTACTTTATATAATTGAATTTAATTCCGATATGAGTTCATATGATATAACGTGTTACAAGTCAAATGGTAATGTGTTGCGAATTTACCCGACAACTCTCCGAAGTTGTGAATTGAGAATGCATCGTTTCCCAAACTGGATTCCAATCATTTTAGAGGTACCAATCTGGTCTATAATTTAAATGGAGAGTGAAGAAATGGATGGAATCATATGTTTCACAAGAATGCATGCTCAATGTGAATACTAGAACAGAAATAAGAAATTAACCCAAGTTCTTTTTCCTACCTGTGTCTGCATCTGACAAATCAGTATATATATATATATATATATATATATATATATATATATATATATATATATATATATATATAAGAAATAATTAAAACAGTCACGTTATTTTATGCTAAATCGGGAGTGGGGGCCTAATGCAGGCGAACCATCATCAGCTTCCATATTTACTGTACAAAAGATTTCACACGAAGGAAATTCACAAAAGCCTAAAAAAAAAACAGAATAAAAATAAAGATCGCTCCCTTAAAAGAGAAAATTTAAGAAGAACTACATCATTACATCAGTTCGAGGAATACACACACATATTCATACATAAGCATATATATACGCAACATATAATCAAAGAGCACGCGTAAGAGCGGAAGCTGATAATGGTTTCTCCTGAAATAGGAATGTAGTTCCCATTTACCATGAAATAACGTGTCTGTCTTAATCTTTCTTATATTTGCTCTATATGTATTTATATACATATATATTTAGAGCTCTCTTAGAGAGTTATCGTACCACTGTATGTACAGGATACTCATTTGGATTTTTCTATATCTACACCGCATGCTGATGTATATATAGCAGATGCAATTTATGCTTAGACGAAAAGATTAAAATGATCAAATTCAGAGAATCTAGCCAATTATTAAATCAAAGAAATGAAATAATTTTCAAATGCCGTCATAAAAATAAATTTAAACTAACAGATAAAATCTTAGAAATATCCCATTCCGACACACTTGTCTGTTCTTTCATATATTATGTGGATCAGTTGTTGGAGGATTTTACGGACCGAAGAAGTAAGCATAGAGATCTACCATTCAACTGGTTGACATACCAGTATAAGTACGCAGTGACTTTATATTATTGATGTGCGAACTTAAAATATCCTGTCTTGCACTGTGTAATTGTAAAGGATTTCATTGTAATTAATTGAATATAAATATTTCACGTGTATAATGATGCACCGAAATGTAAGGTTAGATATGTTTTTCGTGTATATAGGTGCACGTAATTATGTGTATGTTCCCAAATATAGTTATGAATATGTGTTATATGTGTTATTGTGTGTATTATTGTGTGTATATGGGTGCACCTAAGTATAAGTATATTTAATGTATAAGAGTGAACCTAATTATGTATATGTTTTTCCTGTATATGAAAAAACCTGATTATATGTAAGTTGTGTTCATCTTGGATGTGATCGATTGTACATTCTTGAACTGATTATACCTTCATGTATTGATTATTTTACTCATATGTGTACAGGTAAATATCAAGATCCGAATGATATATGCCGGTATATATGGATATATATGTGTAATATTTTCTTTTAATCATTTCACCCCTAAAAAGGCAGAAATGCCACTGATGAGCAGGGGGCTACATAAATGTAAAAGGAAAAGAGTGAGGAGTACAAACGAGTTAGAAAGGAGCAATAGAAAGCTGAGAATGCAGGTGCGATGACAGATACATAGGTGGAGAGAAAGGGAAGGATATACGGGGGTGGGGAGAAAGCTAGAGTCCAGTGGTTAATAGATGAGTATGGACATTGCATTTAAATTTCTGGAGGTAGTAGCCGTCAGAAAAGCAAGAATATGGGAGCGAGTTCCACGGGCGGGAAGTGCGAGAGAAGAAACTGCAGGAGTAGAATTGTCGTCTGCATTTGGTTAACCTAACTTTGAATGGGTGGGACCCAGTTGCCAATCTTGTTGCACGAGTAAACACCTGTTGAGGAGGCACCAGTGACTTAAGTTCGTCCGAGCAGAAGCCATGAAAGTCTTTATAGAACAGACAAAGGGAGGCCACATTTCGACGGTAGGGAAGTGGCTGCAGTCTAACCTCCAGATCAATACCTATCACATTACAGACTCTCCTTTGGAGCCTGTCAAGAACACTGAGGAGAACGGCAGGGGCGCCTGACCATAAATGGCAGCAGTACTCCATGCACGGACGGATGGTTGACTTGTATATATGCAGGATGGATTCAGGCGGAAAAAACAGTGACCCAACCTTCTTAGCAGTAGATTTAGCTATGGAATTAATATAGTTGTTCAATTTGAGGTCTGAGGAGAGGGTAAGGCCGAGGAGGGATAGTGTGTTGCTCTCAGGGAGAATCGCTTGGTCCATGCTAATGGGAGGCAGGAGAGGTTACTTGTAATGGTTGACAGACAACAGCTTGGTCTTAGACGCAGTGAAGTTGACAAGCCACTTCTTGCCCCAATTCACCACAGAGTGTAGATCCCGTTCAAGGTCAGCAGCGAGATTATGTCTGTCCGCCACGATAGATTTCTTACTGGTGCGGGAGTATATTAAGATGTCGTCTGCGTAGATGCCTACTTGGGAACTGATTTCATCTGGGAGGTCGTTGATGAAAATAAGGAAGAGCGTGGGCCCCGCTTAGAGCCCTGTGGGACACCAGCATTCGTGCTGTAGGATGAAGAGGCATGCCCATTCAAAACGACCTTCATTTTGCAGTTATTTAAAAAGGATTGGATTATCAAGCAGGCGACCAGTAATACCGTAACCCCGTAGCTTGCATAGGAGGCCAGATTGCCAAACCTTGTCAAAAGCCATGAAGATGTCCAGAGCAACCGCGCGAGCCTCGTCAGACTCATCAAGGGCCTGGAGCATGTACTCCGTTACGGTTGTTAGCAAGTCAGCCGTGAACCTGGCAAAGCGGAGCCATATTGCCTGTCAGAGAAGAGTTTGTGGGCAGTAAGATGTTGGACTATTTCAGCATTGATTATGGCCTCGAATACTTTCCTGAATATCGGTAGAAGACTGATAGGACGATAGTTGGAAGGGTCCGAGGGTTCACCACAATTCTTAAATACAGGAACGACTGAGGAGAACTTCCAGCATGCAGGAAAACAGAAAGCAGAAAGGGAGTGGTTAAACAGTTCAGATAGGACAGGGGAAAGTTCAAGAGCACACCACTTAAGGACTATCACATATGTTAAGATATATGAAATATGAAATATACCACCTCATTTTGGAGTGAAGAGTAGATGGATATGTGTACACAAGCCTACATTGTCTTTATACATACGGGTATTGTTTTTATTTAAAAAAAACTCGTTAAAGAGCAGATATAAAGAATTAATAGATATACGTTAAAAAGTTGTTTATATATATGTGCAAACACACGCATACATGGGTGTGGAAAAATCTATGAGTAGGTATACGTATGGATGTATGGATTTGTGTAAATATCAAAGTATATGCGTAATTTATGAGTATGTGTGTATTAGCATAGTTAAATATCTGTAGCACTAGTTATACTCGTGGAAAAATATAAAAATATATATGTGAGTATACGAACGCATGATTCATATGTGGGCATGAATGGATGTAAATCGATAGGTGTGTATATGTATAAAGGCGTTTGTATGTACATGCGCATCTGTGTATGTGGATATAAGTTAATGTACCTGGGTGTGTTAATTTGTGGGGTTACACATACATACGTATCTATGGAACTGGGAGTGGGCGTTTAATGACTTGGTGGTCAACATCTTTGCGACTGGTCTGGATACCCCCAACTGTGATGACGGCAATGTCTCTGTCCTCAATCTTTTTACTTATTTTTCTCTTCAGTTAAAAGGAATATTTATTCCGGTAAAAGCTCTTGTACCAAATGGAACGAATATTGTGTGGTCTGATGAAATGAGCTAATTTAGCTCATTGAAATAAAATATAATTTATAATCAATTTAAATGATGTGTTGAGTTTTCTTTTGTAAATATCATATTGCTCTGGATAACATCCATTGAGCTCTCTCTATAGATATGACACTTAACATTTTATATTAAGTTGATCTTGTGGGATTATCCTCGCCGTTTACGGACTGGACATCTGTATATATATATATATATATATATATATATATATATATATATATATATATCCAGTCCGTTTATATAATAATGTTAGAACCAAGGTATATATATATATATATATTTTCTAGACATATGCTATTAAATATAAGAGACAATGAATGTCTATTATGTTTAATCATGAGTCGTTCTAAACGTCGTATTTTTGCTTTAATTTCAGTTGAAAATAAAGACAAAAATTCTCCAACATTTGGATAATTATTTATTGGTTTTCTTCTAAGCTTTCGGCTCACATGAGCCATCTTCAGAGAGGTAGTTTAAACTGAAATATTATAAAATCCACCATCACCGACGATTTTATTTTGTGTTGACATAAAACTCCGCTTGGCAACGGCAATAGTTACCAAAAATAATAAACGCAGTTCTTAAGTTTGCGATGCGGTTTTATGACGTCACACCGCGGGATAGCGCGAAATGACAACAAAACCATCTAGTCAAATGCAATGTAATATGTTATTTCCTGTTTTAAAGTTGATTTTATTGAGTGTTGGTTGTTTTGATTTGATGTACATGGCCTCCAATATCTGCAGGTTCCTCTTACTGTGTGTATGAGTAAGGATCACCGTATTGTTGACCAAAATCTGTCTGATATTACCTACATGTTTATGTTTTTCAGAGAAATGTTGTTTAATAGTACTCTGATCAGAAAGATGACATGTAAGTCTACGGGAGAGCATGGTTGTGGTAAAACCAATATATGTACTAGGTTTTTGAGTAGTATCAGAGATGCAATCTCTGAATGGGCATGTAAATTGGTACACTACATTGTTTTTTTGTAAAGAATTTAGTTTAGTGCCTGTTGGGTTATTATAGACTATGAGGTCAATTGTTTTAAACTTTTTATAATATATAATGAGTTTAATTTGATTATTACTTTCGACTGGTTTAACATTTCTACGTATTATGTTTTTGAGAGTTTTTTCATCTTGTTTATAATTATTATGTATTTGGTTGCAATAGTATAAGTTAATAGTGTTATGTTTATTTTGATGTAAACCATTATTATTAATATTATCATTATTGTTAGAGCTATTGTTAAGTTTGTTGAGATACATTTTAATTTGTTGATCAATAACGGAGTTAGGAAATCCATTATTGACTAGTGTTTGCTTAATGTTGTGTAATTCTTTATAAAATATAGATTTTGAAGAAGATATCATTTGTGTGCGTTGAAGTAAGTTTTTTATAACAGCTAACTTATATCGTTGGGGACATTCACTATTATAATTAAGAAGACACGAATTTATGCTAGTTGGTTTCCTATATAGAGAAGTAGTAAATTTATGTGTGCTAGAATCAATGAATACATCAAGGAATGGGAGTTTGTTATTAATATTAAGTTCTAATGTAAATTTGAGGACGGAGTGACTTTCAAATTTGTTTTTAAGATATTTAATTTGATCGATATTCTTAGTTAATTATAAACAAGATGAAAAAACTCTCAAAAACATAATACGTAGAAATGTTAAACCAGTCGAAAGTAATAATCAAATTAAACTCATTATATATTATAAAAAGTTTAAAACAATTGACCTCATAGTCTATAATAACCCAACAGGCACTAAACTAAATTCTTTACAAAAAAACAATGTAGTGTACCAATTTACATGCCCATTCAGAGATTGCATCTCTGATACTACTCAAAAACCTAGTACATATATTGGTTTTACCACAACCACGCTCTCCCGTAGACTTACATGTCATCTTTCTGATCAGAGTACTATTAAACAACATTTCTCTGAAAAACATAAACATGTAGGTAATATCAGACAGATTTTGGTCAACAATACGGTGATCCTTACTCATACACACAGTAAGAGGAACCTGCAGATATTGGAGGCCATGTACATCAAATCAAAACAACCAACACTCAATAAAATCAACTTTAAAACAGGAAATAACATATTACATTGCATTTGACTAGATGGTTTTGTTGTCATTTCGCGCTATCCCGCGGTGTGACGTCATAAAACCGCATCGCAAACTTAAGAACTGCGTTTATTATTTTTGGTAACTATTGCCGTTGCCAAGCGGAGTTTTATGTCAACACAAAATAAAATCGTCGGTGATGGTGGATTTTATAATATTTCAGTTTAAACTACCTCTCTGAAGATGGCTCATGTGAGCCGAAAGCTTAGAAGAAAACCAATAAATAATTATCCAAATGTTGGAGAATTTTTGTCTTTATTTTCAACTGAAATTAAAGCAAAAATACGACGTTTAGAACGACTCATGATTAAACATAATAGACATTCATTGTCTCTTATATTTAATAGCATATGTCTAGAAAATTACTTGCTGCCTCGATATACTAAATATATATATATATATATATATATATATATATATATATATATATCACCTGTTTGTTTTAGCATTAACATTATTCTTGTTCCTTTAACAGACACCTTAAAATACTAAAATTTAGTTTTATCTGTTTATTCATTTTAATTTTAATTTTAAAATTATTTTATTCTTTTTCTTTTCGTTACTGTCTTCCTCGGGCCGAGTCTAACATTTTCCGGTAGCAATGATCTTCCTCTTTCTTCTTCCCTACTCACACTTCCATTTTTTATATACACACAAGCAAATAAGTTACATTTATTTTCCCATAATACTTTGGTCTCGCCGAAGAGATGGTTAAAATTGCCATCCGAAGTAAAATACTTTGAATATATATATATATATATATATATATATATATATATGTGTGTGTGTGTGTGTGTGTGTGTGTGTGTGTGTGTGTGTGTGTGTGGAGAGAGAGAAAGAGAGAGAGAGAGAGAGAGAGAGAGTAAAAACAGGTAGAAAAAGTATCTTTAATCGGATATGTTTCACTTTAACAAGCTTCTTCAGAGATTTTTTAAATACGAATGCTTGAAAAAAAAATTAATTTTCTTTTTTAAGTCCAGCGACAGTATGTTGATTGGGGTATGATTTTATTGGTCGGGTATGAGTAATAAAGCCATGGATGAACATTTCTTTAAAATGTGTGTGACGTGTGATAAAACTATAGATGTATATTATGATTAATATAAGTATATGTAAGCAAAAATAATGCGTATCAAGCGTATTTAAACTATAGACGAATAAAGTGTGTGTATAGATCCTTAAAGATAGTATGTGTGAATGACAGTAGCGTAGTACAATTCCGTTCATATATAGAACATGTATTGTATTCACGTTCAGGCGATTTTCTTTTTTAAATAGAATGAGAGAATCATGTATGAATGTGTACGTAAGTCTGGAACAGAAAAGGAAATTTTAAAATTCTAGCGAAAATAATATATAAACGTATCAAGCAAAACTTTTATAAATGAATAAATAAATTTTGAAAAATAAGTTGTTAATATGAAGAATCTTTCATTGAAATAATGTGTATTAAACTACCAAATATCTACGTAATGAACTTATTACATAACATAATAGTAGGCCTTCGTTGGTCAGGGTTGACCATGGGTAGGATTCTAGTTGTCTGTTGGCTGGAGTATCAGCGTCTGACTGTAGTAGCCAATGCTTTCTTACAGAGTCTGAATTTATGCTTTGTTTCTGGTCTGTCGGAACTGTCGCTTTGATTTTTGCGAACCCGCCTCTCCATTGCGACGTGTCAGTTGTTCCTCTCTTGATTTGAGTTGTTTGGTCAGAGTTCATCTTCATTTAGACTGTCTTGATGCCCACAGCCTTTATATCGCGTTTTATGATGTCACGATACCGCACCTGTGGCCGCCTAGTTGGTCTTCTTCCAGAAGTCACCTCAGAAGACCTTTTGGAATGCGCCCGTCTGACATGGGGTAGACATGGCCTAGCCAGCGGAGTTTGCGCTGTATAGGGAGTGTGAACATGGTGGGTAGACCCGCGCGAGACAGGACCTCAGTCTTGGGCAACTTGTCTTAACATGAGATACCCAATATGCGTCGGATACTTCTCACGTGGAACGTGTTCAGACTCTTCTCTTGTCTGATGTAAGTGGTCCATATCTCGCTGCCGTACAGCAGTGTGCTGATTAGACAGGCGTTGTACACTGCCATCTTTGTCTTTGCTGTCAGCTTGGAGTTCGTCCAAACACACGTTGTGAAGGAGTAGGGGTTATAGCAGCCTTCCAAATTCTCTTGTCGAATTCTATGTCTAGGTAGAGGTTGCTAGTGATGTTAGAACCAAAGTATGTAAACTGATGGATTGCATTCAGCTCATATTCCGTGATAGTGATGACCGGTGGTGCTGCGGTACCTTGACCCAGAACGCTTTTTTTCTTGTTTATCTGGTATTTTGACCCACAATTCTTAAAAACGGGAACGACTGGAGAGAACTTCCAGCATGCAGGAAAACAGGAAGCAGAAAGGCAGTAGTTAAACAGTTTAGAGAGGACAGGGGAGAGTTCAGGGGCACACCTCTTAAGGACTATCACCGGGATTCCGTCGCCACCGCTCACCTTATGGGGGTCAAATTTTGAAATTACTCGGGATACTACTGTCGGGGTAATTTGTACGTCGTGCAGTTTGGCCTCAGTTCTAACGGGGAAGTCGAGTGAGCATACTCCAGATGAGTCAAACGTGGAGTTGGATGAGAATCTGCGGGCAAAGTACTCAGCTTTGTCCGCAGATGATGTGAGAACCTCGAATTCATGGATTAAAGAAGCTATAGAGGATTTGCAATTGTTAAGCACCCGTTTGGATATCCGCCAGTAGTCCTTGGAACCGAACTTGTGGTCAGCTGTGCGTTGTCTCATTCTCTCAGCGAACAACCGTTTGGCGTCATTCAGGATTCTGTTGCACTTATTGCGAGCAGACGTGAATAGGCGCCTATTGTGATCAGATGACTGGCTCCTGAATAGTCGGAAGTAATGGTTCGTGTGGGCAATGGTGGCCGAACAGGCAGCAGAGAACCACTGGGAGGAATGAGGTTTTAGGCAATACTTCCTGGTGTGAATGAAGGCATCAATGCCAGCTTTCACCCATGACGAGACCTCAGAGGCACAGTCATCAACTGGGAGATCGAACACTTTTCCCCAAGGGACGTCGCAGAGGAAATAGCAAAATGCATCCCAGTCAGCTTTTTGGTAGAGGTAAAAGGTCCTATAGGTAGGAGGGGAGTGAGGAGAGTGAGAGTGGAAAGAAATACTGAGAGAGACAACAGCATGGTCGGAGTTGCCGAGCGGACAAAGCTGCGAGACTTGACAGGCGTCAGCGGCAGAGGTAAAACATATATCTAGTAGTGAGGAGTGCCCGGAGGGAGTGCTTGGGAAGCGAGTGGGGAAGTCCACCACTTGCGTAAGGGATTGGGAAATAGCGAAGTTCATGGCGTGGACGCCCGCTAGATCAGTAACAGAGTCTTTAAGCCACTCAGAGTGATGGGCGTTGAGATCTCCGAATACAAATATGTGAGCGAATGGGTGGCAGGAAATAGCCTTATCAATGTTGTCAGCAATGCTATCTAGAAGGAAGCAGTCAGGAGAGGAGGAAGAGCGGTACGGAAAGAATAAGTAACTAACCGAACTGAGGAGAGACACACGGAGACATACGTACTGGTGTGCAGCAGATTCAATGAAGTCACCCTAGCTATGGGGAGGTGTTCGCTAACGTAGATCCCCAGACCATGTATGTGGACAGTGGAATCCTTCCTTAAGATGGGGAGATAGCAAGAGATGGAGAGGTCAGAGGAGGGAATAGAAGAGTTGAGTTTAGTTTCCCTAAGCGCTAGGATGTCCGGGTTTTTTCATGAAGGAAAGCTTCTACGCTAGGAAAGTTAGTACGAATACCCCGGATATTAGCGAAGGAAAGTTTAAGGGCTTTAGGTGGCTTGATTTTAGCTGGTTTAGGGTTGTTTCTGCTTTTGTTCATCATATGTTTTGTTTAAAGTGATGGACCTAGGGTATAGGATACAGGCGGTCATTGTCCATGATCTGTGCTGGGAGGGAAACTGGCTAGAGCTGCAATAAGGTGTGGCCTCAGGGTTGCCCACCGAAAGCGCTTGCAGGGACACCTATCCATGCGTGACATGGCACTACAAAAACCCCGATATTATACAAATGTTGATCAGAGCAGCCGCTCTTGATACTACGCAAGAGTTAGGGCTCCTAACTACCAGTCGGAAGCAACCAGGAAACTGCCAACCCGGTACCCTCACAATGATGAGCCGTTTCCACCAACCAGACAGATTGCCGGAAAACCACTGAAGCACCAATACTAAGGTCAGAATTGAGAGAAGAGAAAGCCGGAGACCACATCCTAAACAGGGAACAAGGGGCAAGCATCTACTCCTGTTCAATAGACGTGGGAGGAGTGTGAACCGGGCGATAGTTTGGGCTATCTACTCCAATTAAAAAAATAAAAGAAAAAAAGAAAAAAGAAAAAGAAATAAAATGTTAGGGGTGACGAGTTAACTAAGTTTTAACTTAGTTAAAGTCCAAACGGATCATAAAGTCGAAAATGTTAGTAAGAGAGAAAAACAAAACAAAAAAAAAACAAACAAAAAAACGATTTCTCATGCACTTACCACGCAGAAAATAATCTCTGGACATTTGAGTAAAAATAACATAAAAAAAAATTAAAAAAATAATAAAAACAACAATATTTTCACTCAGTCTTTTTTCCAGAAAAATAAAGGTCTATATAACTGCGATTTGTGCAGAGAATTATGGTCAGAGTTTGAATACAACGTCTGGCCATGTACGAAAATTAAAGATTCCACTGGGGTTGGGTGGGATTAACAGCCCCTAACTTTGACATCGCTAGGAAAATAAATAGAAGAACCTCAAGACAATGGAACAATATTTTAACCAAACGGATCAGAAAGTCCAAAATGTTAGTAAGAGAGAGAAAAAAAACAAAAAAAAACGTATTCTCATGCACTTACCTCGCAGAAAAAATTCATTTTAAATAAAAAAAATATTTACAACGGCCAACAAGAGACCAAAATATTTATTCACAAAAATATTTATTAAGTTAACTTAAAAAAGTATATGTCTTAAGATTTTTTCTTAGAAGTGAGTAATAACAAAAGAGAATCTGCGATAATACATGAAAAAACAAAACAAAAATACATACAAAAAACTGACAGCGATCGTGTTTGGGGGTAAAGAAACACACACACACAGACATATATATATATATATATATATATATATATATCCAGATAGAAACAGAGTAGATAGATACCCTAAAATAAAGGAACGAAAGAGATAGACATTTGAGAAAAGGACATAATTGTGATTTTCCCAATCCCTGAATTTATCCAAGTCATGTACAGAGACTGGGATAAATCCCTTGAACATACCAAATGCAAAATATGTACTAACTAACCGATGTTTGACCGTGAGGTGAACTCAGGCAATATACATTTCAACAAGAAATAACATTTTTCATACAACACTATAATAACAAAACAATGAGGAAGTCTTCCTGGCCTACATAAAATCAAAATGAAATAGATTACTCATTTAGTTTTTCCTAATTTAGAAGTTTGCAGTGTACGATCAAAATGGACTTTTTTTAAGCGGTCGCTTGATCAGTGATTTTCACTTGTTGATGTTAGTCACTGGTCGCTTTTCTGAAGATGGTCACTCATTAGGCATCAATTAACATTAGCAAATCTCTGTGCATAGAAAAACGGTCGTTAACAACAGGGTGGCCGCATACGGTAGGTTTCACTATATATATATATATATATATATATATATATATATATATATATAACTTGCAAATTTTAAGAAAAATATAACAAAAATCTCAATTGTAGAATATTGTTAGATGTCTTCGAGGGAACTTGCACTAAGAGTCATGAATAATGGTTCACGGGTCTGATTGAGGAAATGAAAAAAAAGTGTTTGATTTCTAATCGAGTATAGAGGATTCACCTATGTCCCGTTAATATTACGTATAAATTCTTTCCCACAGATAGAGGTAAATAACAGGGCAGATTACGTTGTATTGTTTATAGTTTCTTCTTCTTTATGTGGTGTGTCTCTTCAGGTCGTAGGCGATCATTGACTTCCACTTGGCTTTTTTTTCTTGTTGCTCCCAAATTTCTTACTCTTGGCATCTCTCCCAAAACCCACTCTGCCATCCTATCAAGTACTCTTCATGCTGCTTTCCCCTGTCAACGTTGAGCCTGGTCAGTACTTAGATTGGTGACTGCTTGGGAATACCAGGTGCTGTAAAGCGTTTAGTGACGGATGTGCGTTGTGGTGCAGTGGATATCTGGCCCGGAAAGAGAAATCGATGAGCCGAGTTCGAATTCCAGTTAAATAGCCTACATTCACTTCAGCATTAGTATCCGTCGGAAAGGTATTAATCCGTCATTTCCCTCTAGTTATGAGTTAATAACAGAGTAGGACTTGGAGGCCCTGCCCTTAAAAAGCAAATCTCATTGAATCTTGATACTCAAAAAGAAAAAAGTATTGCTAAACCAAAAAATTATATAAAAACAAAAATAAATTGTTGAAAGAAAAAGGTATTACCAGCAATAAATAACTAAAAAAATTAGTTGGCAATAAATGACCCGCCGAGGTTGATATGCCATAAAGCAAAACAACCAACCAACTTTCCTCAATGCATTTCCCAGAAACCTCAACTATCTCTTCCTTATGTTAAGTGTGAGTTTTCCCCTCGATAACATCCTCTCCAACATCGCGTCTTGAGTCATGTGGTCAGTTCCTGGTATCCTCAACATTCTTCTCTAATACCACATTTCTAGTTTAGGAAAAGGAAAACACTGAATTCGAATCTACTTCGAGAGCCTGGAGCTCTGTTAAGCTATGCTGCTCAAAACACATTGCAGTATATGTCTCTAAGACACTAATTTGTAACATCCTCCGATCTTGAACAAAAGTTTCATAGGGTCCTGGGTTTGACGGTAAACTGCATTCAGCAGCAAGGCCTGTTATTTGGAGGATGTGAGGAGCATGGGACCCCCTCTTAATTGCTGTTGCTCCCAGGTCCAATCTGACCCGAAGTTGTAGCACTTGTTAGGGTCCCAGCTATGGGCAAAATTTAAAAACTATGACAGTATAAAAATAAACTTTTATAAAAATGTATACATAGAAATAGTCTTTTATAGAAAAATATACACTTCAGACGAAAACATTATTACCTCAACACATTTTTGAAGGAAAGAATTCTCAGCAAAACATTATTGACTGCAAAATTAGAATACATTTTCAGTTAGCTAAAATAAAAGAATAAAAAAAAATCATTAAAATCTGACTAAATCAACCTTCTCTCTATAACCAAACTTAAAAAAAACCCTAAAACCCCACCTTTTTGGCATTAAATAACCCACAGTCCTTAATTTTTGTTTGTATTTGTAATTTTTAACCTTAATTTTCTTTTGAATTTGTTTGAATTTATTGACAGATACTATTTTGCTATTGTGAATGATTTTGGCGTTTAAATTTCGTTTTAATGTAAGTGGTGAAAGGTTTTGTAGTAATATCGCTGTTTGAAAGAATTTCTAAGGGTATAGCACCGGTCATTCTGAACTCCCCCCACCCTCTCAGCCTAGGTGTTGAGGCATGCGCTGTAGAGCATTATCTCTCTCTCTCTCTCTCTCTCTCTCTCTCTCTCTCTCTCTCTCTCTCTCTCTCTCCTGATTTCAACTAGCCAAGATGGAGGAAGACACGGCCGAATATACCGTTAAACAAAACTCACACTCAAACTCAAAAGTTCCATGGCATTTCTAACATCCATCAGCGATGTAAGATTTCTATTGCTATTTTGTTTCCCCTTTCAAGAGTCTTGCTAGTATTCACTGCAATAAAAATTGTTATCTAGGATTTTCGCGTCAAATTTCCAGTGTTCATCAGTTTACCACCCAGACAGCTGAATTTCCGTATCGGCCTTGTTCTGATGTCTCCAACACGTTACGCATGCATAGGGCTGTCCATTTTACAAGTAAACATTACAATCTGTCTATTACACAACATGAAGACTCATTTCTTCTTGTTTTCATTGACAGAATTTTCTATATGTCCATAAATTCTATTCTTACGAATTTGCCATCAGCTCGGTATAATCCTCTAAGAATCTCACTCATCAAGTTAAATAAATCCATTGAAGAAACACGCCCTTGTCGTAATTCTACACTAAAAGAAGTGTGTTCTATTTTTTCTTGATGAGTGGAATAGAGTTGTAATTAAAAAGTTGGTTTGGTAGAAATTTAAATAAAATGTTCGAGAAGACAGCATTGATTGAGGTTTCCTTCGTATTCTTTTCTTTGGGGTATTGTGATTATTATTGATTAAGTTGGTGAATGTTGTCATAATTCTTGCTTTCAGTTCATCTTTGGTGTTACAATGTGTTTTATTGTTCCCTCGCTAAACTGAGTCCCACGCATAACAATCAAGGGGTTTGCAGTCGAGTGAGTGAGGTGGCCAGATCTAAGGGGTGATGTGGTAGCAGAAATTGTCTGACAGACATGACTGGGTTCTCGTACTTGTGTGACATGGTGTAAAGTCCTTTTGCCAGATATGGGTTCTTCAAGCAGCATCCATCTTGATATAGAGGAGAACTAATTTATCATGTAACTTAATGAAGGCCTCCGTTTTTTAGTCTGAAACCCTCATCAACAAATTCGAGAACAAAGTAATTTTTCTAACCTACTGTACCTTCGCTATAAGACTCACTCAACTCTTTTCAAAAAGTTGATTGCCACCCAAAACGCGCTGAAATATTTCTATTGGAGCGGCGTTGAGTATTTTATTCCTGATGGTTCAGCTGGTACCGACTAACATTGCTGGCATTTTATTACTTTTATTTCTTCACAGAAGGTGTAATCTGTAGAACTCACATTCTATATACTTGTTTTCCTGACGGCTAGAAACTCCAGCAATTTAAATGCAATGTCAATACCCATCTCTTATCCACTTGACTCCAGTTCTTTCTACATCACCCTGTATATCTTCTTTTCCTTTCTCATTACCTTCGCAACAGTCTTCCCACCTGTGCTGCCATCCTTCTCTTGCCTTTTCTCTGACACCCCCTGTAACTGGTTTGTCTTTCTTTTCACTCTCCTCCTGCTTAAACTTTTACTTTTATGTAGTCTCCTGCGCATCAGTGGGAGTAATGCCTTGCTTGGAGTTAAACGATTAAAAGAAAAATATTGGTATTTCGACAATTTCAACGACATTGGTTAGTTCATATTAATTTTATTATGAAAACTTTTACTTGTAACATTGTGGGTAGAAAATAGGTTAAGGTTAACGATTAGTGAGAAAACATTACTTCCAAACTAAAAAAAAACTCGGTGAGAATTTATGCCTAGTAGTAAAATCTGGGTCTGCAACTTCCGGAATTGAGAATACTTTTGCACTGATTTTCCTTATCAGCGTAAGTAATCTATTGTGGACAATATAAGTACCCAATACAGAAAATAAAAGAAAACTGATCTGATTTTTGGCATAAACAGCAACATTGGTGTATTGATCTAAAAATCTCAACGATAACTAATGTAATAATTGTTTGATTTTGCTTAGCCGAATATCAGTCTGTATCGGTTATTTAATGCCAAAATCTAACTATTTTGAGCACAATTTTTTGTCTTGAACTACAGATAATATGTATTGTATGTGATTTTACTACAAAATTGTTAATAATTTTACTATAAAATGAATTGCTGGTCATTTTGCTGTAAAAATATATTACTGGTATTTTTACTATAAATATATAATGTTGGTAAGTTTTTACATAATTTATTGCTGATATTTTAATGTAAATTTTTTAAATTTTGTTTTCATTTTTATACCTGTATTAAGTATTTTCCCATAGCTGGAACCCTAACGGTAGCTTTCCCGGGTTAGGAAGGATCTGAGAACAAAAGCAATTGAGAAGTGGTTCCAATCTCCTCAAAATATTATCTTTCGATCAGAGGACTTGCTTCCGCATGTACTACGTCATATTCGGGATCCAGACTGATCAGAAACCCTGCTGCCGGATGTAGTTTATTGTCATACTCAGGACTATCAAATGTAACGGCACAACTTAATCGTTTCATTACAGAATTTTGACCCTAGTCGCCAAAATCATTTAGAATCACATATTATTCATATATGTTGACATGTTAAATCACCCTCTTGCATAATTAACCCTAACAGAGTGTAGATGAAGTTGCATTGTTAGAGAGAGGGAAAGAGATACAAGGATACTATTTTTAATTATTTCACGCCAAGCAAGGCATTAAAGCCACTAAGACGCAACATGAGTAACGGAAACATTATTAATGGGATAAAACAACTAAACAAAAAAATAGAAATTAAGAAGAGAGAAGTTCACACGCTGTTTCTCTCTGACCTTCGTACCTTCAATATCTCCTATATGTGCAAAAGTACCCAAGCCCTGTTTTCTCGTTATATATCCAATAATTTTAAACTGTCATTTTCTAATTATAAGTAATTGGAGTAGATAGACTAAACTATCGCCCGGTTCACACTCCACCCACATCTATTGAACAGGTGAAGAGGCTCATCCCTTGTTTCCTGTTTAGGAAGCGGTTTCCGGCTTTCTCTTTTCCATTCTTTTTACCCTTACGTAGCCCCCTGCGCATCAGTGGCATTATCGCCTTGCTTGGGGTGATATGATTAAAAAAAAAAAAAAAAAAAAAAAATATGACTTACTCTTTCTCATTTTCCTTAAATCTTTATCGTTGCTCATATGTTTCATTCATTGCATACTCAGTATCTTTCTGTAGAGTCACATCTCTCTGACTTTGTAAATGATGAATTATCCAGCATTCATTGCCATAGCGGTTAATTGATATTACCCTCTTAAATAAATTAAAATAAATTAAAATTAAATAAAATATCTTTAAAAATATTTGCCATAATATTCTGTAGAAATCATAGGGGAGGAACATAAAAGCATCCATTATTTCTACAGTAAAGATGCGATGAGTGAAATAAACGTTTAGTCTGTTTCCCAGCTTTAGAACTCGGAGTTGCAATTTTAAGAATTCCTGCCACATACATTCTGGCGCTCTTGCTATAAATTCTAGAGATTACAAAGAAGAATCTGCAATGTTATTAATGCTGACTTAGTATCTCGGTATCAGTGCTTTTCCTTCAACCGTAACGCAGCTTCCATTTGCCTTTTTCTATAAATTTGATTGTATTAATCTAAGTTCAGTATTATATTGACGACTGACATTGAATCTAAAACGTATACGGGAAGAATAAAGCAGACGACTAGAGCCAGAAATAGAGATAACATTTAATATGCAAACAAGTGAAAATATGAATATTAATAATTCTAGAAAACTTCAGATTCTCTTTTATCTTCATTTGAAAACATTTCACTGTATGTTTTCCTTTTTTTAAAATTCTTAATCAATAAAAATATCTGCATCTTCTTCACTTCAATAATGGCTAAAAGCGCTCGACTTAAAATAAGCATTTTAAATGCTCAATCATCTACAAATATGGCTTCTGTTTTTCAGCAGTGTCGTCTGCTACATCCGTTTCCATGGATTCATTCACAAAAGACAGCGAAGTACACAAGCATCAAAATTTAATAAAATAAAAAGATTTTTTTTTTAAATGGAAAAAAATTATTAAAAATGGTAAAACGTTGCTAAAAAATGATATAATATTTGGTAAAAGACGTACATTATGAGGAAGCAAAACACCACCAGTGATCCTTGTGATTTTATGGCGCCTGTCGCTTGCACTGAATATGATCAAATTTGATGAGAGGTTTCACAGAAATGAAGAAAATTCAATCCTTCTGAAATTTTATTAAATTTAGTTTACATCCTAACAAGACTCAGTTTCTTTTATTCATCTTGCGTTTGTCATTTATTTAAATTCTTATCATTCTTTTCACTTATGTCTCAATTTCTTTGGTTTCTAATGGCGTATATTACTGTCCGTTGGACACCGTCTGTGAAAAAAGCAATATGGCGCAGTTCGCTCTGTCACAAATCTGGAATCACATGCTGTTGGCATTCGCATATAAAGTTCTAATATGAATATTTCAGAGTGTTTGTGTATCAATTTGAGGGCAGTGCAGCCTGGTATTGAAATCACAACTCTAAGAGTCAAGTCAGGAACGAACCAACATCTATATCCTCTGAGTCATGTGACCAGGCTACAGCAGTGGGGAACAAGTAAAATGTAGGGTTAAAGGGAGATAATCCATGACTTCCAGTCGAGGCTTTACGCAAGAAACGGAGTTACAGACTTGGCAGACCGGCTGCAGCCGCTTTCTCACCGGCGTGATGTGGCTTCCCTGTGCCTCTTCTACAAGTACTTTCATGGCTTCTGCTCCGATGAGCTTAGATCACTGGTGCCGCCTAAGCAGAAATTTACACGAGATTCTAGATTAGCAACTAGGTCCCACCCTTTTACAGTTAAACAAATAATATGTAACCGTAAATTCTACTCCAACAGCTTCTTTTCTCGCGCTTCCCGCCTGTGGAATTCCCTTCCACAAGTCTGCTTTCCCGACAGTTACAATCTCCAGGTGTTTAAATGTAGGGTCAATAGACACCTCCTATCACACTAACTCCCAACTATTCTCAGAACACTCTCATCTACCCAACCCTCATTCTCAGTATCCTTACCCGTCTATCACCCACCCTCTGACATTTCCTATATTTAATCAGCCTTTCTCCACTCTACGTAGCCCCCTGCGCAGTAGTGGCAGTGACATGCCTTGGTCGGGGTGAAACGCTTATAAAAAAAAAATATATATATATATATATTCCAGCGATTGTAATAAAGGATTCGGTTCGAGATTTCTAGCATCTGAAGAAGGCCCGAGAGTAAAACGGCCGAAACGTCGTACAAATGGCAACGAAGATGAGGACAATAGTTCGATTAATGTAAATACTGTAAATATTACCTCATCTCAGAAATATAGAGAAATATTAAGAAATAAAAGGTAAATTCAAGAAGAAGGAGAAGAAAAAAGAAAAAGGCCGAGGCGGCGACAAATAGTCATAGTGGAACAAAATTTGTAGAGAGAAAAGAAGTCTACGTGAATGAATAAGAGTGGAACGAGAAGTGGAAAATTTAGTCAAGAATAGGAAGGTTACCGAAAGGGATAGAGAAACGTATTCATTCGTAAAAAGTGATAAAGGAAATAAATTTGAATTCATTTGAAAAGAAACAAGAAAACAAAGAAGAAGAAGCAAAAAAATCAGCGAGATAGTCAGTCAGTTAAGTGCCATACGTGAGACACGCTTGGGCGATCATGTCTCGAAAGATCCATAGAAAAAATGTATGACAAAATATGGCGAGAAAGAAAGGAAATTTTTACTGAAAGATCCCTACACATTTGATACATACGCTTAACTCTTTAATTAATTATAAGACTGGTTTCTTTTCTTATGGCTAATAAAAAATTGCAGGTTATTTAAAACCATAAAGTATTTTAGATTTTAAGAAGTATTTTAAATTATCGTTTATTTTAGATTTTAAGTATAATTTTGAGATATGAGGGGTACATTTTTTTTTAATCGTGTTGCCCCAAGCAAGGCATTTTACTGCCACTCTTGAGCAGGGGGCTACATAGGAGGTCAGTTATGAGAAAAAATGACAGGTTACAGTGGGTGTCGGGAAGAGGGTAGGAGAAGGATGAGAATACTGTTGAGAGTGGAGTGGACAGAAAAGGGAGCATGAGAGAGAGAGAGAGAGAGAGAGAGAGAGAGTGAAAAAGCAAATTAGTGAGATAGTAAATGACTTTACATTTGAATACATGAAGATGAACCGGAAGGGAATTCCACAGGCAGGAAATGCGAGAGAAGAAGCTGATGGAGTAGAATTTGCGTTTAAAATTTATTGGTTTCACAGTAAAAGGTGGGACCTAGTTGCTAATCTTGAGGCTCGAGCAAAATCATGTAGGTGTAGTACCAATGAGCTAAGTTCATATGAGCAGAAACCATGGAAGTATTTGTCGAAGAGACACAAGGAAGCTACATTGAGCCGGTGAAAAAGTGGCTGTATCCGAGCTGCCAAGTCAGGATCGATCACATTACAGATTCTACGTTGGATTTTGTCAAGGACCCCTAGGTAGATAGCAGATATGGCAGCAATATTCAATGCACGAGTATCGTGCTAATTTACCCATAGTTAGAAGAAGAAGTGGATTCATGCTTTTCGAAATGACATTTGGTCATAAGTAATTATATCGACTCCCAACTGGAATTAAACTCGTCTCCCCAATTTTGTATTCATAGCTGTTATCTGTTAATTTAATCGCACATCCGTGCTTACCGCACCGGGTATTCTCAATCGATCCTCTATCTAGTTAATCAGACACAAAACAGTTTTCTTATTTTCAAATATTAAACAGTTTCAATCAGTCAGATAAGTGTTATACTTGATACACGCTTGGACGATCATGTCTCAATTTCGATTTCATATTCTGACTGCGTAGAAAAATTTTCCCGCAATAGGTTGCCATTACTTTCGATTGCGATAAACTGGTTGCCAACCAAGGCTATAGAACTTAATCTGTCCTGCTATTTTACTCATTACTTCTGAAGGAAGAAGAGAAGGATTAATACATTACCCTAGGTTATTTGCTCGTAAGTGAATGGAACGAATTCAATTGGTGTTCGCACTCGGCTCTCCGAATTCTAGTTCTGAGCCGATATCCTCTGCACCACTACGCACATCCAGTTTTTGTAACTTAATTACGCAAGGTACATACTTGATTGTTGACATGATAATATTCGTCCCTATCAGTGTAATAATTTCATAGTTCTTGTTTTCATCATTACAAGTATATTAAAGGGCACACTGACTTGGCTTGTCCCGTTAGATTAATTTAGACATACTAAGGAGTTCAAACCACAATGTCTACTCCCTACGTTCGGGTAAGTAACACATGAGAGCCGTGCTGAATAAATCATAGCACTGAGACATAGTATAACGGTTACCTAGCTGGTTTCGCTAAATCAGTTATGACGGAATAATATAATATTTTCATCGTTTTACCTCAAGCAGGGCGGTACCGACACTGATGCGCAGGAGAGGCGCTACATAAGAGAGTAAAAGTTTAGGCAGAAGGAGAGTGAGGAGAAAGTCTAACCAGTTACAGAGAAAGGGCAAAAGAAGGATAGGAACACTGGTTTGAAGACAGTTGCGAAGGTAGAGAGAAAGGAAAAGAACAAGATATACGTGATGATGTAGAAAAAACTGGATTCAAGTGGATAAAAGATGGGAATTGACATTGCCTTTTAATACCTGGAGTATGTAACCATCAGGAAACTAAGTATATGGAAGGGAGTTCCACATGCGGTAAGTACGAAAAAAGAAGCTGCTGGAGTAGAATTGTCGGCTGCATTTGGTTGATCTAAGTGTGAATGATACCTTGTCGCCACTCGGGTTGCACGAGTAAATTCTTGTGGTGGGGAACCAATATTAGCATCTCACTAGGTGCTCCCTACTTTCAGCCTTGTGTCACATCTAAAACACTTGGCAATAAAGGCAAATCGACGTGGTATAAGTTTGCGAGCATGTCACACTAGATTAAATATGACTGAGTAATGTGTTCGTTTCTTAACTGGACCTCCCTACATTCATCCTTGTCGCACATGTAAGCCATACTGATTAAATCATGGTACTTAGCAGAGGTTTATGGTTAGCAACCCAACACGCTACATCAATTATAACTGGATACTATGTTTGATAATCACTAAGTGCTCCCTACTTTCGGCCTCGTGGTTTAACATAGTCATTCTGAGAATATCCAGAATTTTTGATGTGGTGTAATGTTACGATAGATTGTCATGCTAGAACAATTATTACATAGAAAGGAATTCGATTGTCATTGGATGTTCCCTACGGTCGGCCTTGTCGCACATCTATCCCATGCTGGATAAACCAAGGTGTAATGATTACGTAGAACCAATATGACTTTGTAATCTAAACTTATTTATAAATGGAACTTTGTCTGTGTGTGTGTGTGTGTCCGTGACCTATAGACTCCGAAACGGCGAAACCGATATCCTTGAAAATTTACACAGTTGTACTATAGGCGTCTGCGAGTGTTCTTACCTAGGTTTTGTGTCGAGGTACCCCAGATAAATATCAAAAATCGATAATCGAAAAAATCTGATTACAGAAGGAGTGGTTCGATTTTAATCAAATTTGATACACTCATAGACAAAGACATAAGAAAAGATATTCAGAAGTTTCAAGGTTGCAGTTCTTACAATAGTGCAGAAATTTGATAATATGTATATATATATATATATATATATATATATATATATATATATATATATATATATAAAGCAAATTGTTTGTGTGTGTGTCTGTTTATCTGCCTTGTGTCTGTATTTTTCAGCCCTTTTATTTTAGTTTTTGCTTCGCATTTGGCTCTAAGTAGTTATAATTGTAGTTCTTTGTCTCAGCCATGATACCATTTCCTCAGAGGACTTATTTAGCCTTCAAAATTCAGTTTACGACGAAAAAGACTTATTTGATATCGATACCAGGAAATCAAAATTTGACTTACATCCATTCATTTTTCTATCAGTCTACGGTTTCGCTTTAACTGGATAAAAATATTGCTTTTTAGTCTTTCATGCCAACGTCCAAAGTGTCTAAGCTCCAGGACTATGGATTAGTTTTAAATCTTTCATTACACCCGAGCAACGCCGGGCTATGTTGCTAGTGAGTTCTATAAACACTGGTTTCTCACTACTTCAATATTGTGCCATATCCAAGACATGCAGAATAAATATGGGCAGTTCAATGTCGTCTAATTTGTACCTAGCTTGTCCTGCTAGATCAATTATGAGTGAGTAATAAATTAAATCCTCATTGTTGCGACCTATGTTTGGCCCTGTTGCACACCTAATCTATGCTGAGTAAAGCAGGGCACTTCGATGTATTGTATTGATTTGCTAGCTTGCAACGCTAAATTATGACTGAGCAATGATTTTGATAATTTCGGGGTTAACCTACTTCGGCCTTGTCGCACATCTAAACCTGGGAACTTTGACGGGTGCAATGTTTAAATAGTTTGTCGCGAGATCAATTATGACAGCGTAATGTTTTCTGCCCTCATTGAGTGCTTTCTGGATTCGGCCTCGTGTCACTTTTAAGGCCTGGTTGAGTGAATAAGGACACTGTTTGGTAGTATAATTGTTAGCTACCTTGCGACGACAGATTAAATATGATTGAGTAAAGAATTCGATCAGCATTGATTTCTCCTTACTTTCGTCCTTGTCGCAAGTTTCCACTTCACGCCAGTCCCTCTCTCGTCCTTTCCCCATCTCCCAGTGTATCTTTTTCTTTCTTACACTACCCTCGCAACTGTCTTCACACAGGTATTCCCATCCTTCTCTTGCCCTTTCTCCGACACACCTTGTAAGTAGTTCGTGTTTCTCTTTGCCCTCCTCCTGCTTAGGCTTTTACTCTTCTCTTATGCTGCCTCCTGCGCACCAGGAGTGAAACCGTTAAAAAATCATAGCCATGCTACTTTGACGTAGCGTAATGTTTAACTAACTTTTCATGCTAAAACAAATATGACGGAAGTAAGGAGTTCGATCCTCACTAGGTGCTTACTATCTCTAGCGATGTCACATTTTTAATAAATACTGCGTAAAACACGTAATTCAGCGTCTCGTTGTGGTTTTCTAGCTTTTCAGGTTAGATCAATTATGACTGAGTCATGAGTTCGATCGTGCGCGGGATAGATAGTGTAGTAGTACACCGTTGCCTTCTCCACAGTGATTTATCGAAACATCATCTCTAGTTAGCTGGCTGTTGACTCTTTAAGAGTTCCTCCGCCCTTTGTGGGTTAAAGGGACATGGCACATAGAAGAAGAAGAAGAGGAAGAAGAAGAAGAAGAAGAAGAAGAAGAATTAGTTAGAAACTTACTATGTTCTTCCTCCTTCTGATCTTGCATGCTGAATGAAAAAGGGTACTCCGAGGTGGTGTAATCTTTAAGTATCTTGTTAGGTTAGAAAATTTATGACTGAGTAAAGAGTTCGATATTCACCCGGTGCGCCTTACGTTGGGCTTTGTCGCACATCTTAGATATGCTGAATAAATCAGTGACATTTGACGTTGTTTAATGGTTACCAATATCAATTTTAACTGAAGAATTAGGTTGATTCTTACTGGTTGCTCAGTATATTCGGCGTTGTTACACATCTGTGCCATGCGGCGTAAACTAGGCGCATTGGCGTGGCTTAATGATTAGCCAGCTTGTCTCGCTCGATTATATATTGAGGACGATCTTCACTGTATGCTCAGAATTGACAGTTCCTGCCGCTAGATCAATTATGAGTGATTAATGAATTAGATCCTCACTAGGTGGTACCTACTTTCGGCCATACCGCACATCTAAACCACGCTAAGTAAATCTGGACAATTCGACGCGGTGTAAATTTTTAGTAAGCTTATATCGACAATCATTTATGAGTGCGTAACCTGTTCGAGACTCCCTGCGTCTTCATCATTACCGGCTTTCTTTTAAGTCGAAGACATGTTGAGAAAATATGGTTAATTCGACAGAGTGTAATGGTCATCCAGCTTGCCGCGCTAGATTTCTTATGACTGAGTAATGTGTTCTTTCCTCAACAGGTTTTCTCTAATTTTAGCTTTGGGACACATCTAAGCTATGTTGAGTAAACCAGGACAGTTTTTCACGCTAGGACAATTTCGACGTAGCTTAATGATTAGTCAGCTTGTCTCACTCGATCAATTATGTTGTGGTACTTTCCTACGAGGAATGGACTCTTCCTCTTTATATAATTACCTGCGTGACTTCCGGAACGCAGTTAAGTAGACGGCTAATACGCAGTTAAAGCTAGCCATTATTCAGGTAATAAGCAGCGTAACTGTACCGTTCGTATTTACTTATTTCTATTTACTTAACTACTAACACTTACACACGTTCTTGTTATACTAATACACTGTTTTGAACCTTGCTTCTGTTTTCCCTGTCTTACTTTCGGCCAAACCGGTCACTACAACTTTGTGGCAATGTTTCGCCAAAACAACTCCACAACGAATTGACTATTTACTGAGGACGATCGTCACAGAGTGCACTAAACATTCATGCTGATTAAGTCAGGCCTTTCTACGTGGTAAAAAAGTTAGATAGCTTTTCAGAATATTCCTTGCATTCCTTACACCCAAATAGCCTTGGGAACGGTATTAATCCGTTTCTTCCCTCCAGTTATGAGTTAAATAACAGGACAGATCCGGTTCTATAGCCTTGGCTGGCACCCAGTCTACCGCAGATATTAATGGCAAATTACTGCAGGAAAATCTGCTGTCTAGTCAGTCATATCTCTTTCGAGACATGATCGCCCAAGCGTATATCACGTATGGCACTTACATATCTGACTGAATAAGTTCGATAATTGCTTCGGTCCTCACTGAGTGCACTAAATCTACGGCTTGTCGCACATCTAAGCAAATGTTGAGTATATAAGGGCACTTCGACGCGGAGTGACTTTCAGGAAGTTTATTTCGCTAGTTCATTGATGACTGCGTAATGTATTCTGTCCTCACTGGGTGCTCCTTAACTCTGGCATTGTGTCACGTCTTATCCATGCTGGGTAAATCAGGGAAATTTGACGTGTCATTTTGCAAGTTTGCCCATCTAGATCAATCATGTCTGAGAAATGTGTTGGATACTCACTGGGTCGTCTTTAATTTCGGCTTTATAGCACATTTAAGCAATGCCATGTAAATCATGGCACTTCGATGTGGTATTATGGTTAGCAAACTTACGCTAGATCGGTGATGATTGATTGATGAGTTCATTATGGTGCAATGAATAACAACACAAAATGTGAAATCTAAGAGTGGAGTTCGAATTCTAGTCAGTACGTTAAATTCACTTACGCCAAAATACGCTTTACAAAGCTCTGAATCCAATTCTTCTCTTCTAAGCTATGTGTTAATTATTATACATTCAGTCAGTTAATTGCCATACGCATGAGTGATCATGTCTTGAAAGAGACATGACTGACTGGACAGAAGATTTTTCCCGCTGTAGTTTGCCTTTACTTTCAGCGGTAGTCTGGTTGCCATTCAAGGCTACAAAACCCGATCTTGCCTGTTTTGACCAATAGTTGGAGAGAAGAGATAGATTATATTATATTATTATATTGAGTATGAATAGTGGGAGATCCATTTATTACTTCATACTAATAGAAAACCGATCCTATTAATACATTTCTCAAAAGTATTTGCCCGCAATTCTAACTCGGCTCTCTAAATACTGGTTCTGAGTCGATAACCATTGCACGACAACATTACTTGTATTAATAAGCTAGCAGTATAGCCCGGCGTTGCTCGGGTGTAATGAAAGCTTTAAAACTAATCCATGGTCCTGGAGCTCAGACTCTTTGGACCTTGTTTCCATTAAAGCGAAACCGGAGATTGAAAAAAAAATGAATAGATATAAGCCAAATTTCGAAGTTTGGTGAGAATCGGATAAAAATTGTATATTTGTATAAAGGACATACAGACAGATAAACAGACACACACAAACATCTTGCCTTATATATATATATATATATATATTATCGATTTTCTGCACTATTGTAAGAACTGAAATCTTGAATCTTCTGAATATCGATTCTTATGTCTTTGTCTATGAGTGTTATCAAATTTGATTTAAATAGGACCACTCCTTCTATAACCCGATTTTTTCAGTTATCGATTTTCGATATTTATCAGGGGTACCTCGACACAAAACCTAGCTAAGAACACTCGCAGACACTTATATTACAACTGTGTTAATTTCGGAGTCTATAGGTAACGGACATACCCACACACAGACACACACATAGATACACACACACGCATACATACACACAGAAACAAAGTTCCATATATAAATAAGTTTATATCTTTAACATCTTCAGATAAATCTTAGAATCTATAGTGTTTACTGGCTTTAAATAGCAGGTAAGATTAAGTCCTAAATAGCCTTGTATGTCAACCTGTCTAACACAATAAAAATTGTAACCTACGGAGTGAAAATCTTATGCCTAGTCAATTAGGGATCGAAAAAACAACGCCGTCGAAACGTCTATCATGTATGGAACTGAATTAGTTTGATCCACACTATGTGCCTCTTATTTTCGGCCGTGTGGCTCATCTAAGCAAAGTTTAGTGAATAATTACAAATATAATTGAATAGCAATATATATAATATGGCGTGCCCATCGAACACGGAAATTATTACACAATTTTCGTGGGGAAGCATTAGATTAAGCCATATATTCCCGTGACAACTAAGTCCTTGAGTTTGCGTAGAAAACCAGTAGCTTCGAAATTTATATAATTAATTCGTTTGAAGTTATTTTTAACCATTAAGACAGATGGATACCTGAGAATTTGGTGAATGAAAACTTCTTCATCCCAACAAATGTCAGTTTCTGGCATCGTATCAAACGCAATCTTTAAATGTAACAAAACGCCCGCTTCACTCGTAATATATAACGGTCAAAAAGCCGACATTTATAAAGGCCTTCATTATTAAATTGTCTGTGGCACGGCATCGACCGCTGAAAATGTTCTTTCCTCGATTAATTTTATTTTAGTGCTATCAATATTTTTCACTACTTATGGAATCATGAAAATAAAAATATATGATAAAAAGAGAAACTATATTGATTAGCTGTCTGAAGAGAATAGGAGTTGATGGTGGTTTCCTACAATTTGGTTACGTGCTTCAGTGAATATCATACACTAATTTATTTGAGCTGTTCTCATCTTCGGTGTTTTTATATCCACAACTTTTCGGTCGCTCTATCATTCTACCTTCTTCAGTTGCTATATGACGCAGTATCAATCTATTCCAGCAGATTAATTGCAGTGGCTGGGGGAAGTAAAGGAATCACAGAAATAAACAATGGCCCACTATTATGTAAGAAATTTCAATGTATTTTGAACGTTATTGCGAAACATTAGTTACACATAATTTCTACGATGTTTTTCTTTTTAGAGTAGGTGATATCTCTAATTAGTCACCCGACTGTTTACGGGGCAGGTTCAGCACGTAACATCGGTGATCATTGTTGAGAACAATGACATAATCATGATCTTGACATTCCACTCTAATTCCAGGAGGTTAAAAAGGAATCCTTTATCAAACAATTGTGATACTGGCTTATCATACAGAGAATTCCAAATATAGCTTCATTTTTATGTCATTTGTTTCTACAGGACGTAGGTAACCGTAGCTCTAGCAAAAATTCTTGTCGTTTGTATCTTAATAAATTTTGTCTTTTTGTTATACCTCTTTAAATTTTCCCCCATCTATTTACACAAGCTCACTTAGTCGTTATTTCTCCATCTGTCTTTCCTGCCTTCAATATGTCCTGTGAGTGTCAACATTTTCAAACCTTCTTTCCTCGTTATGTGCACTAGAATTTTCACTTGTATCTTCCTGATGTTAAGTACGTTTCGTTTTTGTTTCTATTTTCTCTAAAATGTCATCATTGCTTACATGTTCGGACCATAGTAAATTCAATATGTTTCTGTAGAACAATGTTTTCTAATAATGAACCTGTTAATATTATCAGTATCTATTAGGAGAGTCGGAACTAATGGGGTAAAATTACAAACACTATATCAAAGAACAAATGCCAGCAGAATTTAAAGGACATGGAGTATAGAAAAATATTCTGACGCGATAAACATTCTTAACAAACATTTATAAAATATTTTCGACTCCATAAAAATTCGAACGGATTCGTGTTGTTCATTTGATTCATATACAAGACTGATTCCATCACAAAAGTAGTTATCACTCAGTAGTTCTGAAATGCATCCGTAAGAAATATTTCTTTCCATTTTACGACGCACATTTAGATATTTTTTTTACTTTAGAGAAAACCTAAGAGTCACACAGGTTCGATAATTTACTGACTGAGAGTTTTGTAATAGTGTAAGATGATGAGTATTACGATGTTATGAAAGACAGATGAGAGTAGATACTCATTGGGGTTAAGATTGTAGTAATCAGAAATGCATAAAATATCAGATCTGGTGAAGAAACTCACTGACTGGAACGTCCATATAACAAGAAAAGTAACTCGAATGAGTCGAATCTGTGTATAGAGCATGAATGGTAAATTTTCGTTTTAGGTCTCGAAGGCTTTTCCCCTACAAATTTATCCAAAATAGCATTATTTATGTGCAAATATATATGCTGAACTCAAATAAAAAATTAGTTATTGAAGAAACCTACCTTTTTCGATTTGAAGGTCCGTAAAAAACGATCTATATCTCGCAATTTTTCTCTCCCGTAACTCTCACGAAATCATGTAATTAACTGCAGAATGACGTACTGCGTAGGACAACAAATTTCGGTCAATTTTTCGTCGATTTTTTCCTTTACTGAAACTTCTGGCGATGTACTTCCTGTATTGAAAGTAATAAGCGTAGAAATACAATAGCGCATTACTTTCATTACAGGAAGTACTTCGCCGGAAATTTCAGTAAAGGAAGAAAATCAACCAAAAATTGACCGAAATTTGTTGTCCTACACTGAAAGACATTCAGCAGTTAATTACATGACTGTTAGAGTTACGGGAGAGAAAAAGTGCGAGATATAGTTCGTTTTTTTATAGATTTTTAAATAAAAAAAGGTAGGATTCTTCAATAACTAATTGTTGATTTGTGTTCAGCATATACATTTGCACGGAAATAATGCTATTTTGGATAAATTTGAAGTGGGGAAAAGCCGTCGGCACCTAAAACGAAAATTTACCGCATGAATTGTTCAAGCTGTAAAGGTCAGGTTTGGTGTAACTAAGGAATGTTTTGGGTCACAACATCTGCACTTAAATTGGAATAACGTAGAAAGAGTAAAGATTTGACACTTGGAAAGGATAGAAAACAGAAAGATGTCAGTATTCCCAATTACGTATAAAGGTCTTTGAAATCTATCACATCTAAACAGTGAGGATTTATCTGCTTGAGTGCAAATATGAGTTTTTATGACCCAAAAAAAGGAATCATATTATTTCTGTAGTTGTACAACGATCTGAGCGCTGTTTTAAGCGATCTTTAGTTTCAAAAGAGGTGCATAGTATATAGTTATTTTTTATTCAAGATTTTTATATACACTAAGTTCAAAGAGCATCTCTTTCATATATATATATATATATATATATATATATATATATATATAAAACATAGTGATGATTCACGTATACTGTCTTAATATGTATAGGAAAAACTACTAAAAAGTTGTAAGTTTACAAATGCATTTTTGACAGTATTTATTTATTTCTATTATTATATTTGATATTTCAGACCGTCCTCAGCCTTTCATCAGAAACAAATGATTTTAAAATTTAAATTAGAAGCGTTTTTGCGAGGAGCGTTCGTCGAGAGATTGTTTACATCACGTGACGCAGAAAGCGACAGATTTTTAAAAAAATATTTGTAAACGTAGATCTATCTTTAATAATACTTATAAATGTTGTTTTAAAAAAATGTTTGTTAAGTGTATCTAAAAAATGTTTAACTATTGAAATGTTTATAAAGATTCAAAACACCTAAGTCCCTATTTAACCCTAGCCTGTATGTATTTAATTTTAAAATCTAGAATATAATTTGGAATATAAACCGGAATATCTCTTTCATATATATATATATATATATATATATATATATATATATATATAAAGAGGACAAGAAATATTTATTTTAGTTGACACGTTTTCCTTAGAAATTCTCCTTGCGTTATTATCCATATTGTCTTTTCACATGTTGTTGCTCGTACCATGTGACATCCATGTGACATCCTGCACGTATAAAAGATAATGTGCGCTTAGCACGAGAGACGTCATTTTCACGGACTTCGGGAAGTAACTGTAACTATTGCATATACATCTTGGTTGTACCACTCTGGTAATACGTTAGTTTGGCTACATTTCTCGGTGTATCTCTTCATCCAACACATCTATATTCAATATGAGCCTTAGCATTAATCTGTATAAATGAGGAAATTAAATTCTGTCTCTCAAAGAGAGGGAGAGAGAGAGAGAGAGAGAGAGAGAGAGAATTTAATTTCTTTGGGATTTAAGCTTTTCACTTGTATCTATTTCCACAAATAAGTCCTAGAATTATTTTTTTCAAATATAAATTTTATAATGTTTCACTAAGAATTCAATAAACCCAGTTTGAATTCCAGCAAATACATCACATTTAATAGAGTAGAGCGTTTAATTTATTCCTTTCTGTGATTTTTTCCATTTCTTCTGAAATAAGAGTTTTGCGACGTAAGCGGATTTGAATGTCTTCAAGTCTAGACTAAACGAAAGGTTTCGTGATTATCCGTGTTTCCTGTTGTCATCTCTTTCAAATTATTAAGCAGCTTTATTATGTGTGAGATGCCATGGATACAGTATAATTTTCCCTGCATTCTTTTTTTTTAATTTATAATGATTTATATTGAGTTAACTAACCATTATAATTGAACTATTGTTCAAAGATTTTGCAATTAAACCATTTTTCGAAAATCTTTTTTCCAAAGTGTGGCATTGTACAGGCAATCATGGATTCGTTGACAATGAAGCAAGTTCTATTTTCAAAAACCTTAAGAAAATTTGTGAAGAAATTATAAAACCGTTGACATACACACAGGCTCGAACTATTCTTATTTTCTTCGTCTTTCCGTTTCAATGAGTCCAAATACATACTGCCCTGCACAGGGATTGAACACTTAAATAGAAATCTCACCAAGAGTAATTTATTTCTGAATAACTTTTTTTTAATTTTATTATATGTTCGGTTTTGTATAATGCAAAATACTGAGTCTGCAAAATAAAAACCTCAAATGCCACCCAAAATTAAATTACATCACGTCAAGTTGCCCACAAGATTCTCGGTGTGATGTGATATGTTGTGGAATTAGTCTTGTTTGAGATTGATTGGTCTTCATTTTCTTGTTCTTTTTTCTTGTATTGTTTCATTATTTTTAATGCATTTTTGTTGATTTTTTTTTGTTCTTTTTTCTTGTATTGTTTTATTTATTTTTAATGCATTTTTGTTGATTTTTTAGTGTGCACGTGAGTGGGTGTCCGCCTAATTGCTTTGTATTGAATAGGTATCTGCTCAATTATTTTTTTAGTTGGTTTGTTAGGCAGTGAAGTTAGAAATCATTATATATAGAAGCTTAAAAACGGCACATTCTTTTTAACTTATACAGACAATAAGCGAGTGAGATTTTCAGAGGGTTTATTAACCGGAAAATGCTAATAAAAAACAGAACTTGCAAATCTTTACATGAGCCATGTTTCCTATGTTTACAGGAAAAATTACAAATTATCAAATTTCCATAGCTAGACGTGCTTAATAAACGTAGCGAAATAACTTACATCTGTCATCATCGTCTAATATATATAATAAAGTATAGTTAATGTTTCCTAATGTACATACATAAAAGGTAATCTGTGTGTCTGTGTGTGAGTGAAATCTATGAACGCCTACATTTTTTAAGCTATGCCATTCAAACTTTCTATAGACACATATCTACAGAGAAGCTAGGTCGACACATACATTTTGAGTTTAAGTTCAGCAATATTACCTTTTGCTCTTTTTGGCTAATGGAGCCGATTGTTTACATTTGCTCCAGAAAACATCTGAGATCTAAGATGGTTGATAGATTACGTCACGGAAATTAAATCACACGTGTCAAACGCGACTAAAAAAATGTGCCTTTATGTTTAACTAGCAGCATAGTCCGGCGTTGCTCGGGTGTAATGAAATGTTTAAAACTAATCTATGGTCCTGGAGCTCAGACCGTTTGGACATTGGCACGAAAGACTAAAAAGTAATAGCTGTTTCCAGGTAAAGCGAAACCGTAGAATGAAAGAAAAATGAATGGATGTAAGTCAAATTTTGATTTCCTGGTATTGATATCAAATTTTCTGCATTATTCTAAGAACTGCAACCTTCACACTTTTGGATATCGTTTCTTATGTCTTTGTCTATGAGTGTATCAAATTTGATTAAAATCGGACCACTCCTTCTATAACCCGATTTTTTCGATTATCTATTTTTGATATCTGTCGGGAGTATCTCGACACAAAACCTAGCTAAGAACACTTGCAGACGCTTATAGTACAACTGTGTAAATCTTCGAGAAAATCGATTTAGCCGTTTCGGAGTCTATAGGTAACGGACACACACACACACACACACACACACACACACACACACACACACACACACACATACCCACACACAAACACAGACAATGTTCCATTTATAAATAAGTTTAGATTTTTATTTCGACGTTTTAAAAATTCATTTGGTCATAAAATATGTGAATAGTTTTTCCCCGTAATTTTGAAACAAAAGAAATATTTAAAAAAAAAGTTTTTCAAACAAAAAATCAAATATGTAAAAAAAAAGTGCCAATTGTTAATCTAATTATTTAAGTCTTTTTTTTCCAGAATTAATATTTTATACTTCAGAAAATAAAATTAAAAAAACAAAGCTTCTTTTCGCTAAATATTTCATGCAATAAATCAACTGTCTGTAATTCGTGTGGCATTAATATAACTTTTTCATCTAAAATGAAATGTCTCCATTCTTAAATATTCTTTAAAATTTCTGAAATTCATTTAGTCAACAAAAAATGTAAAAATTTTACCCCGTAATTTTGAAACAAAACAAATGCAATGTTGTTTATAATGTCACACAAAACATCAACTCACGTTTACGCAAAACAAAAGAAAAATAACTATTTTTAATGGAATTTTTTAACAATTTTTAAACAACAATTTTTTATATAATAATTTTTTATATAACTGAGTTTAAAGTGAGGCGGCGACTTTAAGCGCTCGGAAATCACAACACGCTGCATTAATAATCTAATTAAAAATGTTCCGAGTTGCACGGCCAATGCCGTGCTCTGATGCTAGTATAATATAACTAGACATCTATAATCTATTTCAAGCATACATTGATTGATTCCCTCATCTATGATAAATAACATTTTTCGGTGAATGGATTGATCACAACTTAAGTCAAATGCATATATTTGACGTGCCGTGTATTAAAAAAAAACTTTCCCCTCTTTGTCACTTGTTCACTACCATAAGTGAAAATAACTTTTAAAAATCCTGTGACCGTTTCACGAAGAAACGCGATGATTTATTAAATGCTACGTATGTATGGTTCAATTTATTTCATAACTGAAATGAATAGATACCGTTTGGGTTTTTAAGTGATTTCAAGTGTCTACCTCACTTACAATCAAATTTCATCTATCTATCAGGATTTGACTTTCTATTGGTTCATAGAGACAAAGCCTCTGAAACCCCGCTCCCTGAATTGTCTTGGTATAAAAAATGTTTTGTTAAAGCTTTTTATATATAACGATTCCTAACAGAAAAATATTTCACTGCCTGACGAGGTGCTAATAAGGTAGTACTGAAACATGGCTCTTGTGTTGAAGTAAACTACGTTTATATTATAAACTTATAATAAAAATATTACCATATATAAGGCTTTACTAATTATCGTGCACTCTTTATAAAGGAAAACACTGCAAACATAGGACCGCCAACCTGTATATATTTGAAAACCTGTGGTATGTATTATTTTCTTTACTCGGTGCTTCTATTCATATAAGCCACAAGGATACAGTCTCTATATTTTTTTATAATCATATCGCCCTAATCAAGGTATTTTACTGCCAATGTTTTACAGGGGGTTACATAGGAGGAAAGTTATGAGAAAGAGTAACAGGTTATAGTGGTGTCAGGAAGTGGGTAAGAAAAAGATGAGAATACTGATAAGAGTGAAGTGGACTGAAAAGGGAGCATAAGAGAGACGATGCAGGTCAATTCTTGGAGATTGTAGCTGTCGGGAAAAGTAAATGGAAGGGAATTCCACAGGCGCGAAATGCGAGAAAAGAAGCTGATGGAGTAGAATTTGCGTTTACAATTTATTGGTTTCATAGTAAAAGGGTGGGACCTAGGTTAAATTGTTCAAGACAAATAATAATTAGCTTAAAGAAATTAAAGGCTTAGGGGTGTGGAAACGTCTTGTAGGTAAGGGGATGTTTATTTTGAAGTTGCCGCTTCTAAGGACAGTAAGTCAGTAAGTACTTTTGAGGAATGTCTTTGAAGAAGTCAATAAGTACTTTTGAGACAGGGGAAGGAAAGACGTCAGCATAGTAGCCGCTCGACTTAAGTCAAGGAGAAACTAATCAGCTCGTCCGTCTCCTCCGGTCTGTCTAACGATGCTTTGTCTCCGCTATTTATATCTCCCTTTTGGATCAAACAGCTTGTTTTGGATTTTCATAATTGAATTTGATTCTGGGCTTCCCATTGGCTGGTCAATAAAATTCGCGTAGGCTTGCGAAATGGAAATTTGATATTTGTTTTTTTGTTTTTTTTGTGGCTCGAGTAAATTCATATATGGGGGCACCAGTGAGCTAAGTTCATAAAAACAGTAAATAAACTTTTAAATTAAATGACTGTGAAGAAATCATTGACATTTTTTCATAGGTAAAACAAAATATTTTAGTTTAGTTTTCAATCACTTCTTCCCAAGCATGGCGATAGTGCTACAAGAACGTTGGAGTACAGGGAATGGAAGAGAATGAGATCATCTGAGAATTAGGAGGATTGTGGAAAGGAACTAAAGGAATACGGTTCAAAAAGACGGAACTTAGAGAGTAGCGTTGCCTTTAAATTTTATCATCTTTAATTATCCGAGAATTGAAATTTACTCCTGACATCCTAGCTCTCTGTGAAACTAAACTGAATTTTTATATCTCTCTCACTGTGTACTTTGTTCCTGGTTATATGCCTGTCTATTGAGAGGACTCCATTATCCAGCATGGATTTGGGGCCTATGTTCAGAAACAGAAGCAAATTGCGTTTCCAGACTTTTCCCTTCTCAGTTAGTGGTCTCGCTGACGATTGATACAAGACCACTAGATTCCTCCCGAAAGTGAGAATAATAGGAGTCTGGAAACAAGGAAGTATTTCCACACTAATATTTTTTTTAGTGCACCTGGCTTTCTATACAAACCTCAGTCAGCTATCTATTCTTCCAGCTTTTTTTTCACAGCCAATGTTGGAGGATCTCTTCAAGAGAGGCAGCAGAAATGTGGTTCTACAGAAGCATGCTGAGGATACCATGGATGGAGCATGTGAACAATGACGAGGTGTTGGAGAGGATGCAAAGCAGAAGAAAAATTATAATTAACATCATGAATAGACATCTGAGGTTCCTGAAACACGTAATGAATAAAGAGTGTCTGGAGAATCTAATACTCACAGGACGGATAGAAAGAAAAAGAGACAGGGGAAAGCAGCGCGAGACATATTTGATTGTCAAGAGGGACATGGCAAATGAAAGAGAAGAAGATAGTATTTCCAGTTAAACAGAGAAGGTCCTCTCTCTAGATCCGTTTGCAAATATAAAAGGTTTTTACCAATATTTTGAATCGAATTTAAATGTTAATTTTGTTTAACCTTCATAAGATATTTTTCAGTTTCTTTCAGATTAAACAATTTCAGTCTTTGGCATTTTTAACTTTAGAAAGAATAACAACTGAACAACGTTTTAAAGTTATAGAAGACTATTATTGATTTAAACGTTTAAAAGGTCGCATCATCTCTGGAAAGAGTGATGTTTATTGGCCACCACGATCGTGCGACTGGGCGCCTTGACATTATTTTCTTTGGAGTCATCTGAAAAGTAAGGTTTATGCCAACAGGCCAACAATTCAGCAGAGCCAGGATCAGATAATAAGACATTTTGGTGCGATCATGCAGAGACGTCATCAAAAGTTTTGATCATAGACAGAAGCCTTGGTCGTCATTTAGCGATATTTTTCACACATAATTGCGATGACTTATGCGATCCAATAGTGAAATCAATAAAATTTCACCAATAACACTGTTTCATTCACTGCTAACTCTTAATCAGACTTAATCTTGGAACACTAACCATTGATTAAAGTTACACCATTACTAACCATGGGTATATAATACCCGATTTTGAAAATATATACAAAAATAAATATAAACCTTTATTTGAAATAATTTACATGCAGGCACTTCAAAACTTTTACTTTAAGTTAACATGAATAGGAAATAGTTAACATGAATAGGAAATAGTTCGAATTATAGTTGAATTCATTGCATTCACTTACGCGCAAATACCCTTAGGAAAGGTATTATCTTTCACTTCCTTTCAGTTATGGGTTAAATAACAGGACAGGTTGGGTTCTATAGCCTTGGCTGGCAACCAGTCTAACGAAGAAAGCAATGGCAACCTACTGCAGGATAATTTTCTGCCCAGTCTTTCGAGACATGATCGCCCAAGCGTGTTTCACGTATGGCACTTAACTGACTGACTGAATAGAAAATGAAAACATATTATTCAGGTACTGAAAATTTAATTAAATTGTAATTAAAATGGCGTCCTTTGCGGTAGGTATTATATAGCCATGGTTAGTGTTCTCGGATTAATGGCACATCCTATATTTCTATTCGGATACTTTAATTTCCGGTATCTCAGGTGGCTTAATCGCCTTAATCTCACCAATATCACTGCCATCATTCTAGCCACCACACATGAAGTAGGATTTCCCACACGTTTCCATAGTAGTCTTGATGGACCTGAATCTTTAGTTGATCTTGTCCTTACCTCCATCATAGAATCATATTGTGTTCTACAGACCCGTCGTCTTGAAACGATGCGCTTCCTTTTATTTTATCATAATTTTCTTGTTTAACTTTTTCGGTCAAGTCGCTGGATTTAACCAGCGAATTTATCCACTGGGTCTTTTGTCCGCGAGAAGATCCCTGAATGACTTTTTCGCACTTATGTTATGGTGAAACACACCTATTCCTCAAATAATGGGCTCTCCCTCCTATATTAATAAGAATTAGAAGGAGAGTTAATGGAAGAAGTTCTTGGGAATTTCTTTAAAGTTTTTAGAAGTTCTAGAGATTTCTTTAGAGTTCTATTAGAGTTCAGTAGAGCTATTAGTTAGTTCCAGTTTGGACATAGTTGGACAAAGGCAGTTGATATTAGAATACTAAGGAGTCAGCTTTCAGTGGAAGATTAAAAAGTTCTTAATATTTTGGGTGTGTTAAGTCCATTAGCAACCGACATGGCACGATTATAACCTTCAGTGCGAAAACTACTCCACAACAATAAACGAAGTGTCTCAACAACTATTTTTTACGATATCTTGTTATTATCATTTGTGTGTTATTAATGTCTTTTCGCAGCAACACATATTACTGGTTCTCATATTGTATTTATTCCTATGCTTGGCCGGCTTTGGAAACAAAAAACAAGCATTAAAAACAAAAAACAAAAACAAGTATTAGAGACAAAATGCCGAATTCTACGCGAAAAATAATCGATATACGGATAAAACCTCAACCGGTACTTCACAGACATAATAATAAAATATTTTATCATATGTGACCCGAGGCATTGTGTACAATAAAAGATAACAGGTTTTCTTCACAGCTAAATCCAATCTGTTCTTTGCAGACGATTTCTTCAGTGTGTCACTTTAGTTTATCACGGAATATTTTCAGCCTCACTTTTCAAGAGGAGTGACGTTTTAACAATTTTTAATCGAAATTCCTGAGTCATCTTTCACAAAACACAACGTAAATTCGTTTATTCCAGTGCATTGCATTTACCGGATCGGAACGAGAAATCAGGGAACCGAGTTCGAATTCCAGCCGAATTCATTGCATTCACTTACGCTCAAATACCTTTGAGAAAGGTATTAATCCGCCTATTCCTTCCAGTTATGGGTTAAATAACAGGACAGATTGGGTTCTATAGCCTTTGTCGGAAACCAGTCTACCGCAGAAAGCAATGGCAAAATAATACTGGATAATCTTCTGCCCAGTCAGTCATGTCTCTGTCGAGACATGATCGCCCAAGCGTGTATCACGTATGACACTCAACAGACTGAATGGCTGTTCTATTTGGGCTAAGAGTCTCTTCGTTGTGATTTCTTAAAAATAAATACACTTTTATTACCAGTAATTCCTTTACCGAAATGTTAATGTTAAAAAGCTTCTAGGAAAAATTCAACACCGAATGATGATATTTTCCCGAAGTGCATTCTTCTTGTTTATGTATCATTGTCTCTTCAGAACTTAGGTGATCATCCACTATCACAAGCCTCTACCTCTTCTCGTTCTTAACATTCCTCGTCTTGATACCACTCCCATTTACTTGCCCAAGCACATCAAGCAATTCTTGCGCGTCTTTCCCCTGCATCTCTTATCTTCTACCAGTTCTGTAAGTGTTAGATTCTTCAAGCCATTCTTCCTCATTACTTCCTAGAAATCTCAGCTCTCTCTCCCTGATGCTAAGTATAATTTTCCGTTTCGTTTGCATCCTTTCCAAAACGTTGTCATTGCTAACATGTTCGGTCTTTGTTATCCTCAGTATTCTTCTGTAGAACCACATTTCTCTTCCAACGAGTCTCTCCTTCATCCTTAAGTAGATTGTCTAGTATTCACTCTCTCAAAAGAGGACAGATATAACATAACAGGCAAGTACTAATTTCTTAGTTTCCAAAGAAATCTTCCTGTCTCTCAATACTCTACTCAGGATCTAGAATGCATCCTTGGCCTTGCCAATACACCGTGGGATCTCAACGTCGCATTTCCTCTTCTGTTAGAAGACTTCCCAGGTATTTAAATTTCTGTAGCAGTTTAATTCCCATTTTGGGCTCCTCTTTTCACGGATGGTCATGCATGCAATTTCATAGTCTATGTTTATTACATTATTTTCGCTATCTTTAGCTATCTTTTGCAGGAGATGTTTCATTTTCCTTTTCGTGTCTGCTATGAGCACACTATCAGCTGTTTATCTTATATCGTTCAGATTGTGGCTACAGATGAACATTTCCGGCAGAGCTTTTAGTTGTCTCTGAATCGCTTCGCTTTATATGTTAAACAGATCCAGAGGAAAAAAAAACATACTTTTCTTACACCACTTTCCATTTTTGTCCGTAGGCAGACAGCCTGCTGCCAGTATATGTTGATCATTCTAAGGTCCTTCCCAAATATGTCAAGGTTGCCGAGCATTTCTATCAAGTCTTTGATTATAATTATATCTAAACTTATCTATAAATGGAACTTTCTCTGTGTGTGTGTCTGTGTGTGTGTATCCGTTATCTATAGACTCCGAAACACGATTTTCGTTAAATTTTACACAGTTATACTATAAGCGTCTGCGAGTGTTCTTAGCTAGATTTTGTGTCGAGGTACCCCCGATAATATCGAAAATCGATAATCGAAAAAATCGGGTTATAGAAGGAGTGGTCCGATTTGAATCAATTTTGATACACTCATAGACAAAGACATAAGAAACGATATTCAGAAGTTTCAATGTTGCAGTTCTTACAATAGTGCAGAAAATAGATAATATATATATATATATATATATATATATATATATATATATATATAAAAGGTAAGATGTTTGTGTGTGTGTATCTGTTTATCTGCCTGTATGTCTTAATTTTTGCAGCCCTTTTATTTTAGGTAAATTCTAGTTCTTAGTCTCAGCCATGATAGCATTTACTCAGAGGACTTATTTATGCTTCAAAATTCAGTTTACGACGAAAAAAAGATTATTTGATATCGATACCAGGAAATAAAAATTTGACTTACATCCATTCATTTTTCTATCAGATTATGATTTCGCTTTAACTGGAAACAACTATTGCTTTTTAGTCTTTCGTGCCAATGTCCAAAAGGTCTGAGCTCCAGGACCATAGATTAGTTTTAAAGTTTTCATTACACCCAAGCAACGCCGGGCTATAATGCTAGTATTGCATAAATGTATTCTTCTCTGGTCACACTAGAAAGAGTTTCACCAAATACTGAACCATGTGAATTTAACAATATCATTGATACTGTTCACAATGGAGAGAGAAAACAATAAAAGCTAGCATTTATGGATGTGGTAATATCGCGCACAGAGCATAGGTTCAACACATCCGTATTTCGCAAGCCAACCAGACGTTACACAACTTCAACATCTACAACTCATAGAATGTATAGAAAAACATCTTTTGCTGCCAACATCGATCAAAAAACGTAAGTGGTGGCCTAGTGTTAGGCGCAAGAAATGTTCAGTGTAAGCAGTACCCTTCAACATAACAACTACCCTAGCTACATGAAAACGGCCCCCATAAACTAGGATGACAGGTTGCAAGAAGAGAACATTTAGAAAACAGCTCCAGTCTGCCTAACTTATATAGAGAGGATATCGGGAAAAAAAACTTCAGGATGATCTTAAACGGTTGCTCAACACTTCGCCAACACCTCCTACGAGTAAAATATCCCATGACTAATGACCCTCTGTGCGCCATCTTCTGCAGCTGTGGTAAGGAATATAAAAGAGAAAGACGCTGTTCCCTTAAGATAAGACTGCAGGGACACCTTAAACTCGTAACACGAGGAAAAATTGAAAAATATGCGGAGAGAAAAGAACTTCACTGCCCTTGTGAGATTATGAGCATTCACTAGATAGAAAATATCACTGGAAACTATGAACACCTAAGGAATCAGCACATATGCGAGGCCTCAATCATAAAAAACGAATCCATTAAATTAATGTTGTAATGCGGAGTAAGATGAAAAAAAAACGATTAAAAAATTATTGTAATATGAGCACTAATAAAAAAAATTACTGAATTATTAGGTTTATAAGTCTCGAAAATTCATACACTGACGTAATTGACCCGAGAACACTAACCATGGGTATATAGTACCCAGCGGAAATGACGCCATATTAATTAAAATTTAATTAAATTTTCAGTAGCTGATTTTCTTACTTAAATCATGTTTTTCAGTTCCTATAAATGTTAACTCAAAGAAGAAATTTTAAAGTGGCTGCATGTAAAATATTTCAAATAATGATTTATATCTAATATTTTTTGATATTTTCAAAATCGGGTATGATATACCCATGGTTATTAGTGGTATAACTTTAATTGATGGTTTGTGTTCCATGGTTAAGGACACATAACCAAGGGGATAGAAGCGTTAGTTGAATCAAGAGACTTGAACTAAAAACCAGTGATTTTAATAACAGAAAAGAAAAACGTCGTAATTAAAACGTTTCGAAATTTGAGACATCTGAAGAAAGCCGGTGCGTACCAAGGTCAAAACGTCGGGAAGTTGGTTGATTTCTACCCCCCCGACTCTGCCACGTCTGCAGGCCAAAAGGATAAAATATTTTTTTTTTTACCTACTGGCATTGTAGCACGTGTGTTTGGCTTGGAAACAACTGTTTTAAATATTGTTAAAAGTAAGTCATGATCTTGTTTTTATTTTCGTGTCTAATTTTAAGCTTCATTGTTAATCGAACGAGTGTTTTTTCGTCTTTTTTTTCAAAGAAATTTCTTTGACTGGGCTTACTAAGTCAAAACTTAGTTAACTCACCAACCTTAACTTTTTTTTCATTGGAGTAGATAGACCAAACTATCGCCCACTACACACTCCACCCACGCCTATTGAACAGGAGTAGAGACTTACCCCATGTTCCCTGTTTAGGATGTGGTTTCCGGCTTTCTATTTTCTCTCCTCAACCTCAGTATTGGTACTTCCGTGATTTTCCTGCGATGTGTCTGGTTATTGGCAACATCTCAACATTGTGAGTGTACCGGTTTGGCAGTTTCTTGGTTGCTGCTTCCGACTGGTAGTTAGGAGCCCTAACTCTTGCGTAGCGTCAGGAGCGGCTGCTCTGATCAACAGTTGTATAATATCGGGGTTCTTGAGGTGCCATGTCACACATGGATAGGTGTCCCTGCAAGCGCTTTCGGTGGGCAACCCTGAGTCCACACTTTGTTGCAGTCCGAGCCAGTTTCCTTCCCAGCACAGATCGTTGATAATGACCGCCTGTATCCTCTACTCTAGGTCCCTCCCTATCAACAAACCATAACATGATAAACAGAATCAGAAAATATCCTAAACCAGCCAAACCCAAATCATCAAAATCCCTTAACTTTTCTTTTACTAATATCCGGGGCATTCGTACCAACTTTCCTAGTGTAGAAGCTTTCCTCCACGAAAAGTCCCCTGACATCCTAGCGCTCTGTGAGACTAACCTCAAGTCATCAATTCCCTCCTCTGACTTCTCCCTCCCTGGTTATCTGCCCCACTTAAGGAAGGATTCCACTGTCCACATGCATGGGCTGTGGGTCTACGTTAGTTAGGGTGACATCACTCGAATCTCCTGACCACCAGTATGTATGTCTCCGTCTGTCACTTCTCAATTCAGTTAGTTACCTTTTCTTTCTTTACCGTTCTCCCTCCTCCCCTGACTGCTCTCTTCTAAATAGCATTTCTGACAACATAGATAAGGCTGTTTCTTACCACTCATTCGCTCACATATTTGTATTCGGAGATCTTAACGCCCATCATTCTGTGTGACTTAAAGACTCTGTTACTGATTCAGCGGGCATCCACGCCATGTATTTTGCTATTTCCTAATCCCTTACGCAAGTGGTTGACTTCCCTATACGCTTTCCAAGTACTCTCTCTGGTCACTCCTCTCTATTAGATATATGTTTTACCTCTGCACCTGACTCCTGTCACGTCTCGCAGCTTTGCCCTCTCGGCAACTCCTACCATGCTGTTGTCTCTGTCAATATTGCTTTCCACTCTCACTCCTCCCAGGAGCCTCCTACCTAATGGACCTCCTACTGCTACCAAAAAGCTGACTGGGACGCCTTTCGCGATTTCCTATGCGACGTTCCTTGGGAAAAAAGTTTTCGATCTCCCAGTTGATGACTGTGCCTGTAAGGTTTCGTCATGGGTGAAAACTGGCATTGATGGCTTCATACCTATCAGGAAGTATTGCTTAAAACTTCATTCCTCTCCGTGGTTCTCTCCTGCCTATTCAGCCTCCATTGCCCACAGGAACTACTACATCCGGCTACTCCGGAGACAGTCAGCTGATCACAATAGGCGCCTATTCACGTCTGCTCGTAATGAGTGCAAGAGAATCTTGAATGACGCCAAGCGGTTGTTTGCTGAGAGAATGAGACAGCGCATAACTGACCGCAAGGACTATTGGCCGTTATGCAAACGGGTGCTGAACAATAGCAAATCCTCAATCGCTTCTGTAATCAATGAATTTGAGGTTCTCACGTCATCTGCGGACAAAGCTGAGTGCTTTAATTACAGATTCTCATCCAACTCCATATTTGACTCGTCTGGAGTACCTTCACACAACTTTCCTATTAGAACTGAGGCTAAACTGTACGATATACACATTACCCCGGCAGTAGTATCCCGCGTAATATCAAAACTTAACCCTCATAAGGCGAGCGGTGGTGATGGAATCCCGGTAATAGACCTTAAGAAATGTGCTCCTGAACTCTCCCCTGTCCTCTCTAAACTGTATAATTACTGCCTTTCTGCTTCCTGTTTTCCTGCATGCTGGAAGTTCTCTTCAGTCTTTCCTGTATTTAAGAAATGTGGTGAACCCTCGGACCCATCCAATTATCGCACTATCAGCCTCCTACCAATTTTCGGGAAAGTGTTCGAGGCCATAAATCGAAAATCGATAAATCGAAAGGCCATAATTAATGCTGAAATAGTTCAACATCTCACTGCCCACAAACTCTTCTCTGACAGGCAGTATGGCTTCCGCTTTGCCAGGTCCACGGCCGACATGCTAACAACCATTACGGAGTACATTCTCCAGGCCCTTGATGGGTCAGGTGAAGCTCGTGCTGTTGCTCTGGACATCTCCAAGGCTTTTGACAGGGTTTGTCACTCTGGCCTTCTATGCAAGCTACGGGGTTACGGTGTTACCGGATGCTTGCTTGATCTAATCCAATCTTTTTTAAATAACCGCAAAATGAAGGTAGTCCTGAAAGGGCATGTCTCTACATCCTAGAACACAAACGCTGGTGCCCCTCAGGGCTCTATCCTGGGCCCAAAGCTCTTTCTTATTGTCATAAATTACTTCCCAGATGAGATCAAAAGCCAAGTAGGTATCTACGCAGATGACACCACAATTTACTCCCGCGTCAGTAAGAAACCTGACGTGGCGGACAAACATAAATTTGCTGCTGACCTTGAACGGGATCTACACTCTGTGGGGAATCGGGGCAAAAAGTGGCTTGTCAATTTCAATGCGACTAAGATCAAGCTGTTGTCTGTCAATCATCAAAGGCAACCTCTGCTGCCTCCCATAAGCATGGACCAAACGAGTCTCCCTGAGAGCAATACACTGCGCCTCCTCGGCCTTACCCTCTCTTCTGATCTCAGATGGAACCACAACATTGAGTCCATAGATAAATCCACTGATAAGAAGTTTGGGTCACTGTGTCGGGCCAGGATGTTTTTCCTGCATGAATCCATCCTGCATATATACAAATCAACCATTTGAATTGGAATACTGTTGTAATATATGGTCATGCACCCCTGCTGTTCATCTCAGTGTTCTCGACAGGCTCCAAAAGAAAGTCAGTAATATGATAGGTACCGACTTAGCGGTTCGACTACAGCCACTTCCTTACCGACGAGATTTGGTCTCCCTTTGTTCTATAAATACTTTCATGTCTTCTGCTCCAACGAACTTATGTCACTGGTGCCTCTGCAACAGGTGTTTACTCGTGCAACCAGACTGGAAACTGGGTCTCACCCATTCACAGTTTGATAAACCAAATGCAGACGTCAATTCTACTCCTGCAGCTTTTTCTCTCGCACTTCCCGCCTGTGGAGCTCGCTTCCATATTCTTGCTTTCCTGACGGCTACAACCACCAGGAATTTAAATGCAATGTCAATACTCATCTATTAACCACTTGACTCTAGTTCTTTCACCACCTACTATTACTTTCCTTTCTCTCCACCTTTGCAACTGTCATCAAACCTGTATTCTCATCCTTCTCTTGCTCCTTTCTAACTGGTTCGTCTTCCTCTTCACTCTCTTCTACTTAATCTTTTTACTCTTATGCAACCCCCTGCACATCTGTGGCATTACCGCCTTGCTCGGGGTGATACGATTAAAAAATGCAACAATAAACATGAGAACAACAGTCTAAACAATGTAAATAGAGTAGAAATTATAATACTTCTCAGAAATATAGACGTATATTGAAAGAATAACAAGTGAATCCATGCTATGAAGAAGTATTTATACCACAAGAACTGCCGTATTGTGCTAGGACACAATATGAAAGCAGTTCCTTTTTCATCGACACTCTACCATTAAAGCAGCGTGAGTTACGCCCTTGAGGAAAGTCAGGGTACAGTCAATATCGGAGGTGTAAATTTCGGAACCATTTACTTCACATAGCTTGACTGACTGGAAAAGAGTTGGAACTAATCAGTCTGTTGAAGAACTTGAATAAGCTATTCTCTAAGTATGTCAGTTGTTTCCATAAATGCGGTGGATAGCCGGTGAGTCGGAATGATTAAAAACTAATCGATGATTTAGAAACCATTACAAAATAATTCCTAATCGAAAAAGTT